>QAOA01001066.1:2700380-3124830 GCA_003255065.1 Cercis canadensis
GGGGGGGGGGGTGGTGGGTTGGGTGGTGGGGAGTTCGTAAATTTGGGTTAACAATTGAAACTTCTTTTCATTCTTGTTGGAAAGCAAAGGTTACATATCATCATATTCTATCCCATTCAAAACTATTGACGCTAAATTTGTGTTTCACTTTTGTTTTGTGTCCTTTTGGTTTGTTGGTATTGTTATATGCTTCTCTTCACTTTCATATGAATGTTGGTATCTTTATCACAATTCCTACTGGAATCATATAGTTGATCTTTGGGATATTGAAACAGGGGTCTGGGGAAGACCATACAAACAATAGCTTTTCTTGCTGCAGTGTTTGGTAAAGATGGAGAGCATGTGCCAAAGGGAAATCAGGGAGAGAAGAGAGATCCTGTATTAATAATATGCCCAACTTCTGTTATTCACAACTGGGAGAGTGAATTCTCGAAGTGGGCTTCCTTTAGTGTCTCTATTTATCATGGTGCAAATCGGGATCTGATATATGATAAATTGGGGGCACATGGGGTGGAGATTCTTATTACCAGTTTCGACACATTCAGAATTCATGGCAGCGCCTTGTCAGATATCAATTGGGACATTGTGATTATTGATGAGGCCCATCGGCTTAAGAATGAGAAATCTAAACTCTATACAGCATGTTTAGAAATTAAAACCCGGAAACGCTTTGGTCTTACCGGAACCGTAATGCAAAATAAGATCATGGAATTGTTTAATCTCTTTGATTGGGTTGCACCTGGATCCCTTGGAACACGGGAACACTTTCGAGAGTTCTATGATGAACCCCTCAAGCATGGTCAGAGGTCAACGGCGCCTGAAAGATTTCTCCAAATTGCTAATGAGCGAAAACAGCATCTTGTGTCAATTCTTCAGAAATATATGTTAAGAAGGACAAAGGAAGAGACTATTGGGCATCTTATGATGGGGAAAGAAGATAACGTTGTGTTCTGTGCCATGAGTGAATTGCAAAAACGGGTTTACAGGAGAATATTGCAACTTCCTGATATCCAGTGTCTTATAAATAAGGACCTTCCTTGTAGTTGTGGAAGCCCTCTTACTCAAGTTGAATGCTGTAAGAGGATAGTACCAAATGGAATTATTTGGCCTTACCTTCACAGAGATAACCCTGATGGTTGTGATTCATGCCCCTTTTGTCTTGTGCTTCCTTGCCTTGTCAAGCTCCAACAGGTTATTTGTGATCTTTGAAACTTCTTTACCTTTCTCTTCGGCTATAATGCCACTGCAAAATATATGCTAAACAGCTATTGTATTCATGCCACTGGCTGTCTGTTTCAACTTTATTCTTTTGTAGGAGTTGCTGATTTCTAATTCTCGGCAAAGTTTTAAATGATCCGACTCAGTAGTTCTAACAGGAAAGTGGAAACAAAGCATCACCTTAGTATTAGATGATATATGTTTGTTGTTTGTTAAGAACTTAAGATCAAGCAAATGATGAGAAAGGATACGTACATTTAAAATATTTGTGTGTGTGAATGGAGAAGAAACATGTTACCTATTGTGGTAGGAAATATGTGTATGGATATGAGTAATTACAGCTATTCTTATGATTGATTTATGTGATTGACTATTTTTACTTATAATTTGAACGGCCTGTGCCTTTTTTGCATGCTTTGTATATCCTCAAATGTGTATGAGTCTCAGGATTTGATATAAAGGAAGATTTTAAAATCAGTGCTTAGGCTGGATGTTAGGAAAAAAAAACACTGAGGAAGTGATGTGTGATTCTACAATACATTGCATTACCATTTTATTTTGTGTTTCTTTATGCCAGATAAGCAATCACCTTGAGCTGATTAAGGCAAACCCCAAAGATGACCCAGAGAAACAAAGAAAAGATGCAGAGTTTGCTGCAGCTGTCTTTGGCCCTGATATTGATTTGGTGGGTGGGAACATGCAGAATGAGAGTTTTATGGGTCTAAGTGATGTGAAACATTGTGGCAAAATGCGAGCAATTGAAAAGCTATTGTTTTCATGGATCTCGCATAGTGACAAAGTTCTTTTGTTTAGCTATTCCGTGAGGTGATGCACTTTCTTAGGTTATTCAATATTTTTTCTGGGTACTACTTTTAGCTGGTATGGATTTAACACAGTACAGATATAATGTTTTTAATTATTATGCTCAAATCTGTGATTTTCTTTGAAGTCCCCCATATAATTTACTTGTATAAGAATAATTAATTAGATAAGATAAACCTTTCTGGCAATGCTGGTAAACCTGCCACCCCAAACTTGGATTATGTGATCTGTGCTCAAGATTGAGTGACCTTGACATTCATCTGTTAATTCTGTGTTCCTTGCCTTCTAAATGGTTTAAAGTAAAGAAGGTGAAATGTGTGCATGTTAGCTATAAAATAAGGCCCCCCTTTTCTTAAAGTCCCTTATAAATGGATGCTAGATATATTGTAAAGAGCTGTCTCTCATTCTATTGCTTATAGGCCCTAGCAGCTTCCAGTCTAAGATGACTAAACATTATTGGCATCAGTAAACTGCTCTGCATGTTCTCTTCTATTTTCTTTTTACTGGAATAAATCTTTTTTCTGTTGTTGAACCTGAGATACTCTTTCCAGGATGTTGGACATATTGGAGAAATTTCTTATAAGAAAAGGCTACTGCTTCTCAAGACTTGATGGATCCACTCCCACTAACTTACGTCAATCTCTGGTTGATGACTTCAATTCAAGTCCTAGCAAACAAGTAGATCCCAAACCTAATAGTTGAAATAAGACTTGTCCAATTTAGTTTTACAGAGTTCTTATTTACTTTTATAGGTATTTCTGATATCAACTCGAGCTGGAGGGCTTGGATTGAACCTTGTGAGTGCAAATCGTGTGGTGATATTTGATCCCAACTGGAATCCTGCGCAAGACTTACAGGCTCAAGACAGGTCCTTCCGTTTTGGGCAGAAGCGGCATGTTGTGGTGTTCCGCCTCCTTGCTGCTGGTTCACTTGAAGAGCTTGTTTATTCCCGTCAAGTGTACAAGCAGCAGCTGTCAAACATTGCTGTCTCTGGAAAAATGGAAAAACGATATTTTGAAGGTGTCCAGGTACATAAAATAAAAATCCTAGCATTGTGGCTATGGAATTCTCTTCGTGGCCTTCTATTTTCTTACACGAATTTCTCAAAAATCACTATGTAAATCTCCTTTCAGGATTGCAAGGAATTTCAAGGAGAGCTTTTTGGCATTTGCAACTTGTTTCGAGATTTATCTGATAAGCTATTTACAAGTGATATCATTGAATTACATGAAAAGGAAGGAAAGGAACATGGGTATATAACAGAACAAGAGCTAACTGAACATGAGAAAAGCTTTGCCCCTTCGAAAGAAGCTCGTGTGACATTTCGAGCAGAGTCAGAGAACAGGATATCTATTGATTCTGAGAGAGCGTCAACAATTAAACCAGATCTCGAAGAACTTGGTATGTTAATTATTTAAAATGGTTAACTGAACCCTCTTAAGATTTTATCTTCTCTCTCTTGTGATATGGGAATTGGGAAAGTGGATTTTCCTTTAATTAATTGATGTATTTTATCTTTAGGCATTGTCTATGCTCATCGAAATGAAGACATCGTCAACTTTGGACCTGGGACTCAAGGGATGATAGATACAAGCATCCCTGAAAGTAATAGCCTAACCAGGCCATGCATTCCTATGGGTCGAAGAAAGAAACCAAATTTTGTAGATAAAAAACAGAAAGTTCCTTTAATTGATGAGAGGAAGAGAACCCAATATAACCTGCTTGCTCGTTCTATGGGCATGGAAGAACTTGAATTTAGCAAGTGGTTATTATCTGCAACTCCATCAGATAGAGAGAAAGTGCTTGAAGACTACAAGAAGAGAAAGAAGATGGCTAACAGTTGAAATATAGTTGTTATAGAAGGCAAAACAAATACAGGTCTTCCATGTAACACTACTTGTTTATTGGAAAAATAGAAAGATTGTATATAATGATGTATAGTCATTTTTTTCTAGTTCCATGCTCAATTCAATTTGTATTAAATTCAACTTGATTTTCCTCTTGCTTGCTAGCAGTGTAAACCAGGGAATGAAAATATGCTATATCTATAGTTATCAATTGTCTCTATGTTATAACTCTACAAAGAACACAGCAAAATTTGTTAAATTACGATCACTTGTACTTTCCTCCCACTTTCCTCTTACACCAAGCAAGAGCATACTGATACTCCTCAGCTTCCCCTCTCTCCTCTTTCTTTTAACTCGTTCCATTTTCAATTCTAAGCAGACCCTTGAAAAAATATTGATGCCACCACCGTTAGATTATCGAATAAAATAACCATCAATAAGACTTGCATATTGGCATGACTATCTTCTCTGCATTTTGAATCTGGAGACTGGTTTTGAAGGTTGAGAACCAGAGACCTGTGAAGATCACGACTCATAATTATCATACAAAATGATGAAGCTACAAAGCATCATAATGTAAAGAGAGTTTGAATCAGCAAATCTACCTGTGATGAATTTGAACTTTGTTTTGCTGAAGTTGGTTGTAGATTCTCAGTATGCTCGACAACGGAGCCTGTAAAAGCCTGCAGACAATATGCATTGAACAACATTATCAGACGCTGCTAAATTTGTCATGGGGCATGTCAAGGGTAATGATTGTAATTTTCAAACACACCTTGTGACTATCAAATGACAGTCTTGAAGTTTGGTGTTGAACCTGTAGCGGAAAAAACTGTACATTATGGCAATTCTAAGCTGGAATTCCATAAAGGTTGCATGTGCAATCATTTCCAGTAATATTAAAGCATAACCTGAGGGGGGGAAGGAAAGGTGCCGAAAGATTTAATGCAAGATCTACATACCTCACTTGTTGAAGGAGTTGCTGCTTGAACTATCTCCTTGGCTTCAAGATGCATGGGAGGATTCTTACCAAGAGTAAAATCTTCCACATTTTGTGCTAAATTCTTGCCCTCTGATGATTTATACAGCAGAAATTAATTCAAAATGGATTACAGAAAACCACAAAACTGCATACACAACCAATAACCCAGTGAAGAACTCATTGAAGACCAACCTCTAACTTTAGATTGCACTGCCAGGCCTGTAAACTACATTTCAAAATTAAAATGTAAAAGAATGATACATCAGCTGAAAATAATATTGAACAACTTAAAACCAGAACTAGAGAATAAGAATATGCTGTCTTACATTTAACTGATGAGTTATATCTTCTTGATGATTGTACTTTTCTGGAAATTTCATTGGTATACTTTTATTGTTTGTCTGCTCTAACAGAATCCTTGTCTGAAAGTCCTATTTGAGCAGTCATTGAAATTGAGTAACAAGCTATCACAGTCCAATGTGCTCATATTCTCTACAAGAAAAAAACTTCTAGGCAAAAATTCAACAAGTTAATCCAAAACATTACTTCTGAATCTTGGAGAGTGTTATTTAGTCTCTGATGTGAGATCTCATCAATATCAGCTGTAGTTTTTTCGTTATCATCACTTTCATTGTCACTTTCTGCAGCAAGCTCTTCTTTCTCTAGTTCATCCAGCTTGGCCATCATTCGAGCAAATTCCTCATCATCAACTGCTGCTTTCCCTTCATTTGCTTCAGAAAAACTAGGAGGATCATGCATAATATCTCCTGAGAAAGGACATTGACATCCATTCTAAAGTGGCCTCAATATTTCAAACAAATTTTAAACGGAATATGGTCATTGCTCTGGTGCATTTTCCTGAACTTGCATCCATAACAAAATTTAAAATCACATATCTAATGGTTCATATTCCACTTCAAATATTGGGTAACCAAGAAGAAAGAAAGGACCTATGACCAGATCTGTAAGAAGAGAAATTTAGATGTTCCCCCACATAGAAGTAAAGCTTAAGAGTATGCATATATAACTAAGTACAGATCAGCGACCTTATTGGGACTTTCCAGTTCTTGACCGGCTGAGGACCTATGAAGCATAGACACTTCGAGAGAGGACCTGTGCCTGTTTCCGACACATATCAGACGCTCGACTGGCATTGACAATTGGCACTTCTAATTATTACTCTTAGGAGCAATAAATATTAAATTCTAATATTTGACACTTGATAAATACTTTCTAAACATTTTTTCACATGTTAGACATATTTTAGGTATTTTTTATAGACTTCTTGGTATTTTTCTAATTGTATATATTGATAGTTATGCATTTATATACATTTGATTACATATATGTATGACATGTCATGTCCTTATATTTTAGGTTGTGCATTGCTGTTTTCCTGTCATGTTGCATCATGTGTCCGTGTCTATGCTTCATAGGCCCAGCACATTAGATTTCATTTACAATGAACAGCGATTAGCATTTTATCTTTAACATCCAAGGAAACAAAGGCAAGAAGCTACCTGGCTTATATTCCCCTTTAATAGACTTCTCCTCCACATAATCTTCCCTAATCTCCACGAGACCCTCCTGCGCCACTCATCAAGTGAAGACATTAACTAATCATCTACAAAACTTAAAAAATGCTATAAACACAAAGAGAAATCAGAAGAATAAACAAATAAAAGACAAATGGAGTATGTAAACATAAGGTTGCAATATCAGCCAGAGGCAGAAAGAAGTGTTCTAAGTTGATAAGAAGCAGTAAACAATAAATTCAATAATGCATAAATCTGGGTCAGAGGAAAAGTAATATTCTAGTAGAGAAAAGGAAACGTATAAAGTAATAATAATACGTGGCAGAACCAAATAATCAAAGGCATATGAGATTCATAATAAAATTGCAGTATCCATATCACAAGTGCCACAATAAAGCTCAGACTTGAACTCATAATCAACTCACTCCGGAAAGTATTGACACCTGGGGAAACCTACCGCTGCTTCAGAAGCTGTAACATCAAAAAATGAAGCTTCAGCTTTAAGGTCTTTTATCACGGCCTCAAAAGCATCAACCTGGGAATCCAAAGAGTTGCCCCGTCGTTTCAAAATCTCAATGGTTTGTTTGGACGTCCTTTCTGCAAAATAGCCTTCTCCCAAAAGAACCTAAAAGCAGAGCACTATTAGCATGCAACTCGAATTTCACGCCTAAGAAAGCAGCACATTCAAAAGGAAAACAGGAACAATTCAACAATAGACATAAATTTCAGTACCAGGAACTCATTGGTGTGTATTAAACGCCCAGGGAAGAAGGCTGCTTTCCCAAAAGGAACCTAAGAACAATCCCAAGCAACATAAACAATCCTAAGTTAGAAAATTGTTTTTCGAACGTAAAGGAAGAACATTTAAGACTGAAAACTCGGGTAGGCACCATTATATCGTGGTGGAGCTCTTCGGGAAGCTTCTGAACGAGGTTGATAAGATTGTTGTTGTCGGTGATGAAATCTCGGAGACGTCCCAGTTCGTTCTCCTTCTCGGCGATCGTGCCTTGCACGCGCTTCGCAGCCTTCTGAGCCTCCTCCACTGGGAACAAGGAGGCCAGCGATGTCACTGTTCCTTTCCTTGCTTCTTCCATTTCGCACTCCACACTGTACTCTACACCCTCTACCTTGCCTCTCTTTTTCATTGCTTCTTCTCCTTTTCAATTCTGGTTTCTGGTTTGTCAAAACGGTCACAGTCCGGTCACGGGTGCACATTCGCCCGATATTTGGATCCGAGAACAATTTTTCGGGCCCAGCCCATCAAACGAAGCTAGTAAGAGTGTAAGACAGTTACCAAGGCCCATAAACAAAGCCCGAGCAATGGGCAGGCTTCATGGATTTATGTATTGAAGAATTATCCTTGAACCTCCTCTGTTAGTTAATTTTTTTTATTTAAACAAAGAAAAATAATCAATAATGTTTTTTCTTATTACTACAAATATTGAAGAAATAAATGGGCTAAATCGGAATATTCTACAGAGTTCGGCACATAACTTCAATTAATACCCTTTTTAGTATTGAAACACTTGAAATAATCTATAAACATTGAATGTCAAATAAAAAAAAAAATCTCTAAACATTGAAACAGTTGAATTTGCCCTAATTCTTATATATTTTTCCATGTAAAAGAATTTCATTTTTTAATATATTCTTTTACTTTTTTTAAGGGGGCAAGAACAACTAACCACTTACAACCCGGACCAGTTTCGTCATACAATACGTTATATTAAAACATCCCACGCGTTAAACAACGTATTTCACTCGCGACAACTAGAACTAGTGATTTATTATGATTGGCGCGTGGGCACACCTCAGTAGTAGAGCGTGAGGAACCACCGTCTCCTCTCTCAAGCCACAGAGAGTCCGAGTCTGACCTCCATTTTACCAAAAACCACAGCTCGGCCAACTCGTCAACCACCGCTGCTCGAAAACTCAGAAAAGCAAAACCTTTCCTCAGAGTCGAAAATATAATCTATTACATTAGTACAAGTTAAGCTACCTTTGGTGCAAAACTACGTTGGGTGAAGGAATCTTTTGCTTCGGAAATTTCATTTGGTAGTCAATTAAGTCGTTGGGCTTTCACTTTCTCTATCTGATCAAGCTGTGACTCGTCGTTGAGCGCGGTAGTTCTTATGTTTGACTCCTTTTGAAGCAACCCTTTTGTCTCTTAAGCTATTTCCTGTGATGGGTTTTGGATTGTTTCCATGGATTCTCTGTAATCAGCTGGAACTGAGAAGTGGGTTGTTGAATTGGAGTTGATTCTTTTGAGAAATGGTATGCTTGGGGTTTGATATGGTTGCCAGTGAAAAATTGGAGATTTTTAAGAGGAGGGGAGTAGGGTTCCTATTCCAGATTGTATTTGGATGCTGGGTTGTTCTAGTGTTTCTTCGTCCAGTGGCAGGTCTGAGACCGTTAAGGGAAAGAACTCGGTCGTGGGGTGATGAGGTTTGTATTAGAAATTTTACTTATTGACTTTGGTAATTGATTTTGATTTTTATCGTAATCTTAATGATATAGCACTAGCATTTTAACCGTTAAGCTAAACATTGAGGGGTTGCTTTAGCTATTACTGGTTCACTGCTTTGCTGTTGTAAAAGTACAAGCACGATTCAAATTTAACGTCCTGTTACAATCAAATGGAAAAATGTGGTTTGGGCAAAGGCATTTGCACCGCAACTGTGTTGGGCTGAGATTATAGCACCTCTAAGGACTCAATCCTCCCCTACAAAAAGCTCAATACTTTTGAATTTATATTTCATTTCTATCTGTTTGTGATCAAATAGAGGACAGGAGGTTTTTTGGAGCGAGGGGTAGGGGCTAAGAAGAATCTTACACTTGATTCAACTATAAGACCAACTATTACTATCTTAATGTTCTTGTATGCAATAATAGATCTGCTAAACGATATTTGAACAAATTAGGAGGTATGTTAATAGATATCATAATTGTCAATGGGTATTGCAAACAGTATAGTTGCATGTCAAAGATATTCATGGCATCCCAATTTTGTTGTTATCCACATTCGCAGAACCTTTATTGAAAATAGTTAAGCACATTTGGCTTTATGAATGGAAAACATTGTAAAATTTGCAACAAAACTTATTGTATAGTAGACTGTGAGTTTGTGTGTTATTGATATTACTTCTTTCAGTGGCTATATACAAGGAAAGAGGAAAGTGAGTTAGGCCCATTTTCACAATGGAACATAACCGGAACTTATAGAGGTTTGTATTCTTACTGCACCTTTATATCTGTGGTTTGGCATTTTCTTTGTCTTCTTAGTTTAGGTCTGTTGTACAAATGTTTTATATATCCATTTGCACGGTTGAAATATTGCTGCGATTCTACCATATGCATGGCTTGACATTAAGAGGATTTGTGACTGAATAACTAACTAAATCAAATTTATAGAAAATTACTTCTTTAGAATATAATCACTTAAAATTTGTCTTTTCTGTTGCCTGCTTGATTTTTTGAGTCACTTCTGTATTTCATGAATTAAGTTGTTGGCCTTCATTTTTTAGGATAAAAATTGTTACTTACCTTATTGCTTAAGTTAATGGGCATGCTCAATCAACTATGGCTAGACAGGCTG
The DNA here is from genome assembly GCA_003255065.1 of Cercis canadensis. Classification (NCBI taxonomy): domain Eukaryota; kingdom Viridiplantae; phylum Streptophyta; class Magnoliopsida; order Fabales; family Fabaceae; genus Cercis; species Cercis canadensis. The sequence goes on from QAOA01001066.1 coordinate 2,710,380, forward strand.
TTTGAAGAGAGTATATAGTGTTGAAGGGGGCAGCATCCAGGGGCAGAGTAGGATGCTCGCTCCCATGAATTACTTGACTGAACATATGGTATTTGGACTGCTCATATAATGTTTCAATGTTGATAATCTTTTACATGAAGGCTTGAATTAAACAAACTTGTGCGATACTGAATTACACTTGGTTTTAAAATGGGGGCAGGTTGTTTTTGAATAAACTTAGGTTGTAGTCTAATTTATTGTGGAGTCAGTTTGTGAGTTTTTCATAGTCTGAGGATGTCTGTATCTGAACCTCTTGAGTTGCAGGAACTTGGAAATTTTTGGATACCGCAAATGGATCTTCCAGGTTTCCAGACATCAGAAAAACCAATGGCAATTCTGTAATTGAATTAGTTAGTACACCGACAAAAATAACTGGTGTGCATTATGTTCAGGTGAGATGACAAACTATATAGCTAATTTCAGGTGGAGATCAGCTTTTTTATGTTATATAGTTTCCTCTTTGTTCTTTTCCAAATTTTAAACTTAGTTTAGCACCTGAAAAACATTTCTAACATAATTCAGTGGCTAAATTGTATGTGAATATTTGTTGGAAATATTAATGAATTCAGTGATTTCTCTAAATAGTGAAGTTCGATTGAAACTTGTGATTCTGATATCCTCAAGTATGCAATGCATCTCATTTCATTCTCTATAGGTCCTACAGCTGTCAGGGATCATATTCTGTGCAGAGTATGTCACTATTACTGAATCCTGTGCGTTATTTTGTTCTTTGTTTCATGCTTCTAGGGTATGTCTGCATGCCTATGGCATGATTTGATCCAGAATTGAAGGCCATGTTTTGGGGATAACAAAAATACACTACCCGTTGATCTCAATGAGCTATTAAATAATATGATCACTGTTTTCATAAAATGATTTGAAGTTTCTAGTTTTTTTACTCCTGATTTTCAGTTATGCCAAATCCTTATGAATGTTTCAGTAAAATACTTCTTATTCTTCCATTTAAAACTTTAAACCTCTTTTTTATGCTTCTTATCAGGGAGTAGTTATATTCCATGATGTGTTTGACAGCGAATATAATGTTGGTGGAGCTCAAATCAGAGTAGAAGGTGTATATATATGGCCTTTTAGACAGCTTCGCATGGTAGCCAACAGGTGAATTCCTCATAATGCAGTAAATTATGAAACGGGATTTGATTTTAATCTCAATTATGCTCAGTCAGACCTTGCTATGCTTTAGATCATAATAGGCCATTTTTTGGTGGAAAAATTGGGATACGTTATCATGACTATCTTAATTGTTTTCACTTTCTTTTCAACCGAATCTGGCATAGTGTCTTGAACCAATTACTTTTTTTTTTTTTTTTTACTTTGTCTCGCTGTTTACATTATATTTTATCTCACAGTTAAATTTTATTTCCAATTGCAACACTGATTCTTCACTTGAGTAAAACCTATAATATCTGAATATGCTAAGGAGTTTCTTTTGTTTACTCCTAATGCAGTGGAAAAGAGGGAGAGTTGAATCAGGAGGATGATTATATTTTATCTAATCCATATCATCTGGTAGTGCACCAATCCTTGATATTTGCACAATTGATACTGTGATTATATTGTGTACAGTAATCTCAGCAATACCTATAGTTTTCATGATGAATTTGTCTCCTTATCTTTTAAACGTCCTTATTATTTGCCTCTAAAATAAAGGATGATTAAATGTTAGGTTCCAAATTTGGGTAATTCTTTCCATGGGCTTGATTTCATCTGGCATCATAATCTTGCCAATTATAACTGGTCTTGGCCAGATTTGTTGGCTTAATCTTACTTTTTAGAATAATTATTTGATCTTCAATGCTGCAAGTCAATACTATTGTAATGCACTTATACTAGGGCCTGTTTAATTAAACAAGGCAATCCAGTTCTCTAATAAGATTCTCAGCTTTTGAAGTGTAACCTTGCAGTTATAAATCCTGCGAATGGCCATTTTGAATATTGGCAAATGTTTCAGTCTTTTCTTAACTTTCTCTCAGAATCTAGCTTGGGTGGTATTACGGCATTAGTCTAGTCAAGATTTTCATAAATCAGTTTGGAGAAAAAAGACTAGCAGGTCCTCAGATTGAAAAGAAATACAGTTTTTTTTTTTTTTTTTTTTTAAATCTTTGGTACTCAATGAGCACTCTGATACTTACTTGCTACATATATTACTTTCTTTGCACAGCTTGGAGTGTTCTCATCCCAGGTATTCCAAGAATCTCCACGAGATAAGATGTGGAGAAAGAAACATTGTAATTCACCTACTTTACTTTTGAAATAATTTCCTTTTATTTTTCATTTTTTTTGTGTTGTAGAGACTTACTAATTTTCCCCTCACTACAGCTCCGATGTATGATATGGAGAAACATTGTAATATTGAAATTGCTGCACAGATTTCACGTCTGTCATCATCAAAAAATGGTATTTGAGTTCTCGCAGCATATGATTGCTTTCTGTTCCTTCTTCTTTTTCTCTCCCTGAATGATTTTGTGGAACCTTATATTCATTTTTTTGTGTTACAACTTCCAATTGCACTGGTATGTAAGTAGATGAGATTATTGTAATTTTAAGAATAAACCATTCCCCCTTAATAGTCATAATTATAAAACCTAGGATCTTCAATTCTAACATCAATGTGCTAAAGATAATGCACAATAGATGAGTTGATTTTATCAAAGTCTGTCTAATCTTCTAATTCTCTTAGTAGGCAAACCTAAAAGCAATTCAGATAAATTGCAAACTGTTTCTTTCTTCCACTGTTCATGTTCATTGCGAGTCTTCAGGATATTGGCCCTGTTTTCACTTTAGTGTAATATACAAATGGCTGATATAGGAGATTTCAACTGGTGGATGTGCTACTAGGCCTGTATTCAGAAGCAGGTCAGCAGGATTTTCTTTAGATTGGGATTCTGAGTTGGAAAATGGAACAGGTTCCTCGGGTTATGATCATCTGTCCTTGAATCTATGGTCTTGATGGAATAAATACCAGTCAGTCCTGATATATATATAGAGAGAGAGAGAGAGAGAGCAAAATAGATCGCACATATAATTTGCAAGAATGAACATTAAAGTGTAACAACTGTATAATAATTATGCTTACAATAAACTATGATTCTTTGGCTATTTTTGTATTCATTGATTGCATTCTTCTTATTACTGAAAATATTGTTATATTTATGCCCTTATGATTTACCAAGTTGTTATATACTCTATTACAGATGGGGATCGTGATCATTTTCACCTAGATGGGTTAATGGAGAGTCCCTCAGTGGATAATGATGGGGACTGCTTCTCACCTCTACTGTTAAATGCAACTTCTGTTAACATTGAGGTCTATTATAACAAAGCAGTGAACTACACCTTGATGGTGACCTTTGTATCCTTCAATCACCAACTTTCTAGCAGCTTTATGACACTGTTACTGTCCATTATTGTATCTGTGTGAGCTCCTTAATATATCATACCAGGTATCTTTCTTGCAAATTCTTCTATTGATTCGGCAAATGGAGCATAGCAACACTCAATCTGTAAGAATTTACTTATAATATTGATTATTACAGGTTTTATGTTAATATAAAATATGTTTCAGGTTTTGAATGGATGTACCTGTGAATATATGTGTCATAATTTACAACTTCATGATATTAGAACATGAATCTGATTCAGATCTACCTTTGCAGGGAGCTGCCAAGGTTTCAATATTAATGATTGGCCAGCAGGCTATAATGGATGCTTATCTTTGCCTTTTACATCTGACTGCAGGAATACTAGTTGGTAAGTTTTCCCAGTAAGTGTATTTTGAGGTAATTGATGAGATTGTTGTGCAGACTCAGCTTGTTCTCTTTCACCTAATAAACATTAAAGGCCAATTGTACTTTGCCCCCTGATTTAATGAGTCGATTGCAATGCCCCTCTGGTTTACCAAATTAATTACATTTCCACCTGATTAATTTGATCATTTTGTAATGTCTCGCCTACCATCCAAATTAGGTGTTAATTCTCACAATTTCAAAAACATTAGCAAGATTGTTCATCAAATAATTCTTGTTGTGTTTTGTCATGCAGAATCCTTATTTAATGCTTTTGCAACTGCTGCATTTTTCAAGTTCGTGGTCTTCTCAATATTTGAGATGAGATATCTCCTTGCCATATGGAAGGCAAGTAGGCCTTTGAGTAATGGGGAAGGTTGGGAGACTATGAGGCGTGAGCTTTCAGTTTTATATAGTCGATTCTGTAAGTACTCATTTAGAATTATATTTCTTGTCCATAAGTAGGCCCTTGTTGAAGGATGCTAGCTAACTCTACTCTAGTTATATTTCCTGAATTGTTTTAACTGGTGTAGAGAATCCTTTTTTGAAGTGTGGCTCAATTTTGATTTAACTGTATAACCTCTTTTGCAGATGGGATCCTGTTGGGAGGCATTCTGCTCATGTATGAGTTCCATAATTATTTGAGACCTATTATTCTTCTTGTGTACTCGTTTTGGATACCTCAGATAATCACCAATGTAGTTCGGGATTCCCGGAAACCATTGCATCCTCATTATATCCTAGGGATAACTGTCACTCGGCTAGCAATCCCTTTATATGTTTTTGGTTGCCCTAACAACTTCATGCGCATTGAACCAGACCAGAGCTGGTGTGTTTGTTTGGTTGTATTTATTGGACTTCAAGCTGCAATTCTTCTACTTCAGCATTATCTTGGGTCTCGTTGGTTCATTCCTCGTCAGGTTGGGTTCCACTCTGGTCTTTTTCTTCATGATTCATCCTATTAATTTTAACTTGAAATTTCCTCCTGCCGAATATATTTTACTTGAAACTGAGTTTCCTTCAATCATTTGAAGCATTTCCTAGACATCCTGCTTGTATGGGCTCTATTTTCTTTATTCTTTGTAATTTAAGCTCCATGATAGTGGTTGATTTATTTCTTCATAAGTTCATTAGTGTGGCAAAGGTGGTAAACAACATCATCCTTATTGTATTAGATGCTAAGCTATGCAGCATTGCCTCTAGGTTTTTGTTACCAAACTTACATCATAATCTGTCATGTTACCTTTTCTTGAATCTGCATGACTCTTTCTGTCGGTCTCACTCTTATCATTATTGTTTGCAGATTCTACCTGAGAAATACAGCTATTATAGGAGGTTTGATCAAGATACTAGTCATGCCACAGACTGTGTTATTTGCATGACTGCCATTGATCTTAGGCAGCGATCTACTGATTGCATGGTACTTGAATATAGCCTTTGTCTAGTAGAATTATCCTTTGCAATCCAGATTCAGTCTAATGCACAAACTCTATGACAGGTGACACCTTGTGATCATTTCTTCCACTCTGGTTGTTTGCAAAGATGGATGGATATAAAGATGGAGTGCCCAACTTGCCGGCGCCCACTGCCTCCTGCCTGAGGAGATTTCCACTATGTTTATATCAATAGGATCAACTGACACTGCCGAACACGATAATTTTGGTAATATGACTTAATGGCATCCCAAGTGTACATTCATTTGCCTTTAAAGTTTTCTGATCCAAGAGAGAATTGAAATCACGGGAATTTCGGTGGTTCAACCTTTTGATTGAGAAGTTTTCTTCTCATAGCATTTGTTTTTTATTTTTCCACCTGATTATACATATTATGAGAGTGGATTTTGTACATAATTGCTAAGAGGCAATGAGCAAAAATACATATTACGGAAATTTTTTATAATTTTTCTCCCATAATGTGATTCCTGTTTAAAATTGAAATTTAACACTCATTGCTTGGTTGGTTACTGTGTATTTCCCCACATTTTTGAGCTAACTCACTCAAAACAAAAGCTTGTCATTAGTTTGTATTTTACAGAATTTGACTTTTCCTATGCTATATCAGGTTGGGATAGAATCCATGTTCAGTATCATTGCACCTTCAGAACGAGGCTGATATATAATACATGATCTTCTCATAATTGTATCACGCATTGGATTGTAGCTGATAATTTCAGTATTCTTTTCTGTTAATGTATTAATAATTTTGTACATTAGAAATTAATTACAGTACAGATGAAAATCTTTTTTGACTTCCATCCTTAGCTTCTTCCAGTGCACCTCTTTCGTTTTCATACATGGATAAATCTAGACATTAGAGTGTGTCGTCTATGATGGAAAGCCATTGAACACTGGATTTAAAATGCAGAATTCAATAAAATCGTTGCGTCTAACTTCATATGAAGAACTATCGTGTGACAAGATTTATAACTGACAACGATTCTACTCACAAGCAGAACAGAACTGCAAGGAAATTCAGATCTAGCGATGGCCGAAATCCGTAGCTATTTCCGTCGCTAAACGTTTTACCGACTGCCCCAGACACGAACTTGAATGTGGAGCTATGGCTGATTTTAGAGACGGATGATTTATTCGTCGCTATTAGAGACGGAACTATGCCATCTCTAAAGTAAATGATTCCGTCGCCAATTTTATATCCCATCTCAAATTTTTTTCTTGGATACTAGAGAAACTTAGTCTTTCATGGATACTAGAGAAACAAACCTAAGATCATGGCATCCCGGTAGCTTCTGGAACCAGCTTTGCAGGCTGCAAAGAAGGCGCATTACAGTCTTTCTTCAAGGAATGATTTGGAGAAAGGCAAAATAACAAATGCTTGAGTCACTAAATGCTATCTTCATAGTTAGCAAACTAATTTGCTAATATTTCATCTTTAGTAATCTATGCACAAAGCAGAAAAAATTTTATTTAAATGGGATATGTTGGATGAAAGAAATTACAGTCCAATGACCATGACGCCCCTTATGATTCTCCTTTTTAAGCCTAGTATCTATACAAGTAAACCAACAGGACCTATGAACTTTGTTCTCTAAATCTCAGAAATCACACTTTCAAGGAATGGAAACTATGTTACAATAAGATAAACATGGATGTACATATTAAAACAAAGCACAGAAGGCCATTCCCTAACTCAAATTTGAACCTTATTTTGTCTCTGTGTATCAACAAGATATGCGTTTTCATGGGTAGCCGTAGCTTGGTGCAGAAAGAGGAGAAGAAACGGGCATTGCTGCTGGAATAGAAACAGGTGGGATAGCCACTGAACCAGTGGCAGTGGTGACATTGGAACCAATTGTAGGACAGCAAAGCTCAAAGCAATCAACAGGGTGCTCAAGTACATGGTTACATTCCTCTTTGCTCCTCTGCAATGGCTTCTCTGGCAAACAGTTTCGGCGATCATCAAACACTGTGCCTTTTGATGTCAAATTCTGGCAAATACCTTCTTCCTCACAGAAGAAGTTATAAGAAAAAGTGAAATTTTCCAAGTTTGGCAAGACACAAATTCCTGTAGGCACTAGGCCACTCATCATATTGTGGCCCAAATTTAGCTGCTCCAAATGGGATAACCCTGCAAGGCTATAAGGTATAGGGCCAACAATTTTATTAAAACTCACGTCCAATAGTCTCAATTTGTAGAGAAACCCAACTTGTTGTGGTAGACAACCTGATAAACTGTTGTTGATTAGTACAAGTTCTTCCAAAGTATCAGCAAAGTTGACTATGCTCTCTGGCACACAGCCTCCAAACTTGTTATTAGCAAATACCAGCACAGAAGCTGAGCTTTGGCCTAAATTTGAAGGAATTGCACTACTGAAGCGATTGTTATTAACGAAAACTGCATCAAAAGCTTTGTTGAAAAGCTGAGGAGGCAATGGGCCTTCGAATTCATTGAAACGAATGTCAAGATAGATCAAAGTAGGAAGGGAAAGCACAACCAAAGGAAAAGGTCCTACAAATCTGTTGTTGCTAAGATCAAGCTCACGTAGAGAAGTAAGGTTGCTTAAGGTTGTTGGGAGGATGCCACAAAAGCGGTTGCTATTGAGATGAAGGAGTGAAAGATCAGAGAGTAGGCCTAATTCGTCAGGTAGGAACCCAGCTATGTCGGCAAAATTAAGGTCAATGCCAGCCACCACTGCCACTTTAGGGTCATCTAGAGCTGGAGCACAGTATACACCTCTGTAGTTGCAGATTGAATGGCCTACCCAATTGTGAGTGAAGTTATATGGATCGGAGTAGATTACACGCCTCCATGCTTGGAGCGCGAGAAAAGCGCGGTAAAGCCTTGGGTTTAAAGGATGACCATGGGTATGGGGGTGCTGGTGCTGGTGCTGGTGGTTGTGACGATTGGCTACACTGTGTTTTGCATTAAGAATGTTAAAGAAAGAAGAGAGCTGTAGGAGACAGAGGAAGAGCAGAAAAGAGGCAAAGGAAGAGGATGAAACTGAAGCCATTGCTCTGTGAGATTATGGTAATGAGCTAATCAATTTATGTTAGTGTCTAGAGACTAAGGAGCTCTATCACTTTCCAGCAGAAAGGAAGTCTTATGTTTGATCATTTTGTCTTGTCCATGTTCATATTAGTACAATCAAAAGTATTAGATAATGATAACATCCAAACATTATCACAACAACCTTTTAAAGTGACAGTTAACAGTTACAAAACCTACGAATTGCTCGATAATGCTTGTAATACATTGCCCGTAGTACTCTTGAATTTTGTTGCTGAGAAAAAGCTTCTTGAGAGGTTGACGAAAGATGAATATGCTGCGCATGATAAGGACTCATCTCCTTGCAGGTTATTTTCGAAGTAGTTTCAGTGGAGCAAGAGAAGGACAGCCGCAGAAGCACGCTGAAAGAGCAACGAAAATACCAGATTTCTTCAAATCTAAGGGATTATTGAGCAGTTTGTCAAACTTGATACTTAATCAAATCCCACCAATTAACTTCAAATATTACTAGTCACAAATGGCGACTCCTCCTGCTTCAAGATTGTCTGGTGCAGCTGCTGGACCTATTTGCTTCTGTTCTCATCCTCATCCTCATGCTTTTTCCGGCCATTTCACTTTTTACATTTAACAAACAAAATTATCGTCAAACATAACCGCATTACATCATTTTCAGCCCAAGGAAACTGTGGATGGCATTGTTCTGAAACTTGCGGTCTTGAGAGAAATGAATCTTCTGCCAGCACAAGAATGGCCACATTTCAGTTTCATTTATATCCCAATTAAACAAAATGTGTGAAGGTTGAAGACAGGATGTATATCCCCATCTTCTTGAAATCGTATTGCCGGCTTGCTCAGCACCAACGTGCTCCAATAATTTTTGTCACAAGAAAAAAAAAACTTGGCCCGCACTATAATGAAAATGCAATGAGTCGTATTTTCAAGAATTTAAAGTATAATCATTAAATCTAAGTCGAGATTCAGAAAAACATTACTAGCGATTTATAACGCTTGCTTGAACGGTTTTCAATTCAACTTCTAAGTTCCAACTTTCTCAATCGCAATATTATGCTTTCATAATTATTCATTCAATACTTTCATAAATGCTTCAAATTCAAAACTAGAGAAGAACCACAGAAAAATTGAGTGACCAAAACATTTGTCCTCTGAGTTTGAGGACTACATCTTAAATTAAAACTATTATCCCATTTGGAAGGGCTTGTGCCAACAACAGCTCTTCGGTTAACTGTATATATTCCATGTCCCTAAAAAACCGAAAAAAAAAAAAAAAAAGCCTTGTTTAGTGCCATGTACATATCCCACTTCCAGATAAGGGTAAAAGAAAAATTGAATATTGAAAGGAAAATGATATTTCCCGAGAAACTGTATATCGACACGTGTATGACTTTCAAAAGACACAATTTAACCACACATGAGCGAAGGCAAAACGATAGTCTTAATTATTTTCACCAAGCAGACTCAAAACTACGAAGTATAAGCTCAACACACACAACAACCAATTAAAATTCTGAGTTTACAAAACTATGATTTCTAAATATTAAGTCCCTAAATTCTGGGAAACCTCAAAAGCACTATAATTCATCCAAAATTATTCAATTCAAAACAGAACTAACATAATTGACCCGCATGGTTGTCGTCATCAACATATATTATCCGTGCCTAAGCCTCCACCACCAGAACCATATATTACCCGTGCCTTAGCCTCCACCAGAACCATATTTCTTTCCAAACAGGACCAGCTGCAGCTTGTCATAACCAGCAAGCACACCAGCACCTGCAACAGCACGTAAAATGTTTGCACCAGCACCCTTAAAGAGTGACTTAGCACCCTCTTTCTGGACGATCTGGTTGAATGCATCCAAGGAGCTCTTGTATTTGACAGCTTCTCCAGAAGTCATCATCATCCTTCTACGCACTGTATCAATAGGGTAAGAAGCCAAACCAGCACCAATAGTGATCCCCCATCCCAGAAGGAAACTAGCAAAGAAACTATCCTGTTAACAAGAGGGGTAATGTAGGTAAGCAAGCATCAAAAGAGATTAGTATAAAAAAAATTGAAATGGAAAAAAGTAGAGGTAACTAATTTGCAGTGTTTCAATGATCGAATTTCCCGAGCAAGTATGCTTGGTAGCAATAATAGATGGCATCAGTTCTAAACTGTCAAGAGGTCACAAGGAACAGAGGGGCATTTATGCTAATTCAACTAATTTCTTTTACATCCACGAATAAAATCAAAGGAAACTAGTTCCAAATGGAACGGAGATGAAAAAGAATGGTGAGTACATGTTTAGCAAATTATTATTTTTTTGGGGGAGAGCATACTACAAATTCAAACTTTACACATACCTGTAGCCCACCAACCAAAACCACTGGTTTCAGAGAATCATACATTCCGAAATAGAGACCACGATAGACAATAATTCCAACACAAGAGATGTTGAATCCACGATAAAGACCAGCAACGCCATCAGACTTGATTGTTTTCCTGTACACATCAATCAAACCATTGAATTGCCTCCCACCACCCTTCTTTGCAGCCTTTGCATCATTTGCCAGACGGGTACGAGCATAGTCCAAAGAATAGACAAACAGAAGGGAAGAAGCCCCAGCAGCCCCACCAGACGCCAAATTTCCAGCAAACCACTTCCAATAGCCATCTTTGTCCTTCTTGAAGTTGAAAAGCCTCTTGAAGTAATCCTTAAAAGCAAAGTTGAGGGCCTGAAATACAAAAAAAAAAAAAGGGAATAAATTAAGAATTGCCATAGAGGGTTACACAAATAATATAGATAAACCGCAGAACTCATGGTCAAAACACCTTAGATCCATTTACAAAATGCATATGAAAAATACCATAACAATCAAACAGAAGACAAAATAAGATCAGATATCAATAGAAGAAATAGTAGAGAAAGGATTTCTCTCCTATTAGAAAGGGAGAGAAGGAAATTCAAACAACATTGAACACTCAATATAGCCATAGAGACAATAAGACACCATAAAATTAGACAGAAATCAACCAAAAAGGTGCAATTAAATATCACAAGTCTAAAAATTTAGACATGAAACTAAAACATAAAGGAGAAAACAGCTTATCTCCTTTTGGATGCGAGACCATTCTCAAGACAGAATGGGAAACGCATATCTAACATCTATAGGCAAAAATATGTTGAAGACAATCATCTCTAGTAATTTTAATGTAATATCATCTTCCAATGACAGCAAAAAATAGGAGCCAATGTACATATGCACATAAAGGAAAGTCAGGTTGTATCAAAGGAAAGAAAAATAAACCTGGGTAGGGAAGTATCTGATAACATTCGCAGTGTTTCCTCTCCAAAGAGCAAGGACACCTTCATCCTTCATGGTTCGGGCAAAACAATCAGAAATTCCCTTGTATGGTTCAGATAACCGCCCACTTTTGAGCATCTCATCCTGGTTTTGAATTAGTAGTTTGACTCGTTCAATTGGAGCAGCCGCTGTCTTAGATACGGCAGCAGATACTCCTCCCATTAGGAAATCTATGAAAAATGCAGATGCCCCTTTCTCTGCTGGAGCCTGCACAATAAAAGGAGACACAGGGGAAACAACTGGCAGGCCACTGACATGGCATGCTGGCTGTGCACCTCCATTGAAGCATGTGCTATAGTTTTTGGAGTGAGAGTTGACCGCAAGCATAGAAACAAGATAAGACTGTCCAGCTATCTTCTGAACCACAGACGGATGCTGTGATCCATCAGCCATGATTGTGGTCAAGACGGTGACCTGTAAAATTTGATCACATTAGCTAAAGATGACAAACTCATCTAGTTACAATTCACACTGTTATGAAAAAAAAATAAAAAAACAAACGCATCTATATTCTTACTACAGTGCATCATCTACAACGAATTTCCAGTCCCAAACCAAATAGAAACGTAGAACTATAAAACATCCACCAAATGAGGTATAAATGAACCGGAATAATAAAAAAGTGAATCTAGTGGCAACATGCCGGAAGCAACATCAAGATATAAATGACTTTGACAAAATAACAAGTAGCAAAATCAGAAACATGAAAATTATTGATCTCAATGGCATGCGAATACTCCACACACTCACCCAATGCATCCACAGAATCTAAACAACTAATTAGAGCAAAGGTCAATAAAGGTCCCAATGTAAGTATATGAGTAAATAGTAATTACTGCAAAATTTAGCTAAGCTGAGCTCACAGATCAGTTTCAGTAGATTTCAATTTTACTTCAATCTCTCGGCCAAAAGACGAAGTTAAACATAAATACGACAACGACGTTTGACTTCTTCAGGGAAAATGAAATCTAGACCAAAAGGATCGAATGCTAGTAAAGGAAAAAAAAAAAACCGTAACCAAGCAGTGAACTCAACACAGAAAACAATAACGTTTTATCTACAACGAATAAACTGAATGATCTGGGATAGTCCATAAGAAAATCTTCGTTTGGCCATTGAGAAAATGCGAGAAAATACACAGGAGGAATTAAGAAAACTTAAAACACACAGATCTTCGAAGAAAATACATCAAGAACATAGTAAATAGAGCGATCACGAGTAGAATGGAAGTTAAACCAAGCGAAAGCGATCAGCGAAGCTAATACCTGAAAAGGTCGCCGGGACTAATTGACTTCGCGTCCTCTTCAGATCGGAAGGAAATGCGAGGAAGCGGGACTGGAGTATAAATGGGAGCTCCAAGCAATTCTAGGGTTTTAACCTAATGACGAATATGCCCTCGACCCACTCTTTTTATAACAAGAATGCTGTTTTAATCCATAATTTTGTGAGCAAAAATAGCAATGCTGCTTTTGTTTAAAAAAAGCTTATATTAAATTAAAATTTTGGGGCCAGAAGAACACAAACGAAAATGTGGACTTCAAATGGACTTGGGACATTCCCAAATCCCATCAGAAAATTCTGGAAATTGATTGCAGCCCGATTACCCAATCGTCATGTCCTAATCTATTTTGCTTAATTTTTGCACTATGTTTGGAAGGTTAGATTTATGATTCTTATAATTATAAAGATTTTTATTTTGTCCAATATAAAATTTTATGCAAAGATTTATATAAAAAATGGGAGTTATTATTTTTATATTTTATTTAATATTTAAATATGATATAGATTAAATTATTTTTAATTAATATAAAAAAATTTTAACTTTAACTAAAAACTTTTTACATTAAATGAGATTTTTATAATTGACTAAAAGAAATTTATATTAAATAATAATAAATTAGTCTATATTATATTTGGATATTAAATAAAATATGACATGAAAATAATAACTCCTTAAATAATTTATTGAAATTTTTTTTTACAATTATAAAATTTTGGTAATAATACTATAGCTGATATTAAATGTTTTTTTATAATTAACTAAAAGTATTATTTTATAATCATTTATGATAATGAGTCAGCTCATTAAAATCCTATCCCTAATGCGGGACTCACAACCTTGACATGTCTATGAATCCAAGTCAAACTGTATTTTAAAATGAAGAAAAAATAAATCCCATTCTCTTGGAAGTTACTGTGGAATGTGGATTATGCTTAGATCCTGCATGGTTGACTTGTTGACCAGGTCCATATTAAGCCATGAAACCTCCTTCGCTTGATTCTGATGCAAGACGCAAGCAAGATAGAAATATTTAAGCAGAAATAAGTCTACAATACCCAGAGACTTAGAAATTTCCATAACTCGGAATCGAAAAATTGCACACGACATACGTCCTACCAATGGACACAATGGCATAGGCAACAGTCATACCACCTTCCAAGTTACAACACTCCTTATAATACAAATGTACGTACATCGCTTAAGATCGAAACATTCCTGAGTATTTCTATTCCTCCTCAAACTACAGAAGTCAAATAAAAAACAGATAATTATCAACATTACAGAAAGGCTAAAAACACGGTCCATTGATGTTCTTATGTTAGAAATGAAATTATTTGGAAAAGTTTACCTTCGAAGTCGGTCTTGTATGCATTGTGTATAACTCAACTACTGCAAGACGGTTAAAGCTGAAGAAAAGGAGTAATCATCTTAAATGACTAGCTAGGCCTAGGCAGAACACAAGGAAGCCCTTTGCTTCACGAGTAACTCCTTTAGTTTCTTTACAAGCTGGGGATTGGAACCCATATAATCCTGGAAGGACTTCCTCAACTCTTGCAGCAAGCTTCTATCATCAGCACCGGGGTATTGATTTAGCATCTTGGTGAAGAAAGTGTTCCAGAGCTCAGTATTCCAGTAACTGATGGATTTAACAAGCAAAAGCCGAAATAGAAAAACAGAAGGAAGGGTGAGGAGCACTATTATCTTGGCAAGAACTTTTAAAGTCGGGCTTTGCTAACATGGATTGTAACAGAATTTTGACACCCCAATCCCCTTTTCTAAAAATTACAGTATAGAACTAGCTAACAGAAGTAAAAAAATGCATACAACAATACACTGAAAAACCTTACCGTTTAAAGGGCAGTCTAGGTTGATAAATGTAGCCCCCGTCAGATGATTCTTTTTTGACGATCTTCATATAAGAATTATGCAACATCATATGGACAACAGCGCAAAGGCCATATGCGTCTACCTGGTGACATGTGACAGATGGGAAATATTGAAGTTAGTCGATGATGAGCTTTATAGCATTTGGATTGTTATTTAAGTAGAGACTCGCCTGAAATTTCCATGGCTTATCCTCTTGCATCTCAATGCAGCGAAAGCCGGAAGTTCGACAATCTCCCTTAAATACTGTGTCATCGGGAAAGAGATGAAGATCAATGCCTCTTCCCCAGTCAACAAGGCAAAGACCCTGCAAGATAAAATCATGTATAATCAGGAATACAGCTAATTGCTAGACATTTTGTGTCTTCTGGAGAAAAACTGACCTGATCACACCAAGGACCACTTCGTTCAAAGATCCCATTTTCCGTGAGATCACCCCTGCGAAAAATGCATATCATATTAATGCTGATTGAATTGAAAATCTTTGAAGCATCTCCAACCACAGAGATCTTAGAACACCATTATGCAATTCTTTCTTTGGCAGTATATTTAGAAAGGCCAAGTTTATATCAATTATGCTTCTAATTTCTATCTTTGTAGATGATGATTAACTAGATGCAGAGAGCCTTTCTTCATAAACCCCGCATCCTTAGTTACCAAACCATATACTAACATGAGGGTACAACTAATGGGTTCGAAAAGATCCCTACTCTTTAGACAGATGAGTCATGCCCTCATAAATTATGAACGGAAAAGAGCTTTCCAACCACACAGCTGCAAACAGATTAAGGAAAAAAAACAGAAGATAAATTCAGGATATGAGATTTCTAATTAAGCCTGAGGTTTTGATACTTATGAACATGTACTTCCAGCCTATTCCTCGAGAGAAAGTCTTTAAAATAAGCAATGCGAACATAATCTAAAACAGAAGAAGCTTGATAGTTATTACCTAGCATAGCGAACGAGCAGATTGTCAGGCTTGAAATCACCATGAATTATGCCACAATCATGCAAAGTTTCAAGCATGTGTAACATTTCTATGGTGTAAAAAATGCATAATACTTCTTCCATGGATTTCCCTACGACCAAATATGAGTTTATGACATCCTACACAAAGTTTTCATCCGAAATTAATGCTACAGAAGGTAGAATCAGATAATAAGAGCAAATTAACAAATATAACTGACCTGAAGCGTCCCATGAGCCAAATAGTCACAGATGAGTATACTACAGTTAGAATAGAGATGAATTCTATGAGCGAAACCGTAATTTGACCTCTGAAAAAATAAGATGTCAGAACTCAGAGTGAGTACATATTTATAGAAACAGCAGATGAATGGCATAATTGAAATTGGCATACTTCTCTGTCTATGATGCGCAGATCAAGCTGACGATACATGTAGAATTCCCAAGAGGAAGCAGGCTTTTGTATCTGTCATTTTAGGTCAAGGATGCAATCCAATAAGACAATGGATCGGCATTTGGGGGATTAATAACTCAAAAAAGTAATCACCTTCAGTGCCACAACTTCGTCAGGATTACTGTTGATATATGCCTTGTATACTTGAGCAAAACCACCCTGTCCAGCACAACCCTTGATATGGTACTTCTTTCCACCTTTGGATGTCATGATAAGTACAATCAAGAGGAATGGTACCCTCAGTGACAATGAACTGAAGCGTCAAGATGAAGAGGCCACTTATGAAGAGAACAACACTTAAGTTTGATCCCCCTTCCCCAACGAAAATAAAAGAACCCACACCAGGGTAAGTTTGTTCAAAAGGGGGAACACCTAATATCTTGTAGAAAAATCAAAATCAATTATCCAAAGAAAAGGATTCCAATATCTTTTTGTGGGAGTAGATTTCCAGCAACAACCTTGATAGCTGGCACTTCCTAATATTAAAATACATCATAATATATATGTGGATGAAAAGAATTGCTCGATGACCAACATTCTAATAAATAATTATATAACAACCCTAGAAAATCTACCTAAAAAAATGGATAAAGTGGCATGAGGGCTTGTGCTTTCCAGGAGCTTACTTGGAAAGACGAAACATGGAGGAATGTCAGTTGTCACAGAAACTGTTCTGATACATGATCCAGCAACTGGAGACTTGGTGGGCTACGATTATACAGGATCAGGTAAAACTCATCTATTCATTTAACTTGGTGTATGTCACGACCAGAAAACTGGACCATGACCAGTGCACAGACTATGATAGCCTAATGACCTACCTAGCCTCGCAAGCCTGACTAATATAAAAAAAATCTCAATATAAATACAAGCCCAACAACATAAGGGTGAGCGAAATAGCCACTCTGTCAAAAAAGAGCGAGAAAAATGTTTCTTCAATTCATCTATGGAAGCTTTTAGCTTTTCTTGTGTGATTTTAACGACTCAAATTTCAATCTAAGCTAGCAAGAGGGTTTATCTCTTTCAGATCTGTCATTGCCAGGTTATCTCTATGAGCTGTTGAAGGGAGTCGGATAACATGATACTAGTAACTAATGAACTTCTCATACAAGTTAATAAGTAATGAATATAAACCAAGTTATTCGGTACATTAAATATACAAAGTACTGTGGATATTATGATCTGATATATACACATTCATTATCGGAGGTTCAAATTCCTTTTGATATTCTATTCACCTGCCAAACAAATCGTAAATATTACAAGGAGACACATTGAATATTGGCAAATTGTTCTTCAACATATATACTTAAATTTTGGGGGTGGGTCATCATCTGCACATCTCAAAACAAAATTATGGCAATTGTTTAATCTACTTTTCACACCTATAAGTGTTGCTAAGGATTTCAGAATTCTTCATATATACAAGCATGCTCTTTGAGAATATAAGTAACTTCAATTAAAAATTGACTACAAGTAGATCCTACATACACAGAAAGCTAAAAAGCAGAGAGGGGTGCCCGTGTGAACTGAGTTCAGATAATAAATAGAATTAAGAGAATCACCTATCTCTATAACTTTATTCCTTGATGAATTCTTCAAAGAAGATAAGACCACTTTTCCTGAGTAAGCTTTTGCACTCGAATGATAGCCCTGAAATGTGAATAAAGAAGGATATGGAAACTGATTCTTTATCATATGCAGGAAATCAAAGACAAGCAAATAACAAAAGGTTAAAATGTCGCACTTTATATTTTGCAATTAAAGGATCTATCTTCTTTAATAGATCATCCATGGTGGAAGCGCACCAGGGATTGATGTCACCAATTCCAAACTTCGTGGATCCTTTATCATCAATCTGAAGTAAGAAAATATAAAAGAATTCTCATAGTTGTTAATGCAGTCATAGTAAATTTTAAAATTATACAGACACAATGTTGAGGAAGTAAGTGATATAAAGGGTAGTGAATGTTAATGGCATGAGAGAGGCATGTAAAATTTTAAAAAGAGAATTATTATTATTATTTTTAGAGGTAATAACCTTCAATTCTCTGTCCTATAACTGACAAAACAAAGTTGTGACTTGTACATTGGAAAGTAATCGTTCAGACTAGTAAACTGTACCAAAATCAAAGTGAGCATGCAGGATTTTCTGTTTTCGCCATCTTATTTTATCTTTCATTTCCTGTTTTGGCTCATTCTTGTGAATGGGATTGTTCAATGTACATACCTTTTGACACAAAGCAACATTGTCGTAAATTCTTCTAAGAAATGAGGCATTCGCCTTCTTCAACCACTCTATTGGTTCCGCATTCCTGGTGATCCGACCAAAGACAGAAACATTATGAGGCAACTTGCACTATCAGAACAAGCAGGCACTACCGGCCAACCCAACACTCACCTGAAAATGCCAAGCTGATAGAGCTTGTGGGCATCATGCCATTTCCCTTTTGATTCAAGAAAAGATGCTGACCACACATAAACTGAAGAATGATCCGCACATATTTCATTATCCATCATTTCTTTGAAAACTCTTTCAAAATCTTCACTAACGCTCATCTACGAAAACCACGAAAACCAAGTCAATCCCTAAGTCTCCCACACAACAAGCATGCAATGCAAGCAAGATGAAAATAACTCCTGGGCCGTCCAACAAGCTTCCCCTTACCATGTCAAAACCCCTTCCCCCTTTTGGGGGAGGGAAATGGAGGAAGATACCTTAAGGGGCGCAATTTTCTAGGGGATCACAAATGTAATTAACATGAGCACCAAATAAAATAAACAATTATCAAGGAAATAGGAAAAGAAATGCAAATTAAGAGTACAAGGGTTCGTTAAGTACATATAGGAGCCAAATCTTAAGAAATCTGGTGTCATTTCGGTACCGGTCACTGTCCTTGAAGTTTCCGATGCAATCTCTTAGAAGTTCAATGAGATTTGAACCAAAATAATCGCCTAGGATCGAATCTTCAAGCGCTTCCGCGATCGACCTGAATTCACAAATGGCAATATCTTCATGAAATTGTGAAATACTGTGTGACCTGTGCGAGTGTTTAAGAGAGTGCCAAGGTACCGGAGGCAAGGTGCGAGAGGATCCTGAGCATCTGTTGTGGTTCTGAAACTGGAGAAGAAGTCGACCATGGCGAGTGGCGACCGAGTACAGCTGGGAATTGAAAATGTCTATCGTCTGATAAACTGAGAATCTGAGAAGTGAAGCGGGAACTGCAGAATTTTGAATCTAGAGGGTTTTTGAAAAAAAATATGGTAGCAGATTGTTCAAGAGAATTTGGGCTTCTATGTTACCGGCCCAAAAGAGAATATGTTTGAACCAAGCCCGATACAGAATATAGGAATATATGTTTATCGGATTTTAAAAGAAAAAGTAGTTTTTTGTAAAATATTAATTTAATCAATATTATTTTTATACATGCTTTTTCCAAATATAACTATTGGCTAAATATTAACCTTCAACTTAAATCTTAGTTTTGCAAAAGTCTACACGTTAAATTTTGGAAGCCGCTACTTTTATACAATATTTTATTAATATTATACTTTATTTAATATTTACATTATTCTCAATTAATGTGAAATTTTTTTAATTTTAACTAAAAAAATTATATTTAATAATAATAAATTTATTTATATTATATTTAAATATTAAATAAATAAAATATTAACAAAATCGAGTATGAAAATAGCGGTTCCTTAAATAATAGAAGTGCTATTTAGCTGGGGAAATCATTTTCTTTTACAAATTCCGTATTCTGTTTGCTCTAAAAGAAATGTGTTTTAAAGATTTTTTTTTTCAAAGAACTAATTATTTTAGATGAAAAAGTTTATAAATCATTTTCAGAAGCGGAAAGAACTAAAGTGAAATTGGAACTTTCACCACTGATGTTCTATCGTTTGAGAGCTTCCCATGAAATCATTTCATTACTGTGCGGTTGTTTCTTGTTGGTCGGCATCAAGGTTCCTTTTAGCCTATTTGCAACCTCAACCAGCTGCTATTACTACTACCAATGGCCATTAGAAGTGGGAATATTAGCTCTGTCACATTGAAAAGGGCAGTGGAATCGTCAATTTGTTTGATCCACAAACTCGTTTATGAGGTGTGTTTTGGACAATGACAATTGCTAGAATAAGTGTATGTTTGGATTAAATTATGGGTAGAATTGATTATGTTTAAATTAGAGTTAACAAAATTGAGTTGTGGTATGAAATTACCAGAAAGGACATATATGCAAAAACAAACACTTATTATCACAACATCAACAAGAGCAAGTTCCAGTAGTTAAAGTGATGATTGATTTTGACAAGAAGCTACTCTAGGCAACTTCACCCAAAACTTGATTTTATATCTTCCTAATGCAAAATCATTTTTGCATCAAGAATTACCAAACAACCCAATTTGGGTTGTAACTTGTAACTCAGTTTGGACCCTGAATCGATTCTGCAGGGTATTTAAACATGCTCCAACAAATAACCAGGCATATGGCATGGAGAGAACCAAATGACAAAACGGGTGAGATTCCTCGAGTTATAAATATACCAGTTGTAATTTATAGGTCCAAATGCCAAAAAGCTTCTAGCGTTGGCCTTTATCTAGAGTGACAATTGACAAATCAGCGTATCTCACTTATAGGCTTACTGCCGAACTATCTTAGCATATAATAAAGGCTTAAATGCAGTTTTTATCTCTTATTTTGGTAAAATAAATGTTTTATTCTCCCTATTTTTAAACAGCACTCTTTAATCCCTCAAGTTTTATAAAATAATAATTAGATATATTCTTAACACGGTCAAAAAATTAACAATAATATTAACCTGGCAAACACATATCAACAATGTGGCACTTATGTGGCAAATTTTTTTTTTGGTTTAATTACAGTTTTAGTTCCCATATTTTGGTCATATGAATGTTTTAGTCTCTTCATTTCAAACAACATTTTTTGAGATTTTATTAACTAGAAGAATTAGAAAAAAAAATTGTTCCCATAACATTTTATTATCTACAAAAATCAAAAGGCATTATAATACTTCTAAAATCTAATCAATAAAATGTTTTGGCTAATATTATTTACATATTAATAGTTACACTACTATTATATAATAATCCTTAGGCTAGAGAATTCATTTCCATTTAACCATGGATCTGTTTGTTTTTGCTTCATGTGCTTTTTTTTGGTTTAATTCCATTTACGATGTATTTGAATTTTTTTCCTAATTTAATTTCATTTTGGTGCAATTCCTTATCTTTTCCATAAGATAGAAGTTGAATAGAAAGACAAAGAGTGTGAGATTAAGAGGGAGGGTGAATAATCTTTTTCGCCAAATCACTACCACATGTAAGTCATGTATTTGCCATGTTAAAGTTAGTTTTTTTTATGAAGTTAGACCAATGAACTAATTTGTTCATTTTGTAAAACTTAAAGATTAAAAATTGCTATTTGAAAATAGAGGATCAAAATGTTCATTTGAGCAAAATAAATAGACCAAACAGTTCATATGAATAAAATATGGGACAAAAATTATAATTAAACTAAAAAAAAAATTTACATAAGTGCCACATGGCTGTTACGTGTCTGTCACATAAACACTATCATTAATTTTTTTGACAATGTTAGGGATGTAGATCAATTCATTCATTTTGTAAAACTTGTAGAATTAAAAAGTTTTGTTTAAAAATAAGAAGAACAAAATGTTTATTTCACTAAAATAAATAACTAAAATTGCATTTAAGCATATAATAAATTGAGTTGGATGGCAACTTGGCTGAATGCCATCTGGGTTAACTGTCATTCTAAGCTTTTCATATTTGGCCAAAATTGTACTGTACTTAGAAAAACAAAAAGGTTAAAATATATAGCAATTTTAACAAAAAATGACAAAACTTTCATTATGAAAACTTCAATATCTCTATCCATATTACTATTAGGTTTATAACTGCAAGGTGAATATTGATCATGTGTTAGTAATAGCATTATAGCAGTCTACCCTCATGTTATAGCCAATGTTGAAAGAAAAACACTCTCCAACTTTTCTCGCATACAGCTTAAACACAGCAATGGGTACTGGCCAACTGCGTCACCAAAAACCGTCGTCCCTACCAGTGTTAATGGAATCGTACGCGACGCATGGAGACGACAAAGACTCGTCCTTGCTAAGAAGTTATACCACACCAACAATCTCATAGTACTACGAAAAACGTTTCGAAGCGCCATTGGCTGAAAGCAACAAAGTCAAACCAAGCCCACGACTTTTCACCGTCAAACCAAGCTGCTTCCAACACCTCACTCATCTCCCTGCACTGTCCCCACCGGAACTCAGCCCCCTGTGATACCCGAACCTCAACCTACCCACACAGGTACACATGACACTCCTTACAATTTTCAGGGCCCCACCACTCACGAGCATGCTCACACTCACTCCCTCGTTGAATAATTTCACCGCTGAAAAGAAAAGAGATGATGATATAGACTAGAGAGAGAAAGAGAGAAAGAGAGAGAGAGACACCCCGCAGTCCACACACCCACACATCTTCGTGTGTACTGCGTGTGTGCGTTTTACATTCTTCACCGCCTTCCCCAGTTGTTGTACAACAAAACAAAGAGACAGAGACAGAGTAAGGGGGGAAAAATGGAGCAGCCCCATCCCCAGCCTGTGGTCCTCACCTCCTCACTCTTTCTCTGTCTCTTTTCCACTTTTTTCCCACATATAACTCGATTTCACCCTCAAACTCTATCTGTGCAATCGATTAGTATCTTTCTCTTTGCTTTACCAAAGTCTCAACCTTTTTCGCATACCCTCTTGTTTTGGGCGCATGGAAGCTGGGAAAATTGATGGGTTTAAGCCAAAGGCGGGGAACGAGAGGGTGGTGAAGAGGGAGGCTACAGGGGATTATGATGAGGAAAATGGGTACTTGGAGGAGGATAAGAAGAAAATTTGCGTTGGTGGGTCTGGGAAGAAAGGGTCCGGTGGTGGTGGCGGTGGAAGTAGCATGCGGTGTTGTCAAGCGGAGAGGTGCACGGCGGATCTTAGTGATGCGAAGCAGTATCATAGGAGGCACAAGGTGTGTGAATATCATTCTAAGGCTCAGGTAGTGCTTGTGGGTGGCATGCGCCAACGGTTTTGTCAGCAATGTAGCAGGTTTGGGAGGTTCGACATTTGGGTTTTGTTCACATTTGTAATCTGTGTCTATTTGTGTTTTCCTCGTTTTTAGGATTGCTTCTATGTATCTTTCTGGTTTGCTTGTTTCTAAATTGGGTTGCTTCAAAAAGAAACTATCTTTCACTTGTTTGCTGTTCCACTAACTATAATAAGAAAATTTGGAGGGATTTGATGCAATTTTGATCAGTTGGACACGAAGGTAGGTTTTTAGACTTGAATTTGAGTTAAATGAGTGGTCAAAAAGGATTGACGTCGTTAATTTCGTTGTGAACTGGTACTTCAAATTCAAAGTTTCCCTTTTTTCTTCTCAAGTCATATGAATAAGTTCGGGCTTGAACTTCTGAAATGTCTTAAACAATATCGACTTGGTGGTTGAGAATATGTGGTTTGGTTTCCACATCATGCAAGAAACATAATAATACTTTTTCCCCTCCATTCTGTATAGTAATTCAACTTTGAGATATCTTATATTGATGTGTATTTTAAAATTGTGGTTATGTATTGTGTTTAGTGCTATCATACTCTTTCACAAAACATATATTATTACATTGCTCATAAGTTCCAAAATTTTCCTAGCAAAATCATGCTTTTACCTTTCGCTTAGACTATGCTGTTTATGTATCTAAACCTGCGGTTTTGCTGCAGATTCCATGAGTTAGCTGAATTTGATGACACGAAAAGAAGTTGTCGCAGGCGTTTGGCTGGACATAATGAACGGCGAAGAAAGAATTCGGAATCTCAAGCAGAAGGCTCAACCCCGAAAGGGACAGGCTCTCAGTTGAAGGACATTGTTTGTGGACAGGTTGATGACAGGGGGAGAATTCAGAAAACCATTCAAGAAAATGCCACTTTCAAACATTTCCAGATAAGATAATTGCCTGCTTTGAAGCATGCTCTCTCTCTTCTGTCATCCTAGGGATGTATTGTGAACTATTCCTATGTCAATTCTGTGTTTAAATGAATTTAGATCCAAGACTAATGTGAGAAACAAGGCAAAATCCATTTTCTGGTGCTTCAGTTGCCAGTGTAGCAGTTGGTAGAAATTATGTAACTTTCATCATTTATGCTTTACATTATTCTGTCATTTGTTGGTACTATTATGCTTTGTGCTGGTATGCCTCAGAGAAGTTTGAGACAGAACCTCTAGTCATAGATTTTGAATAGCTTAGTCACTAATTACCTCAGCAATCATTTTAATTTTATTTATAGTCACTATTATATTATTGATTAACTTGTGTTCGACCTTGATATTTTTTTGCCCTCAAAGTCACTAGCATGTTTTTGATGAGAGGGAAGTGATTGGATCCTGTAGTTCCATGGCTGGTTAATTAGATAGGAATTGATGTGTAACCCAGACTATGACAATTCAAAGCGTTTGTCTTGCAGCTCAAAAGGTTGTAATTATCTGTGTGGCCATCTGTTTCTTAATTTGTTGTTTAGATCCCTACATGTTTACCCCACTTAAATTCTGGTTTTGTCCTCAGATATTGAATGTGGGTAGACATTTTTCTTGTTGGCATCTTTTGTATTGAGAAGCTCCAGGGACCATGTAGCCAATTCGCCATGGATAAGATGTGTCTTGAACACCCAATGAGCCAACTTGCTTTTGCATTCTGAAAGAACAAAAGAAAAAAGATGGCCCTTTTCCCCTTCTTTGCCAAAAGGAAGAAGGTTGCCCCTATCATAGAATAATGTCCTCTCTTTCCCACTGCTGGATTCCTTTTATACACTTCTAATAATAGAATTGGCCCAAATAACCTAGTAGGTAACAGTTTGTCATGTTAGCCATTTGGTGTATGGTTAAACAGGGTGTTTCAATAAATGTAAACGAATGTTTTTGGCAGGGTTTCCAAAGCTCCAGTGTTATTTTATTTATACTCTTCTACGTTTTAATTTGGTTTGTCTGATTAGGATAAGATGAAAAGTCTTATTGTATGCCTAAATATCCGTTATACCATGTATGGCCAAGTAGGTATGATATAAATGCAGGTCAAACAGATTCTCTGTTTACCTTAACTGAAGTCTCAGTTCCACCACTTGGCTTTTTGTCTTGACCTACGCTTGTATTTACTCGCTTTAATAAGCTATCATGGATCAAAACGATTATGAAGTGAAGTAAGTAAATAGCTCTACCACTTCCCTGGAATGCCTGATCTGTTTCCATTTCTGGTTTGAGACACTGTGTAGCCCATAGTTTATTCATTGCAATACTCGTCAACTTAAAAATAGCAATTTGCATTGCATGGTACATATGGATTGTGGAAGATAGACAGACATGCATGATCAATTTGCATTACATAGGCGCCTGAATTTGAACAACGCTGAAGCTTATGAGAAACAAGTTTTGCCTTCGATCTAAATAGAAGCAAGTTCAATTCAAACGTATATGGACCTCTGTTTGGCTGGGTTTGTTAAGAGGTATCATATGGGCAATACAGAACTCCAATTTTGCATGGGATAAAAGTAAACATCTCTTATAAACTGGGATATGCTAACCGAAGGACAAGTCAAATATAATTGTGAGGTATTCTTGTTGAAATAAATCATGCATGAAGTTTGCACCTAATTGATTTATGCATGTGTTGGGTCGGGTCGAACTATGAGCTTAAGTAAACTCATTTTGAATGGGCTGGCCGATGAGCACAGAGTGCACGACCCATATTAGTTGGTGGGATTTGATAATCAATTACAACTAGTACAACACCCGTGTACTGCACGGTAGATAAAATATAAACGAAATAAGCCTATAAAGAGAGAAAAAAAAAATAGAAAAAGCAAAAGAGAGAAATCAATGAGCGAGTACACAAAGTTTTGATAAACATATTCAAAAAAATGATTCTCAATTAGTTGTATATAGAGATATCTAATTCTAACTTATTAGTGTTCACAAGAAGAACCTACCTGGTGAAGCTATAACTACAATATGATAATATCAATGAATGAGAGATAATGATAAAAAGTCACTTGTGAAATAAGTATTTATAAAATTCTCAAATGCTCTACAACTATCTCATTATAATTCTTCTTTTTATTTCCCCTTATATCTCTAATAACACTATGAGAGTCTACACAATCTCAAAATGGTCTCACATTAGTTATCAAATATTATTCTTTCATACCTCAAATTCTTTTCCATATACATATATATAACCTAAAAACTTGTTTGACAAGCAATTTAATTCTCAATAAAAATGAAACATTGAGGGGACGTTTGGTAAATAGATTCTTTTTTTATTATTGGGAATCATATTTACTGAGAATCATGTTTCTTGGGAATGATGATTCCCAAGAATATTACAAATGCATTTAGTTAGCTTTAAACATTAATGAAAATATTAAACAATGTTTTTTGATAATTTTCTAACCACATTTTTGGTTCTAATATAACTTTCCTAGGAATCTTAGCATTTTTTTCACAAATACCCCTATTTATTTTAAGTCAAAGAAAATAATTAAATTACTTCCTATAATTAATGAATATTTGTTTAAAATGATTTCTTGTTTAAAATTAAGAATAAGTAAAAAGTAGAACTAGAAACGAGCAAAAATAAAATATAAAATAAGGTATAAACAAAAATAAAATAATTTTAGTATTATTATGATTATGTCATTAATGAAGGGTACATTTGACTTTTTATGTCTAAAAAACTTTCCCATTTCATGGGAATCCAAGATTCCCACCACCCCTTATGGGAAAATTTTGGTAAGAAACTTGCTCCAAAATTATTTCCTAGAATCCTTCATCTTGTAAATGTTTTTTTTTTTTTGAAATCTTATACAAAACATAAGAATATTAGTTTTCCAAGTTAAAATTCTCAAGAAACTAAAAAAAATTCATCTACCAGATAACTTCTTCATCCAAAAGACACAAAACAATAAATTATCAATCGGAAATTTAGGTTAAACTCTAACAGATAACTCACTGCCATATTGACTATATTCTTCACAATATGCAAATTTGACGTTTCAGATCAAAACATTATTTTTCACCCCTTAAAAAGGTCACCGAAAACATCACTCAACTCAAATTCTACAATATCTAACAAAGTTACATTTTATAGATGATTTACGCTTCTTAAATTATCTTATAACCTTATTTGCATGATCCATTTGCTACAAGGTAATAATTAATAGAATGATCATTGCTGCATAATGAGTAAAATCAATATGAACATTGCTCCACTGCAAAGGTTAAACAAATATTGGCAAATTGTTATAATATTCAGGAAAATAAAATATAACTCACTTGATACTTTTCTATACTTACTAGCTGACTAGCATTGTGATAGATCAAATTTCAATTTTTTACCAAATTTTCTTTTCTTAATCAATATTATGTATTTATAACTTTTATTTTAGTAAAAGAGCATGTAACTCATACCAACGTAAGTTCTATATAGAAAAGCATGAGTAAAGCATGAGGGCGCATGTAACTTGTTTTTGGTGACGACCAATAATTTCTTGATAAATTGGAGGCTTCTGAAACACATTGGCGATATCCGTTTCTAAAGATAACACATAGAAATTGGTGAAATAACAGTGGGTGCTACAAATGCTGGGACAATGACTTAATAATGCAAATGTAAAACTAATTTTACAACTACCTTACTTTTCAAATTATTTTCATTAAAACAGTGGTTTTTTTTTTAAATATTATTTGATTCTGAAAAAAATAGAAAGAGAGAGTAACTAGGATTCATTGATATCGACATTTGTCATATGTCGCCACCATGTAAGTGACAACATTTGTTCAAATTATTTCTATTAATACGGTGGTCTTTATTTTTTTTAATATTATATAATTTTAAAAAATGAGAAATAAAATAATGATTTTTAATAAGAAATTTTAAAAATAAATTATATATATATATATATATATATATATATATATAACATTTTTCGAAACACCAAAATATTTTTGATACTTATTTATATTAAAAAGTTTAATAACACGCGTCGCATGCATTTAAAGGAATTGGGTTGTTCGGAACTTTGGACAAAATTTGTTTGAACAAACTTGAATCGGAACAAAATATCTAATAACACGTGTCACATGCAATTAGAAAACGTCTTTCAATAACTTGAAAAAAAAAAAAAGCTTACGTGGCACAATTTTTTTTTAAAACCATTTTACTATATCAAAACTTAAACTTTTACGTAATTTATTTATTAAATTTATTATTTTATTACAAAGGATTTAAAAACTATTTAGGTTACGCTAAAACTAAAAACAAAATATACGTAAGATATTTTATTGAGAAATTTTTGTAACCTAAAACCTAAGTTATTAATAAAAAAAATTTGAATATCTTATCATTGAATCAAGCTAGTTGATTATTAATTAAATCTCTATTTTAATAAAAATATGCATAAATCGTAAGCTATATCAATATAACGGTCAATATTTTCAAAAATTAAGAATTATACATTTCATATAAAAAGATAAAAAAGTTTATGACATATATATTTTCTTAATTGAGTTGGATTTCTTGGAATGAAAGAAATTTTTTATCATACTAGAATCTTGTTTTCTATTTGCACACTACAAAATTTAATGTCTTTAGCATGACAAATACATAACCCTCTTCTTTTTACACCAAGAAAACAAATATCTTGTGCTGTTTATGTCCCAAGTCCTAACTCGTAAGCACAACAAATTTTGGCATAAATAAAAGCAAAAAGACCTTAGGAAAAGTAAAAGAAGAGTGAATTAGAGAGATAGATAGAAGGGAAAGCAATGAGGTGAAACGAGAAGAATGATATTTAAATAAAAAGACGAAAACACCCTCGAGAGACAGTAGGCCGTCCACCGAGCCACCATGTGATGGCTTTTCTTGCCGTAACATCCGATTCCGAGCTCCCCTTACAGCTATATAATATATAAATATAATAATAATAATAATAGCCAGCCAAAATCTCCCATCTAATTTGTTCTTTCTTTTACTTCTTCTCCTTCGTCGTCGTAGTGCTCTCTCTCTGTGTGCTCTCATCAGCAACATACGCTGATAGATAGAGCACTAACCGAGCATTCTCTAATCCCTCTCTCTCAAGCACCAATGCCTGCCCAAAAGCGGTCTTTGGCAGAGGCTCTGGACGACGGAGAGACTTCACAGCTCTACCACCAGCGCCATGCCAAGCAATCTCAGCGCGACCGAGAACTCAAGAGTGAGGAGGGAGGAGATGAGGAAGATGAGCAGAAGCAGCAGCAGCTGGAGGAAGAAGGAGATGGAGAAGATGGAGGACAAGAGCAACACCAGCAAGAAGAAGACAAAGCAAAACCAGAGGGTTACGTATCACCTTTTATTTCTTTTTTTATCTCTCTTGCTCCATGATTATCTGTTTGTTCAGTGCCAAATTGGTTTTTGTCAACTGGGTTTCGGTTTGGCTCCACGATTCTCCAAGTTCTGAAGTTTTACTTTGTCTTGTCAGATTCTGAGGAAAGCCCATCTTCTGGTCCTGAAGAAAAACCCGAGTATACTCTTTCTCTCTCTAGCACGCATTACTTAAAACTCCTACTTCTATTTTTCTTTAAGATTTACGTTTTGATCGTATGTCTCTGTTTCGGGGTTGTGGGAAGGTGTAAATTTTGCAGTTTCTACATTTTTTTTTCGTTAAATTTGAACGCTTCTGTAGTGGTCATTGGAGGATTCTGTTCCACTGTTGAAGGGGATACTATTCAAGTTGGGATGTCTACATGTTCTGTTTTTCCCTGATTTGATTCGTAATAGTTCGTTTGCATGTTTGGATTTTCGTCTTATATATGTTCGAAACTCGGTCATTTGCTACAAAGTAAATATTTTTGGCATGGTTTTCGTTACTCAGTTCGAGGCATGAATCCTGATTCCGGTGTTATTGCATATAGCTTTCTGATTAAACATCATTGAGCTCCTAAGATCTCATTCGTGGAGTTTGTGGTTGAGGTTCTTTCTTTAGTTTGTTTAATGCTATAGTTATAAACTATTTTACCTTCATAGCTTGGGTAGAGTTCGAGTTGCTTGCATTAGTAATTAGTCATATATAACCTCTACAAGTTTTCTGAAACACTGCCATTCATCATCTGGTCAAATTTTGAATATCATGGGCTTGGGACCATCAGTTCAAATTAATTCCTGATAGATTGGCAAATACGTGTTATTGCTTTCCCTTGAAAAGCTGCATTTCATGTTTACTGCTGTTGCTTAAATTGCTCTTGCCATAATTTAGTTACCTGTTATAGTTTATAATTATACAACAGAGTTCTGCACTGCACTTCTCACAGATGTTAGTCATCTAACAATGATTGTTATTCATAATAATCTGATGCATTATCGTAATGTTGACCAGTAATATTCACATTTCTAAATGGATTATATTTTGTACATCTAGAATTAAATACGTAAGCTCAATGGAAAAATCAAATGGATTTGGTTACAACTTAGAATAAAGATGCAGGGGAGAATGTTTTCTGCATGGATCATACTCGTGATTTTGGGAAAATAAATACATACACACAATCTGCATGTTGCAATAGGAAGGACGATTCAGAATATCATGGTGCTGATTAATGATTCCTTTGAAGGCAGGATGGATATCTATTCATATAAAAAGTTTCAATATTTAGAAGTTTTTAGTCACAAAGTTTATTGAAATAATAATGGTACTGTCATTATTTTATTTAAAATCTTTCTGAGTTATCAATGATAAATTGATTCAACTTTGAAGTTTCTGTCTGCTAATGAGTTAGTACAAAATTGTCTTCAATATCTAGAATTCCTTAGTAACAATTGTTAACATTCTCCTAAGGATCACATGATTTTTGGTGCAAGAAAGTCAATAATTTCACTGAGAAATTACAATATGGGATATTATATCAAATATCCAACAGAAACTGTTGAAACTATGGCTATCTGCAACTCAAGTTTGAAAACACATTTTTGCCCCTGCTGAGATTACTAAGGCTTTGTAGAATATGGCTGGTGAGTTTGAAATTTCTTTCTAACAGCAACTTGAGAATTTAGATTGACTATCTAGTATCTAACTCTGTGCAATAAACTGTTAAAAGGCTGCTGAATTTTCTATATTGTCATCAACTATCATGAGAGTCATGATTTTTATGACCGCCAATTTGATAGTTACATGCCATAAATCCCATACTCCTTTTGTGGCTGATGCTCAGAACAAAGACTAATCTGCTATATTTTAGGCTTAGGACATATAAAATTATTTTTTCTATCAAGACTCTGGAGCTTGTGGTTGGACTAATCTCAATACCTCTTCAAGTGTTGGGCCTTAAGTTTATGATTTTGTTTCTTTTGCAGATTTGTGTCTGTAGAACTTCCAGAAATTCGTAAAGATGTGCAATGTCCAATTTGCCTTGGTATGTTTCTGTTTGACCTTTTGGATGACATAATTGGGCAGTTAAATTGTTTGATTTGTCTTCTCCTATAGTCCTGCTGAGAAGATGTACTTGCACTCATTTGCCTTAGAAATCATGCTTTTGTTGGAGGGAGGGGGGATGAAGTAATATTTACGCCATTACTCATAGTATAGGTGTTAGAAAAGACTTCTCCCACTTCCCAGAGACTCCTGTTGATGTCATTTGGAACTAAACATTTATCTCAATTGTGCAAAAAGCCACTATGTGGGTTTGGCGTGCAACATTAAGTGACCCTTGAAAAATGTAAAAGCCCATTCTGTAAAATATGATCAGTCCAAAGTCTACAAGTTTCTGAAGAAGGAATTAGCCGACCCCAATTTTTGGTGATTAAATCTGTTGAATGGTATCAGTATAAAGGGAATAAGGATCCTGATAAATGTTGAAAAAGCTAACGTAATTTCATTCATCTTATTTAGAGGTAGCTCAGTAGTCTTGGCTTTCTTTCCATTCTGAAACACCGTACATGTGGCATGATGGAATTGCTTACGAGTGTAATAATTTCTGTGTTTTCCAAACCTCTCTTTCCAAGAAACAAAATTCTTTACTGTAATATTTAAGCATTACCCTGCAATCTTTATTACAGAATCAAGACATGTAACCATTCTCTACCTGTGTCACTGATGTTCAATCAAGTAATATCAGTTGCAACAGTCTTGAAGCAAGAAATTGTAAATTAATTGTTTAAAATATAAAAATGACTATCCTTATCATGGTTCAAGTTTCTAAAATAAAGTTATGATCACTGATGTTCAATCAAGTAATATCAGTTGCAACAGTCTTGAAGCAAGAAACTGTAAATTAATTGTTTAAAATATTAAAATGACTATCCTTATCATGGTTCAAGTTTCTAAAATAATGTTATGATCTTTAATTGTGCTTATACTTATCCTTAGTTCTGCGTACTGCAGTTGTAGGTCTTGTTTCTAAGAGAATTAGTCCAAAAGATCTCCACATTGACTGAAAAGGTGAAAAATTAGAAATTTGTGTCCATAAATGGGGGATGCTAGTCTGTTTAACATATTCAATTTCCTATATTTTATTTGCTCTAGATGAATTGGTTAAATGTCAGCCATAATGTGATCTCCATTTGCTTTTGGCTCCAATAATCTAAATTGTGATTTTACCAGGTAGTTCTGGACTTCATCATGAAGAAAATTTTGATACCTGCAGCTCATTTTATGCTTACTTCCTGATAAGCATATCCTGGGTAAATAACTAACCAAGTATTTTTAGTGCTTAAACAGGTATTATTAAGAAAACACGAACTGTTATGGAATGCTTGCACAGGTTTTGCAGGGAATGCATTGATAAGTCAATGCGACTAGGGTAGGTAACATCAAGCAATTCCAGGTTCTCTCTTTTTAATATTTTAGTGATAGTTGAAATCTAGGTCCTCTTCATCTTGCCCCTCTGCAGGTTAATCAGAACAAAATAGTTTATTTGTTTCTATGCAGTCCAATTTATCATTTATGGATTGTCTCAGGAACAATGAATGCCCTGCTTGCCGCACACACTGTGCCAGTCGTCGTTCTTTGAGGGATGATCCAAACTATGATGCACTAATTGCAGCTTTATATCCAGATATTGAGAAGTATGAGGAAGAGGTATAAGTTGACTTGGTTGCTACTTTATATTTGACTGTGTTTACATTAAATTTTCCAGAATTTAAATTGTATTATCATTCTATCTAATTGTAGGAGCTTGAATTTCGTGAAGAGGAGAAGACACGCAATAAGCAGGTAAGAATTTCTTGGGTAAATATAATGCTTTCAGCTTTCAGATATTTTGAGCACTAGTTACACTAGGAAGGAAGCCTTCATCAGTCATGAGCTCACTGTTTCACTCCTGGATGACAAAGGCTGGTATCATAAATCATCTTTTTTATGGAAATTCATTTCTGGAACACACAATGGTACCTCTTTCTTCTTATTAGTATTATTGATTTTGAGTTGTTGACAATCTGCATGGTCTGCCAACTCCTAAATACCTATCTAATCAAATTTATATTTAATTGTTGCTCAGCTTTATCCTTGTTCATCTTGAACTCTGATAGTGTTATCAGTTGTTGGCATTATCTAATTTTCAAATCTTGCATACTCAATATTACTTCTGTATCCAGTAGATCAGTTAATAGTTTTGTTGACAGATTCAAGCTTCAATTGCAAAAGTGGTTCAACGTCAATCTGAAGCACTGGTTAAGAGACGTAATAAAGATACACCAGGTGCATTTGTGACAAGATCTCAGCGCAATCATCGAAATGTTCAGTCTAGGAGACAAAACCAAGTAATTGATCTTCAAGGATCTGATAATGATGAGGAAAATGACAATAATGGAGAGAAAGACTCGTCTTCCACTGATGAGCGGTGTGCAGAACTCAGCAAGAGAAGGCGAAAGAGACGGGCCAGAGTTCGCCCCTCTCTGGCCTCATCATCAATGGCAAGCCCTGATGGTGCAGGTATGGACAGTGATGTGGATATAGGCAGAGAAAATAGAGGAATTTCTTCAAGGCAGGTGTCAAAACCTCGAAAGCTTACTTGGGGAAGGGGTGGTTTTAGGAGTCACACACGACATGGTATAGGCGCTGGTGGCAATAGCAAGAGCGCCCGCAGCACTCGATTGTCTAAGTTGGTTGATTACCTCCGAAACTTAAATGAAGATGGTGATGAGGTATAGGATATTAGCCTCTTTGTTGTCTCTGATAGATCCAGGGGTGACTGATGTGACTACTGAGTGCTTCTTTAATAATGTTTTGGTTTTTTCCTGTTTGGGTTCAATCCACAAATAAGTGCTATATTCTTCTTTGCAGTTGGATGTCCATCTTATGCTTGTTTCTTTGGATAAACAAAGTACACCAAGTTTGCAGCAGCCGCACCTTTGCTGTCGGCCAACTTTGTCTGTCAAGCACCTTCGTGAAGTGAGATTTCTCTTTGGTCAAACTTGTTTATTATTCCACCAGAAGGCTAGTAGTAGTAGTTTGCCATAGTTTTAACATTACTACCTGACTTGTTTGGGTCCTCTGATCTGAATTTTGCTCCTAGTTTATTAGTTCTATTAATGTGTTGCAACTTTTGAAACGCATTATATTTTCTCTGTTTTTATCGTGTTGCTTGTTGGACACCTTTTCCAGCTTCATTTTGAAAGAATGCTCTAATTGATATCTAGTGCTCTCTTACTGAAGAGCATGATTGCATAATTTTCTTTTGTTAATGAGCTTCTGTCTTGAGTTGTCAT
The DNA here is from genome assembly GCA_003255065.1 of Cercis canadensis. Classification (NCBI taxonomy): domain Eukaryota; kingdom Viridiplantae; phylum Streptophyta; class Magnoliopsida; order Fabales; family Fabaceae; genus Cercis; species Cercis canadensis. The sequence goes on from QAOA01001066.1 coordinate 2,745,453, forward strand.
GCCTTGTGATGCGTTGCTAATTGTTTTTTCATGCATAATTTCTGCTAGTATGTGGCTTGTCAGACACCTTTGCCAGCTGAAGAAGTTGAGATATTGGCAGTTAAAGGATGTAACAGTATAAATTGTGATAAGCCAGCTGGTGAGACTCTATCCTCCATGTATGAGCTGACAACACTGGCTGTAGATCCATGCAAAGATGAGCTGGAAATTTTGCAAGGACATGAAACTTTGGCAGGGCTTGGATCCAAATGCATATCTAAAAGGGAGCATATGGTGAGTATTAACAGAAAGGAGACATTCCATTACTGGTAGTCATCTTTCAATACCGACTAAATTTGATGTTTTTCTGTTGTTTCAGATTCTGGCATACAGGCGGAAGGAGACAATGAAAGTTTAATTTATTTTGACTGGCCTCTTTCCTATGTACATATAAAGGAACCAATAATGCCTAGAATTGCTTGTTCTAGTTGCATTCTTAACAGTGTAAATCTATAGTTATAAATTATATTTAAACCTCATGGCCAAAGACAAAGTTATATAAGCCTTGTAATGCTTTTAATACAATTTAAATTTCGAATCTGGTTTTTGCTATGCATCAGAATTGCAGTGAATGTGAGCATCCGATCTAAGTCGGTTTTCTTTTTTTCGTGGGGGGAGGTTGGTCCAAAGTCGTTTTATTGGGCGGCCATACGCAAGGGGAACAATATTTTCTTAGGAGAGGGAAGGAAACAGAGATAAGAATTTATGTTAAACTTAAAGTAGTAGCTACAAGTAAAAAAATAAAATAAAATAAATAAATAAATGGTGAAAAAAAAAAATCAGAATACAGATATCCATTGAGCAATGGCACTCAATGGAAAAGAATACAGATGCCATTCAACTTCAATTTTAGTAAAAATTTACATCTACGATATTGATGTTAACAACCATACATTTGGAAAAATATTAGTGTTGAACTTATTACACAGACCCGTGAGGGGCAGGGGGGATAGAGGACCGGGGGTTAGGGTTCAAGAGTTCTTGAACGCTGATCACAGATTCACAAGCTCTCACTCCAACGATCATCTCATACTAGCAGCAGGACTAGAAACTGCAGCGCCATTGAATATCTTTCGTCTCTCTTTCCTGTGGAGTACACGCAAATTTGGTGACTTTGGTTTTGTTGCTTCCTTGAAAGACCTATAGCATCATGCAGCATTGCTCAGTGCTTTGATTTAGGAAAAAGAAGGGAAAGAAGAAGTTTCCGGGAAGGTTTATACATACTTTTGGGGACAGAACGGATTATCAAACTTAGGAACCGGCCTCGCGTGAGGAACCATTGTCCTTCTCAGCTGTTTCAATGCTTTCTCTTCTTCCATCTGAATGTTCATATTTGTTATTGGGTATGTATACTTACTAAGCATCATGTATCAAATAGTACTAGTAGATATTAGAATAAAGCACATCCTACCATTCTTGCTGCGTCACTTTCCTCTCTGTATCTCTTGTACATCATTTCTTTCTCCTTTATCTGTTAGAAGAAACATTTTAAGTACTCTACAAGTAATCACGACTACTTTCCCCAAATCTGAAATAAACCGAGAAAAGGGATGAGTTACCTTTTGATCAAATTCTGCTCTATCCACAGCTCGGTGATCCACGTTTAGGTCGAACTCCTGAACTTGTGTAAGGGGTTTGCGAACCTTCTCTGGAACTGGGATCGGGTCCCTGCAAGCAATGACATACACAGAAAGAGAATTTGATTCTCACATTTCTTTAGCTAAAACCACATGCATGCAGAATTTTTTAATCCAGAATTGCTGCTTACTCTTTCAGGATTGGTTGTGCCTTAAAAATTCTCATTTGGGCCTCTTCTCTCTCCATTCTTTCTCTTTCTTCCATTTCCCTCTGCATTTCCTCCTCATGTCTCATCAGACTTTCCAATTGGAATGGTTCTGGTTTTGTGCATTGCTTGGGTTCTGGTTTTGGTGGAATCTGTGAATAACATCAGTAGAGTTTTAATTATAGTTATCATTAGTAACTAGGTATAAAATGAGCCAAGAGTATAAACTTCTGTACCACAGGATAGTCAGTGGTATATGGGTATGGGTTAGCCTTGGGAATCCTGGCCCTTTCCTCTTCCCATTGTTTCTGCACAAGTTCCATGAAAAGTTTCTTCTCTTTCTCAGCGCCTCTTTCCTGAGGTAGGGAGAAAGAAGGTCGTTATTAGCAAGACTAGATGATGACTGTAATTTATATACCCTTTGAACACGATGGGAAAGCAATGAACCTCTGTGTGTAGATGAAATGGATTTGGAGTTGTGTTTCTTGGAATTGGGTTGCTGTTATATGTGGGTTCAGACTTCAAAGAAAGCTGCAAATCAAGGAAATAAATGATGATGACTGAATGGCACCACTTCCGTATGTTCTATCATACACTTATCCAGATAGAGCTTTAGGAGCAGAATTGTACAATTTCATTTTAGATTACCTTGTCAAACAAATCAGCTACGGAGGCAGGTGGTGGAATCCTATCATTTGTTGCAAAGTGAAATTCTTGAGGTTGGGTAACATGTTTCTTGACATGACAGAATATTCCAATATCCCCTTTACTTTCAAAAATCTAAAATAGTGATAAAATGTTTAATTAGCATAAAGAATGAAATGAAATTCTTGAGGTTGAGCAACATTTCAGTTGGTGCTGTTACCTTCTTATTCAGAGGCCTTGCCTTAAATTTAGGGATATTTTCAAGCTCCTCCTGCTCTATTTCTATTGAGCTTTTCACCTTAGCTGGTCGGGCCCTTAATGATGTCTGGAGCAATGGTGTCTTAGGTTCAGTAAGATGAGGCTTCCATGGGTTTCCCTATTTCAAGAAAAAGAAGTATAAAGTAAGTGATCAACTGATCAAAGTGCTCCCGAAGGCACTATGGTGAAATTGCTCTAAAAGTACCTGATGAGACAATTCTGTTGAAGCTACTGAAGTTGAATCTGCATTCTGCTGGGCCCTAGCCATTGTTTCCAGATAAAATTCCTGAAAGAAAATGAAATTGTTAATACAACATTTGGCAGTCTCTTCATTACAAACATCTGTTCCTTGGAGTAGCTTACCTTGAATTCTGGTGGCTGGGGTGTACTTCTTGGTACTGGAGGCAATGTTGGAGCTTGCAGAATCTGTGGTGACAAAAACACAAATTTAAGCACACAAAGGCCAATTTCATGGATAAAAGAGAACATAGAAGAAGTACCTTCTTATTCACTGGTCGAGCCTTGAATTTTGGCATTTTAGCCATCATTTCTTCCTCCAGCTCAGCACTACTCTTCACCCTTACAGAGCGAACCCGCTGAGATGTCTCAAATTCAGGTTCCTTAGGCCTGGTCAATGTCAGTTTTGGCTTCATCTGAATCATGGAAGCAGCACAATTATTAAAACGTATTTGAACAATCACCTCATGGTGCAGAATAAGATGAAGATATACTGGGGGACAAAAAATAGGACACTTCGACATAGTAGAAAGCAAATTCGTAAGGATTTTAGGAGAGACTAAAGTCTATTCAAGGTAAAAGAATGCAGGGGATCCATGCATTTACCTGAGAAAGAGCGGTACGGGCATTTGGCAATGACAATTATTAAAACGTATTATTAAAACGTATTTGAACAATCACCTCATGGTGCAGAATAAGATGAAGATATACTGGGGGACAAAAAATAGGACACTTCGACATAGTAGAAAGCAAATTCGTAAGGATTTTAGGAGAGACTAAAGTCTATTCAAGGTAAAAGAATGCAGGGGATCCATGCATTTACCTGAGAAAGAGCGGTACGGGCATTTGGCAATGACAAGTCTCTGGTACTAGACTGAAATCTTTTCATCATTTCTGCCATTGATACGAATGGTACCGATGCTGGTGTTGGTGTTTCACGAACATAAACCTTTAAACAGAGATATAAGTTCATTCATCAATGGCTTACGAATCCAACCAGAAAGTTAGAAACGAAAAAAAAAAAAAAAAAAAGGAATATGAAACTAATGAACATACCTTTCTATCCTCTTTGCGAGTTTTACTTGTACTTGAAGAGGAGATGCTCGCATTGCTAGTGGTTGAACCTAATTTTGACTTATGAGGCAAAATTTGGGGTTTGACATTAAGAATCTGGAATATTATTTTAGAGAGTTAATGAAGATCTGTTTCAGTTAAGAGTTAAGACAAACCAGGGAAAAACTACTTTTAAACAGAGGACAGAAATAGTGACAATCACCTGTCTAGTTCTACCTCCTTCTAATTTCTGTCTCTTAATAGCTTGGTTCTCTTGGGCTAAATGGGTAGTCCCAGTAGCGCTCTTCATTGCTGATGATTGTAACTGAGCTTTAGTCCTCATGGCAGATGGGTTTTTCATTGCTGATGACTGTATCTGAGATTTTGTCTTCATTGCTGTTGGGTTCTTAACTAAAGCGGCTATCTTTTTAGCTGTTTGTTGCTTCTTGGAATTTGTGGTCGTGGCTGCTTTCTGCGATGCCACTGGTGGATTGGGCGTGCAAGCATCTTTTCCTATTTCAACAGATGCTCCTCCAGGCGAAACCCTTGGCAAACAGATTGAATGATGAAGAAATGAGACTCTAACCTATACCTGAGTCTAATAGTGATAGTACTACTAAAATGGTCTTAAGCTTCAATAAATTAATATATACCTTCCTTCAATGCCAGGTGCGTCTTCTTTGGCTTCACCAATACCTGAATTGGATGTCCCTGACATCTAGTGAAACAATAGACAATCAATGACGTTAGAAGGCCAGCAATCAAAATTTGAGTATATGTCTATAATTATCGAAAAAATATTGTAACACTACCTTTTGCATTTTATCAGCTTCACTAAAATCACATAAGCTCTCAACAGCAATAGATCTACCAGTCTTGATTTTAGGCATGAATGCTGCAAGATTGAAACCCCCAAAAAAGATCAAACCAATTGATTATTTCATAAAAAAATTAAACGACAATTAAACTTGAGTCTCAAGCAAAAGCATGATTCTGATCAATTCAGTTCACCACATTTCATAATAGATTAGCCCCTGACTCCTAAATTGAATTTTTCACTAAAATCAAGTATAAGGTCTCAAGCTCAAGTACAATCAGAGAAACTTCAGTTAATGAACAGAGCATAGAATCATATGCAACTAAGACCAAAACTTCACAACTCAATGAAAATTCCCAATTAATTGAAAGCAAAGTCATGAAACCAAATCGAAAGCATCTTTGCTAACTGTACAGTGAGACTCTTATTGTATATATAATGAATCGAATGAACGAAGAATTACACTATAATTTGTGATTTGGGAGTTTAAAACACTGCAGCTCCTTTAATTGCCAAGATAAACCACGGGAAAACCAAAAGCTCAAAAAAGTTAATCGCTCGGATCCATCAATTCGACACAATCAACCAGGAATTGCCATGATTTACCAAGAAAACCAATCAGCAAATGACTAAATCAGACCATCAATTGAAGAAAATTACTCGTAGAATCAGAAAATCGTAAACTCCTAATCTAATTCAACATTCAATTCAAACTGAAATTTTCTATACCTAACATTAACAATTCATTAATCGAATAAAAAAGCGGCAATTTTAAACTAAAACCCTAAATTACCTAGCAAAACCAATTAAAGCCGATACAATAGAACAGGAGCCAGGATCACTGAGAGTATCACACAATTAAATTCACAAACGAGAGAAATTACGGGAAGAAGAGGAAGAGGAAGAGAAAGAGGCGTACGAGAAGGGGCGTAAGAGAGAGCGGTCTCGAACCAGAGCTCGGCTTTGCGCATATCCTCCTCGGACTCCCCTAGAATGAAATCGAAGAATCGAGGCGCCGAGAACTCATAAATGTCGTCGATCATGGTGATGGTGCAGCCGGTTTCCTCCGCCACCGCCATATTCTGTTACAAGTTATAGTGCCAGGGCAAGCGCGAATAATTGGGGGCAAGTACCCAGATTTTTATTGCTTTAAAACAAGGATAAGAGCATTTTCCAAGTTTATGAAGCAGTGCGAAGACACAATAAGGGAGTGTATTGTAACGTTGAGGTCTCCAACGGTCGAAAATTTGAATACTGGGGCCAGGTAAGAACCATAGAGTGAGGTATATGTCCAAGTGTAGTCCTAACGGCTATTTGTCGCGCTCCAATTTTCCATAAAGACGTCTTAAACGTTGTCGTTTTGAGCCACTGCCTTTTTCATAACATGCATTGTCTATGTGGCAGTAGCCTACTGGTTATTGAATTCTTTAACAGTTATTTATTTATGTGTGGTGTTATTACTCTTCCAACACAGCGAATAACAAAGTAATAGTACTGTCCTGAGGATCTCTCAGTACTTGAGCTTTTGGTACTTCATGAAAGAAGTACTTAGTTTAAATCTTATTGTGTATAGATGGGTTGAAATTTTGTGAGGAGATAGATTATTCATGTTGTGTAATCTTCAATAAACAAAAAAAAAAAAAAANNNAAAAAAAAAAAAAAAAAAAAACAAAGTAATAGTACTAATAAATGTTACATGTGCACTGAAATATGTTACTATGCTCAAGTGAAATCTAGTGCTTCTTCATATTTCTTGGCTGGTTATCTAGTGCTTCTTTCAACAATACCAATTTCATATCTTAAGTCAAATTTTACGGCAACAAGGTTTTATTTAATTAAGCAGGGTTTAAGTAGTTTCATTTGGGTTGAACATTTTTTAATATTTAGTGCAAGGACTAGCCTTCATTTGACATTTTCAGTCTAGTACATGTTCATGTCTTGTTTTGATTTTGCCTCGTGTGCCATGTATTCCATCTTCTTAAGCATCAGTGTGTAATGAACACTCATTACAAGGTTAAATAAGAAGCTCGAACAATTAGATTCTGAGGTCAATTAGTTCCAGTTATGAACTTAATCTCGGACTATGAACTGGATTTTACTGAGAAAAATTCTTGCAACTTTTTCGTAATTCATGAGAATCATACCTGCACATTTTAGAACAAAATAGATAGTTAATGACATTGCTTAGGCATACAGAGAAGAACGGTTACTCAAGTCATTTACCCTGCATAACAATAGCAATGGCTCGCCTTCTAACTTTTCTAACTCTTTTTCTCTTGATATGCAGATCAGAAATGTCTCTATCTTCACATTTATCTTGTGGTTATGGGTATATGGAGTTTATTGTGCCTAAGGTACCTTGCGTGGATTTAATGGAGTGCTGTGAATCCATAGCCGAACTCGAAGCAAAGCCAAGGCACAGAAACTATTTATGATATGAAGTGAGAACATGGCACATGATACAAATGTTCAATCTGTGTTCTCTCTTATCTTTCTGCAGGATACATTGAATGGTGAACATTAATTCTTAGATTTCAAAGGATAAGTCCCACACAAGCATTCATAGTCAAGAAAGTAGAAGCCCTGTTAAGATCAGTTCTGGATATATGTATCTGTTACTGATTGTGACCCAAATTTACTATAGAAATAAAAGTTTCTCTCTTTATCGTAATTTGGTGGTTTAGAAAGTCAAGCTATACATTAAATTGAAATTCTGTTGAATTGAAGATTTATTAAATAGCTAACTAGTCTTGTCATTTATTATCCTTAACCACAAGAGAGGCAGTTCATTGTCAAAGCATACTCATGTTTGAAACTTTGAATTGTCTACACTAATATGAACACTAAAAGTTGTTACTGAGAAAGTGTAGAAGATTCATCAGGAAGGGTGGATGCTTTGAATTGTCACCAGTGCCTTTTTGAAAAAACTTGATTTGCTGTGCAATGCACCATTTCACCACACTGTAGAATAGGTGGCTACTGGCTACTGACTAGTTGGTATGTAGACTTTACAATTGTGGCATCCCAAAACAGAGGCAAAAGGTTATGGTCTTGGTCAAAAAAAGATCCCCCAAATTTACATGAATTACCGGTAAAACTCCTAAAATAGGGAAGCAGGTTTCACTTTGTGCACATGACATTTATGTAATGTGACTCAGTCACTGCATGTCCTGCTTCTGATCCAAAATGAAATTTTCAACTCTGCCTGCTATGTGTATGGTGTGCTATAAATATGCCTTTTTTGTTTTCAAATGAATGATCTAAATCAACTAGTGGCCATCCTTTTTAGAAGATGCTAAATGGGTCAGTTTTTCCCTTTACTAGACAGGGAACATCAATAGCCAATTCAATGTATCTTACTAAATAGAGGCACCGATGACTTTTCTGTGTTTTTAACCTTTCTTCTGTAGGATTGAAGGTTAACTGTAGTAGTTTTTGATTAGTTACAGCACTGAGGTTAGACTAAGGTAAATCTATTTAAATTATATAAAGATTTTGGTTTTTCCATATAAAAAATTCCTCTGCATCAGCTTTAGCTCATGCTCTCTCTATCTGTTTCTTCGGAATCAAGTACTGATATTTGTGATTGTCAGTTTCAAGAATAAGTCAATGAAACTACAAGCCTACGTTTTGGAACACAGACCTTTTCTTATGGTAACTTGCTAATTGGGTTTTTAATTTCTACAACATGTATCAGATACCAAATCTTAGCCTTTATGGTCAAGTTTTAGCTATAAATGATTTGGTTTGGGCAAAGCACACGCCAAAACTGCCATAGAATATTTATGTGATTGTTCACAGAAGCTTCTTCTAGTTCGCGACTCTATCTGTAGTTAACAATGAAATAAGAATCAATCATTTTGACATTATTTCAATTAATTATAATAAAGCATGCCACAAATACAATGCATTCTTTACAAAAACACACATTTTAAATTGATTATAGTGGAAACCTGTCTCCATTACAAACAACCATCAAATATTATATGCATGCTTCAACCAATCTAGTTTATATACTGTACAAGTCAGCTACATCAATCAACAAGAAGTGGGTTTTCTTTTCCTTTCTTAAAAGTGACCCTTTTGATCAATTCCCACCACATGGCTACTCATGAATAAATCAAAGCCATCAACATCTCCACCCATACCAAATCATGCGTGATATTACAACTACCTCCATGTAATAATTCACTATTTCCAATATAAAAATATCGGGTTCCAAACATAACCCTTCAACTTCCTCAAAAATTTTGCTACTTCTTACTTTCTTCTCTCCATCTTCCCCACTTGGCAATGCAATTTTGAAGCCACTAGGCCTAACTGTAACACTGTGGGCTCAGTAAAAGAATACAATTCTCCTTCGCTTTCATGGAAAATTTTTCCCATGGATACAAATGGGACCGAAGAACAAGTGGGAAAGAAGAAACTGAAACGATAAATGATGTGAAAGGGAAATTAGAGGACTTGAGGAGAAAGGTCGTCGGCAAGAAGCGCGTTCTTTTTCAAAGAACGCGGCCTATAAAATATTAAAGTTACGGGCAGGTCACGTGCTTAAAAGTCAAAGCACTCTTATTTATACACCTGTCCTCTGTTTCTCTAAGAGCTTTCTTTTTCACATTGTTTCTCTCTCTAGACTCTGCACACATCCTTCTGACAAATAAGAAACCATGACAGGCAAAGAAATCCTCCATAAGATGAAGGTTAGTGAAGCCTTGATTTTCCTATGTAAATTAAGCTATGTCCTGTTATTTTAATTCTTACTTGTGAACTAGTGGTAGTGGTTTTTTTTTTTTTTTTTTCTTNTTTTTTTATTCTTTTTCTTTTCATGGGATATTTTGGCAAATGCAAATTCATACAATATTCTGGAGTTCTTTTGAGGTTATGGATTTGTATACATGTAAGTAATGCAACTTGTTTAGTCTTTCAGCTAATTTGATGAACAATAGTTGAGAATTTATGGTGTGATATTTTAGTTTACTTGGATTTATATTCAAGTAATAATTTTTTTTTTCTAATATCTTTGTGTGTTTGGATGATATATGATAAAAGGTCACTACGTGATGTTATAAATCAGAAAATTTTCTGTGCATAATTAGAAAGCTGAAATTGATCAGGGGTATGATAGTAGCATCTCAAATTGATGGTCCCAGAAACTGTATCATCAAGATAACCATAGTTCTGTCCTAAAGTGAAGAAATTAAGGTGTTGACCTTTCCATGAGGAAACATACTATAAAGTTTTGTTCTAGATTCATGTTCTTGCTCAAAAATGAAATGACAGTCTACAATCTGGAAACTCAATTGTTACTTTAATTAAAGTAGAAGTCCAGATTTTGCATTTTGACTAAGTTTCCAGAAATATGCGGTAGAAATTTACTTCAATCTAGTTTACAGGCGAAAGCTGGGTTTGGAACATCAGCAGCTGATACAGGGAAAGGAAAAAGCAAAATTTCAAAGTATATCACACATGGATTTTACTTAAAGAAGGGAAAATCAGGACACCCTATGGAAGATTATCTAGTTTCAGAATTTAAGCAAGAAAAGGATGAAGAGTTAGGCTTGTTTGCAATATTTGATGGTCATTTAGGCCATGATGTTGCAAACTATTTGCAGAACCACCTTTTTGACAACATCTTAAAACAGGTAAAGGCCAGATTACCTCAATTTAGCTGTCCTTTTCATGGAAATGGTACTTTGGTAGCCCCAATGTTTATTAGCTTTCCACAATCTCTTGAGATATCCTTTACTTAAACCTGCTTCAAGTGAACTTCTTTTAAAATGCATATTTCTATTTTCTGCAAGCAGCAAGACTTCTGGACTGATCCAGAAAGCGCAGTAAAGAGAGCTTACCTTACAACAGATGAGAAAATACTGGAACAAGCACTTGTCTTGGGAAGAGGAGGATCCACTGCAGTAACTGCAATACTTATTAATGGTCAGAAGCTTGTAGTAGGAAATGTTGGAGACTCTCGAGCTGTTATTTGCAAGAATGGGAAGGCCAAGCAACTATCGGTTGATCATGAGCCAAGCAAGGAAAAAAGGGATATTGAGAACCGTGGTGGTTTTGTATCAAACATTCCAGGTAGCCAGCATTACATGAAGTGTACTCTGTCTTCAGTAAAATTTAATCATGACAATTGTTTGACTTTCTGAAATTGTTATTTTGAGGGACATTAAAGACTAGTATATTGATATTTTTTCCATCTTTAGTAAAATGATTTGAGATATGTTTCAATGCTATACTTATATTCTGATGTCAAATACATTTCCACTGAAAGTAACAAACGAAAGTTTGCAAAACAGCACTTCAGAGGTTTCTGAATTTCTGGTGCTTGCAGGAGATGTTCCTCGTGTGGATGGTCAACTGGCAGTAGCAAGGGCTTTTGGTGATAAAAGCTTGAAGATGCATCTTAGTTCAGAACCTGATGTGGTAATAGAGACGGTGGGAGAAAATGCGGAGTTCCTTATTCTGGCAAGCGATGGAATATGGAAGGTTAGTTTTCTAACCATTTTATGATACTTCTAATTCATACTTTACATTTTAATAGATTTAGGTGTGCATTACTCATTGCAGAGTTGGAAAGGGTAGTCATAACTCATAAGTTATCCAAACCCAGTGGCTCAAATTAAATGGGTTTCTTTCATTTTCAACCTTCCTCTGGCAGCATACTTTACTGACGAGCTTTTTTCCAACATGTTGACAGGTTATGACAAACCAAGAAGCAGTGGATTCTATTAGACACATAAAGGATGCTCAGGATGCAGCAAAGCACTTGATAGAAGACGCCATTACTAAGAAAAGTAAGGATGACATATCCTGCATAGTTGTGAAGTTCCAATGATATGTAAGGACAAGCCAAGTAACTTTTCTTTTGTGAAGAGAATTAAGTAGAGCTATGTGTGTATATCAGATCAACTTGTTGCTCTTCTAAGCTGAATGTCTGTAGGAATCCACAAGAATTGTTTTGTATGTATAAAGGATCTCAAAACCTTCTCCTCTTGAAATTCTTTGAACCCTGTGTGTCTAAATGATTTGTTTAGACTGTTGCTACCACAATACAAGTTCTACTTCATCTGTTTGGAATTTGTTATCCATTTGTAGCCATATCCCTTTTAAAAATGAAAGCTTCATTTAAATCTGGTGTTTTAGTGAATATTCTAGTATATTGTCATGAAAGGCAAACTCGACATTGCCCTTGATGATTGAAAATCCCCACCCAAATGAAGGATTAGCAGCTTCAGCCGGAGCAATTTAGCTTTAATGGTAGAGGCCCTGGCCACAAGGTTCTATTAAACCTTGGGTCGGCAGCCACATAATTTGACTTACAGTGGAACTGAGGTTGCCATGGCAATTAACTATAATACGATGGCTGAGGAATTTGCTATTTAGGTAGCAAGCAGCAAGAAACCAAGAGCAAAGTTTCATTTTCTTTTCTTCTTGTTAAGATTACATTTGTTTAAAACCTAAGGTAAATACATATACATGTTCTAATAATGGAGGCTGAGCCTGAGACTAAATTCCCTCCTCAACTTGCTTCTTCATGTTGGATCATGGTCATTTGTTAATTAGGCTTACTAGGCACAGTTTTTGTAGTTAGAGACTGCAAAGGTTATTTCTGCATTACAGTTGCCTGAAGGTGCATTCACATGATGATCAGTATGAGCACCTGACCAGGTGTCCAAGTATTTGATGCATTTACAGATCCTCTCTTCACCTCCATTTTGTTGTGCTACCATCTTGAGGCCCTTAAGTAGATCACAACAGCTATCTGATGGAGTTGGTCTCTCACCTACCAGAAAGTACCAGCAGTACATAACGCCATTTTTAATGTCTTCGCAATCAGGGTCTCCTAGTGCCTGAAAGTTGCTGATTGCCCCGCCAAAAACTAGAAACAGGGCTACTACAAGCACAACGGGGCGATGCATACCTAGTTGTTTTGAAAAACTTAGTGACCTAGATACTTGCTAAGATGGTTTCCTGAGGCAAAAGTTTATCGCTTTTGATTGATTTTTCTTTGCCCTCAATAAGAATTGGTTGCTCAGCTAACATCAAATCATGCAGTTTCTATGGTCCATAAATGATGGGAGATTTAAGAGGCTTTTGTGGACAATTCTTTTGAGGTTTAGCGTTTAGTTTGAGCTTACTGAGAGAATAACCCTACTGTTTTTTTTGTTAAATTAGAAGTAGAAACTGCACTATTGATATTAGTTGTGGACCATAGTTAGGCTAATTAAACAATTCAATTTAGCTGGAAGTGGAACAGTGGTGGCGGAAAATGGAAAACGAACTAACTTCCCCAATTTGAAGCTATGTTGCTTCAGCATGGATGATCAGCAACTTGAGTAATTACCAATAATTGAAAAGGCACCCCTTTTATGTTTCCAATGATAGCGTAACCACTGGCTCAATTTGCAAAGAAACAAAGTAGAAAAGTTAGAAAAATAATTCCAGATAAGGTGATTTCTCTAACAAAGAGAAAATTAAACCGTTCAGCTACTTGATCCATGATTTCATTTCATTAAATGACTACCCTCTTTGTCAACTAAACAATAACATTTTCTTAAAAAATAAATTAACCATATAAATGAATGAAAAATGATTTTTCTACATCTAAATTTAAGGTAATAATGTAAATTTGCTATGTACAAAAAAAAAAAAAAAANAAAAAAAAAAAAAAAAAACACTACTCCTAACTTGTCTAATATTTTACTGAACTGTCTTTAGCTGAAAGCCTGAAACTGTCCCCAAAATGTAGTGTCATCAATTCAAGACTTGAAGTAGAACACATTTTGACTATTAGAGAGTCTGTGTGTGATCACCAAAAGATTCTCACTTTCCCTTATTACCTAAGCTTCAGCTTGTCTCTGATTTCACATGGAGTTCAGCACCCAGTCGTTTTCATAATGAGCAGGTGTCATTGCTGCCTTTCAATTATGTGTACTGAATGAATATACTAAACTAGTAAGTAACTATTCTAGGGAAAGAAAGTGTCAAGTGTGGATTAAAAAGCTTTGAACTTTGAACTAGTGATGTTTCTAGAAGTTTTGTCCGGGTCATCTGGGTTTTGTCCAATTTGTTTACTGGGCTTTGACGTAATCTTATTCAACGAAATCAATGGGCTTGGACCCATTTTAAGATGAGCTTGACTCTGATATAATCCGGATAGAACTCAATACAGATAAATCATAAATCCAAGCTGAAAACCAGTCAACGATTACATACATTGTTACAAATCTTTTTTTTTTTATCTCTTTTTAAAAAGATTATGGTTTCTTACTTATTATATTTCTATTTTTGTTTCCAGGTGAGTTCTAGATCCACCCAGTGAGATTGAGGAATGTGTAGCCACCACCTTACGAGTCGGAAGCTTTTAACTTTGGAATTATATATATAACCCATTATTTTATATTTAACAATATCATTTTATTATTAATATTGATCTAATTTTGCTATGCTTTTGTGAAATAATATATTTATTCAGATTTTATGTTTGAGGAAAAAAATTAAATATCCTATTCTGTAATAATTTGTTTATAAAAAAAATAAGCGCATAGAATTTCATGTTTCCCTAATCCCTATCCTTAGCACATCTTATTTGAGGTTCAACCACTTTACTTCTCTAGTGGTTGAACCATTAATTATCCCTTCCTTAAAAAGTGATAATATAATAAATCATCCTTTTTGTTGTTTGCAATCTTGCAAAGCAAGACAATAAACCAAATGTTTGTTGTATTTTAGGGTCAAAAAGATAAGAAGAGGATAAAGTGAGTAAGATAAGTGAAAGAAAGTTTTGGGTTGTCAAATTGAAGAGGAGGTACGAAAAGTTTTGGTGCACCCTGATATGATCTAGAATGTTCATTGCCCACAAAAGTATAAAAGATCGCACAAATATTTTAATAAGAGCTTGTAACTCTTTTACACATAACCAAAGCAATGAATTGTCAAACTGCCACATACCCTGTTTTGCATGCTGATCCCAAATGCTGTGCAGCCACGTTTCTGTTCGCCCATCCCTACCCGCCATCCTTGTCACCCTCTCTCACTCTCTCTTTCTTCTTCTTCTCTCTCTTCAATCACCCTATATAACGCACCCCTTGTTTCCCTCCACCTCTACATTAATGTCCTTTCTCATATCTCTTTCTCCTTTGTTTCTTTTATCTGAGAGATTCTCTCAAACACAAGGTAGGCATAGCCAAAATGAGCAGTGTCTGTGCTGAGCAGCATAAGTTCCACCCCTCTTACCATCTCCAGAAGAAATCACTGATCAGAGACATTGACATCCCACCCAGGAAGCTCCTCACTCGGCGTGCCAATGCCAGTGCCACCCATGAAGGTGCTGCTGCTGCTGACTCACCACGGTTCTCCTCCGCTGAGGAGACCCTCTTGCAGAAATTCCTTCCCTACAACAACCTGATGGAGTCTGATGATGATTCTGACCCCTATTCTTCTGATCACTTCCGCATGTATGAATTTAAGGTCCGTCGATGCACCCGTACCCGGAGCCATGACTGGACAGACTGCCCATTTGCTCACCCCGGCGAGAAAGCTCGCCGGCGTGATCCCAGACGGTATCACTACTCGGGTACCGTTTGCCCGGAGTATCGCCGTGGTGGATGCTGCCGCGGTGATAGCTGTGAGTTTGCTCATGGGGTGTTTGAGTGCTGGCTGCATCCAGCTAGGTACCGAACTGAAGCTTGCAAGGATGGCAAGAATTGCAAGCGAAAGGTATGCTTTTTTGCTCACACTCCTCGCCAACTCAGGATTTTGCCTGTGAATTCCTACGATTCTTCAGCTGACATTTCATGCAAGAAGAGCAAATTCTTGAACAACAACTGCTGCTTGTTTTGCCATTGCTCTTCTACTTCCTCTCCAACTTCTACTCTGTTGGGCATGTCTCATTTCTCTCCACCACTGTCACCGTCATCGTCCTCTGTCTCGCCGCCTCTTTCGCCGGTCAAACAACGCCGGACTGCAAATGGGTTCTCGCCTATTTCTCGATATAGTGATAGATTTGGGGGATCTGAGACATCAAGTGGGCTGAATCATGGGATGGTGAGCTACAAAGATGTGCTCACCGAGTTGATGAGCTCCTTGGAGGGTCTGAATTTTTGTGAAGCTTCACCTGTTTCTGCTCATAAGACATCAAATCTGCCTTGGGTTGATGTTTCTTTTAACTTTGAAGATCAGCAGCAGCAGCAGCACCAGTTCATTCTTTCACCAACCACTTCTTTCAGTTGTGAAGATCAGCAGCAATTCATTCTTTCACCATCCACTCAGACCCCAACTGCATCTGGGTCTGCAAGTTTTTCCAATGGGAACTATTCTAGCAACAAAATCTTCAGCAATGAGAGCAAGGTCGTCACTGATAATGGGTCATCATGCCCAGCCCCAGATCTCGGGTGGGTCAATGAGCTGCTAATGTAGAGGGGATGACTATCTTGAAGATGATGACGAAAATGGTGACGTTGATGATGATCCCAAGTGTAAATACAGTCGAGCACTATCCCTGGTGTCTTAATTATTATTGTTTCAAGTTGATTGCTTTCTGCATTTGTTAAAAGTTTGTGAAAATTTCTGTAATTTATGTCTGTAGAACTTGATCTTGTTTCTATGTAAAAGGGAAATTGATTCATGAAGTTAAATGAACTATGTTTTGTTTTTTCTCCTGAATTCTTCACTAGATCTTGGCTTAATTATTTATTCTTTAACTTTTGCTTGTGCTATTACACTACACGTGTTGAACCCAACTTAACGTAATGAACCTATATATCTATGGTTAAAAAATCATGCTTGAGATATTTTGTCATTCTGTTAGCCTTCGTTAATAATGCTCTTCACACATGGCAACCATGCAAAGTTCATCGTGGCTTCATTTTGGAAAGTTGCAGAAAATTTTATATCCATTTTTACACTAGTAACTTTTTCCCTCTTTCTATTCCCAAGAAAAAAAATTACATTTTGTAAGCAATGGCAAGGAAGAAAGGTTATCTAACACGTCTTGGTATGATAGGGCTCTTTTTGCCAAACATTGAAACATCTTAATTTGTTTTTTAACTGGAAACATGTATATGATGAAGTTGCATCACCAAACAGAGTTTCCGCTCATCTTGCGCAATCACGCTTGAATTGCATTGTATCATAGTTGGTTAGAATTAATAATGTATATACGGAGTATTAAGATGAAAATTAAGTAGCTGTATTTAATTTGGATATATATATATATATATATATATATATATATATAGTACAAATTAATGACATTTATATTTTGTACACTATGTTAAATTTTGCCCAATAAGCATATATATGTTCATGGCCTTACCTACTCTCCCCACTCAAACATCACTAATAGCTGCCCACGTAGAAAATATTATGAGCTGAAACATTTGGTTCCCTCTCAACTTCCTTTGCCACTCAAAGAGTAAAAGTAACTAGCTACCAAGTAATTTAGAGCTGGCGAATTGATAATTGTTTCTATCCCCTGACTTGAATTGAATTACATTTCTTAGAAATTTTTTTTTTTCTTGGGTTTGTGTAGGATGATAACTTATCTCTCTCCCCTATTTCACCCTTCATCATAGACTTGAAATCCAAGAACTCTTTTGATGAGTACTTGTGTTCTCTTAAAGACTTGCAAGAACATTGTATACAAGACAAACATAGTCATGCGAGGACCTTGTGTACTGGATATTATTCGCTACCAGAGTTAGTTGCATTTATTCCCAGTTTAAACTTAAATTATCTAATTAGTTGGGTTTCTTCGAATTTCATAACTCCTATTTGAGTGTGTAGATCCAAAATGGAGTTGGGCTATTATTACAGATACGCGTTGCTGTGAATTGGTGGTACATTAAAATCATATAGCAAAATAAGATAGTGTACCACTCTCTGATAGCATATTATTTGTTTCCTAGGAGGTAAACTTATCTAAAAGACAACTAGAGTGGTGGGGAAATGACCCATAAGGGTGTGTTTGGAATAACTCTTTTGGTGGGGTTTGCTGGCTTGGTGTGGTACTGGGTTAGGTAGTGATTGCCATAAACTCACACGAAATGGTGTGGGATGGGGGAGCAACCCATGCTAAAACGACTCAAGATAGGGTTTGAGGTCCCCCATATGCCCTTTAACTTTGGTGTCACAATTTGATTTCCGTTTATTGAAGACATTGAACATAGCTTGAACATAGCTTTTGTGGGACAAGGAACCCATACTGTGTTATACTTGTGACTTTCTTCACCTGTGAATGAGGTAGAAAGGATTACCGACACCTGTGAATGGATTCATTCATTTTTTGTGATGGGCCTGCAGAATGCTCTTTTGGTAGATTCTCAATGCTCAGCATACATTGTAATTGATTTCTGACTCAAGTTAGTGAGGATATTACCCTAGCAAATTAATAGCTTGTCTCCTTTTAGGATTCAAACGAAATTGTCACTAGATTTGCATGCAAGCACAGATTCTGATGTCGGCATCCCTGCAGGTTTAATCTGAGGTACTTACAGAGAAAATAACAGAGGCACATGAATTTTGCATATTATTTTCCTTCACATATGTCATTGTCTCTTTAAAGGCCAGAACTTGTCTGTTGTACAAATGCACTAGAAATCCAGTTGTAAAGGCATGAAAATTGCTTCCATTGCAATTAAAGTGCATGAGATTTTGAGATAGAGGAGGTCTTTGTGGCCTTCTGAGGCTTTTACCTTGAAGTGCATATAAACAGCAAAAGCTCTCCCTTCTCACTTCTCAGTGGGTAAACATAAGGGATTAATAAATAAAGAAAAAATAAAACATCAAGGAGGCTGGTCATTGGCCGTAGAACAAATATAATATAACAAGTTCATATATATATATATATATATATATATATATCAAGTCATATAGTAGAGGGGATCCATCACATGCAAGACGAACAAGAATGATTTTAGATTTTATTAACCAAGGGAGGGGAAAGAAAACTGGAAACAAGAACCTCGGAACTTCGTTGTAGCAAAAGAGTGAGAATTAGACTACAACTAAAAAGAAATAAATATTTCTTTAGTAAACAAAAAACTCTAACAATATACAACTTCGTTATGGTTTAGACCAAAGAGAGATATACAACAAAGCTGTGGCACCTTACACCTAGAACTCTGTTCCAATTGCTTGTAGACTCAATTGTCCTTTCTTGTGTAGTTAGATAATGAGAGTCTTGACTGTGACTGAAAAAAATCAAATGGTGTTCCTGGTCCAAAAGACCTTCTAGTGGAATTTGGAGAATCTGATAACAGAGGTTCATACACAGGATTTCTGATTTTGGGTTGTGTTATTGACAAGGGAGAAACATCTTTCTCTATAGATCTGGGCTGAGGCTCGATGGTGCCCAAAGACAAAATTGGACCACCGAGACGTTCAGCCTGCTGCAATGTATTTATTTTGCTTGGTCTATATGTATATCGGAAGTACTTGATGGCTAGAATTGGACCCATCCCGGCTGCAACTGTGACCTGTACGGAATTGCAGATTCCATCAAAACATAATCAATGAGAAGCATACAATGAATTAGGCTCCTCTCTAGGGCCAGGCTTACTATGATCTATTCCACATGAGGCAGAGAAATCTGGATTTCATTCCAAAAAAAAAAAAGTTCTTTGATATATGCGGTATTAAGAGTTAAGTTTAGGGAGATTTTAGTAGAATGTGAAATTTTATGCTCAAATTTCATACTCTTAAGTGTTCCACAAGAGGAGCAATTCATAACTTATTAAAAAAAAATGGAAAAGTAAATTCATTTCTGCGAGCAAAAGATGCAAAGGAAAAAAACTTACAAATATTGTTATCCAATATGATGGTTGTCGACACAACCGAAACATAATTGTATACATCCCTGATGAAGGAAGAGAACTGAAGATCCAGTTGATGACATAAAAGCCAGCCAAATTGCCCCATATAGCAAGATGTTGCAATATTGTAAAGGAGCTGCAGGAATCAAACAGCAGTCAGGCAGTCGAAGTAGAGAAACTTTTCCAGTAGGTTTTGAGGCAAGTGCATTTCAAACTAAATTGATTCTTCTCCAAATTGCATCACCAACCAGATAACATTTCCCAATAAAGCAAAAAAGCCAAATTATAAATTCCCCCCCTTTTCCCCTTGACAATTGAAACTAATATACATCCTCTAGTTCTTTTAATTCTATATTAATAGTATAGTACCCAAGGGCCAAAGCTGAAACTAACTAGAAGTAAAGCCACGTTCAATTTTGACAGGCAATAACATCTACAACTACTGAGATTGAAGCTTACTTGGTCTCCATTGTTACCACGAAAGCCTGCAACCATATACAACCAGAGAGCGCAACCATTGAAACCTCCTCCATTTCACTTTTCTCATAGGCATAGGCATGTATGCTTATTACAAATACAACTATTGCCTGCAAATCACAACCAATAGCGATGGGAAAATACACAGGCATAGAAAGTTCTTGAAACTAAATAATTCATTTTAGCTAGTGCTAAGAACTTAAGCTATTTCATCAAAATACCGAAAAAAAAAAAAAAAGGAAGGACTCAGGATTATAAGCTTTCCAAGTTCTGTGAAATCATCTCTGTAGTTTTTAAATATTTGATTATTGTCAATATAAATACAAAAGTAATTGTCACAAACAGTACTTACATGGAAGAGAGACCGCCCAAACCATCCAGCAAATGTACTAGGGTTTAGAAGCCTGTTTCAATATTTATAGTCAATTCACTGACAACCAATGAAAGTAAGTAAAACTTGTCCGAGAAAAATCATTTAGCATTCAGAAAGAGGAAGGAGGGGGAGATGTCTTCCATCTTGGTTGCTTGAAGTGGTTAGCAATAAATTTTTGTTATTCTTTCATAAAATTGATTAACAAACAAAATGGAAATTTTTTGTTGACTAATAGTGAAGTGGGATTTTCCCAAAAACAAAGAAGAATAACAATCTGAAATATCTAAAACACAATAGCAAATAACAGTGGATTGTCCAACCTCCCCGCTTGGCAATAAAATAAAATTTGGGGATGCTGCATCACAGTTTCTTCACTAAGATCTTTGTCAAGCACACTGACTAGAACAGGAACACTAGTGTAGAAGACATTATAAGCCATCAAGCTAACAGAATTGAAAAGACTGGTTCCAGAGACACCTGAAATAAATGAAAAACTGAAAATGCAAACATCAGTACCGAAAATTCGAGAATGGAAAGAAGATTTTCAGTGCAATATTCACAAGCCTTGAGAACCAAAAAAGGAGAAAAACAATGAGGGACACTGTCCTCATGCTAATTTTTCTTTCCTTTTAGCTTTTTTTAGCTCCCTGTGGGCTGGCCTTTAAGTACACCAGTGTACATAGGTACTCCAGCCCCTCCAGCAGGGGCATCTATTTTCGAACAACTAGCACTTAAACAAAAAAAGAAACAAGAAAATAGAAGGGGATTGTTGACAGAGACTCACAAGATTTGGATGAAACATATCAGTAAGGACTTGTAGAATGAATACTGAGAAAGGAATGCTGTACGGTTGTAAGAATAACGGCCATGGACAAGAATTAATCTTGTCAGGAACCTGAACTCTGCAAATTAAAAGAAGAAAACTAGAGATGATATCCACTAAGTTTATGCAAATAAAAAAAGAATGAGAACCAGCAATCTGCATTGCACAATTTCCAATCATCAAAGGAGATAAACCTTCCAAAGCATGTTGGACCAAACTATGGCTGCTAAGAATAACACAGAAAGCTTATGATAATGGTTGACAACCAAAATTAAACCATAGGAACCAAATATTTGACAAAATCTCAAGGGGAAGATACTGGGCAAACCACCTTAAAAGTTTCTATATGCATTATGACACTAAATTGCACCTGCATAATTAAAAATAATAATAATTAAAAAAAAAAAAACCTTACTTCCAATGCTGTAATCAGCAGCCCTGGCTGCCTGCAATCCTTCTCTCCCACTAATGCCAACACCTATGTCAGCATGTTGTATCATCCTTACATCATTGCCACCATCACCAATTGCCAAAGTTCTATAATCACATGATTTTATGATCTCTACAAGCTGCAACAAGTAGTAGTATACAGGATTAACTAGGTTCATTTATTTTCTTATACATAAAAGAGAAGCAATACAGAAATGATAGCATTATGCATTTTTGAAGAGGGAGATTTGGGAGAAGAAGGATGTAGACACCATACGTATAATTGATATGGTACATCAAAGTGGGGGATTTTTTAACGTTGGTAAACAAAAATAGACAGTTCAGAAGATGTTGATTCATAGCTTCTGAAATTCTGCTGGTGCATATTTTGGACCAATAAGCATGACAGTTCCATTGGCAATGATAATTTGGCGTAGGAAATGCTGTGTGATACCTTTAAGAAGGATGCATAAAACGTTTTTGGTGCAAAACATTATGAGGAAGAAAGAATCTCCATCATTAGTTTACACCGAGCAACAATTATTACAATAGCAATCAAATTTTAGGTCAGTTATCAATTATAAATTCTTCCTTTCAAGCTTTGCTTTTAAATTGTAGAATAGTATCCTTAAGGTAAGCATAAAAACCCCATCTTTTTCTTCCCCCTTCATTTTTAATGAGTAAAGTTGACCAAATGGAACCAAGGCAGGGCAGGCCCTGCATGTCAGATTATACAACAGGGAGAAAGGAAGACAAGAAATGGAAGGTAAATAAATCCTTTAAACAACAGGGGACCAAAGTATGTGCAGAAAAAGTTGGAAAAAAGACCTGTGCTTTTTGTGATGGGGTCACACGACAACATATAGCAGTTCTTGACAATATCGCAAGCTCAGTAAAAGCTTTCCGATAGTGCTTAAGTGCAATCTCAAGAGCCCAGCCATCAATGACAAAAGCCACATCCTGTTAAGGAAATCAAAAGAAAAATAAAAAGATGAATTTCAAATCTGTTTAATTATTTTATCCCAACGCATATTTGTTTAACATCAATATTGTACTTTTAGAATACATTACTTAGACTGTAACAAAGAAATGACAGTACTTCACAAAACATAATAAAAGGCTTACAGAACATAAATGAAGACAGAAGAAACCCATTGCTTGATTTTAATTTGATAAAGACAGTGTGTAAGCTATACCTTAGGCTCTGAGGTCGTTATCCTCATTGTAAGAAGCACTCTCTCCAAGCTTCTACGGACCTCATCCTCTGTTTTTCCATCAATTGATAGAAGCTGTCCCTTTGGCTCTATCAATTTTAAAGAAGAATTGCAATAAAGGATTAGCTCCAGTATTGGTATAATTGACTAAAAAAATTCCAAAGAAGAATGCATAACACCAATGTGCTACAGCTTGTAACAACTAACAACCATAGGCACTCAACTTAAGACTTCTGGTTCGAGAATCAAGATTACAAGATATACAGGTACTTCAAAAAGGACACTATATGCATAACAAGTAGGTAAGCAGACACAAACAAATCCAATGAGTACATTTGAATGACAAGAAAACTACAGTCATGCTGTTTGATCTCAAGTCTCAACTACCTGGGGAAATGAAATTGCATGAGAGGGCAATTTGTACGGCAGTATTCTGCTTGTCACCGGTTAGCATCCAAAAATTTATTCCAGCTTTTCTTAGTGCTTCTATTGTCTCAGGTACTCCATCCTGAAAAATTACAAGAAAGACATGACAAAGGTTGTCATATAAAGCCATGCAGGAAATTCTACTGTTTTCCCCTTTTCCTGTCAACTATTAAACATAGACAACAATCAAAAAAAAATTAATGAAAATGGCATATATTCACCTGTAAACGATCCTCTATTGCTGTTACACCAAGAACTTCCAATTTATGCTCTAATCTTTGGCAGACCTCTGCTATTCTCCACTGTGAAAGATAGTGAATCGAAAAAAAATGATTCCTCAGAATTACAGTGTATGGATAAAATCAGTTGTATGTGCCCTTTACCTCTCTATCAACCAAAGTGCTACTGGCCTCTTTAAACATCAAAGACCATTCTTGATATTCATCTTCCCTTAACTCACGCCAAGCCAAACATAGTGTACGTAGTCCCAAGTGAGCATATTGCTCAACAGCTTCAATGAAGATCCGGGTTTGCTGACCTGTGGTAAGTAATAGTGTCAATAATATAGATAAACAATTGACAATTCAAACACATGAAAGCAGCAGATATACTAAGACCCCCCTTCCCCCCACAAAAAAAGAGTTTGCAAGGTCCAGAGAAATGGGAAATGAACTCAAATGAAAATAATTTCCAAATCATTCAGCTTTCTTTGATCAATCCTCACTAAAATGGAGATTATAATAGATCAAATTTTTATGAAATGTAAAGGTACATATAATCTCTCTCTTTTAAAGTATGATGATTGATATAACGAGTCATGAAATGTGGAATATGAACTGAAAGAAAGTCCCAATATTTTATAGTACTTAATAACATTAGATTGTCCTAGAATACAAATAAACAGGAGACATTAACGATCATACCAGCTTGAGCATAAGGGAGAATAGCCTCATCTGCTCCTTTTGAAAGGAGAATTATCTTCCCATTTTGGGAATCTTTCACCACTACTGACATTCTTTTCCTATCAGAGGTGAATTCTAGGGTTTCCAGGACTTCATACTTAATTACTGAAGAATTGAACTTGATTTCTGCAATATTTTGAAGAGAATAATTACATCAAGACAACTAATTGAAGTCGTGCTTTCAAATGAAATAGAAGGTGACATATACCAAGAATATTTCCATTCTTATTGGAGAAAACCATATGCAATCGAGCAGCAGCATGAACAAGAGCGTCCTCATCCTGAGACTGTGCCTTATATAATATATCTCCAGCTTTGCTATGTACAACAGTATGAGAAAACAAGAGTCCAAAATTAATTTTGTTTAATACTATCAAAGTAAGATATACACCGTTGCCAACAGTAGTCATATCCCTGAACCACAGCAAGATAAAGGCAGAGTTACCTTTGAGTTGGTATGACAGTATTGCATATTGCCATGATTGTAAGAAATCTTATGATCTCAGGAGAGCCACTGGAAACTGCTTTGAGAAGCTCTGCATCTGCATATCAAAGGATATGATCAATAAGAAGGTGACACTTGCTACCTAGAAGCTATAGAACAACATATATCTGCATAAATTAGTAGTTCTGCAACTATGTTATTAATTACTAATTTAATATCCAGATGCAAAGTCATCTATGTTATATCTCCTTATACACCTAAATTCCAGAACACTTCACAATTAAGAAGACAAGTTAAAATACAATTATTACATGACAGAAGGAAACAAGAAATAGTTCCATCAAGTAAAAAGCCAACCAGACCTGTCAATGCATCCCCATTCTCATTTCCATAGAAATTGCCATTGATACAACATCTTCTAAATATCATCTTATTCTCTGTCAGGGTTCCTGTTTTGTCAGTCATAATGTACTCAACTTGTCCCAGGTCCTCACTTATTGCTGTACTGCCACATATGACAAAAATCGTTCATAAAAATAGGCAAAACTACTCAATTCCGAAAGTGGTCAGGGTAATCAGGATTCCTCCCCCACTCACTTTGTTGCATGGGATGGAATACCAGTCTCTGGGTCAATCATCTGATGGTCCCAATCAATAAACTTTGCATATAAGCTCTTCACTAGATCCAGAGATACCTGCCAGCAATGAACCCATTGGCTATATAAACTTCAGAAATAGTTGCTCACAATGCTTACACAAGCTTGTAATAACCCAAAATCAAATAATAATTAGTTGTGGAACAACTATTATCAGTCCACAATCATATTATTTTAGTACGAATTTCAGTTTAATGACATCCTTTCATTTATTTAGTAAGGTCTTTAAATTCAAACACCTACCTAGATATCTCCGAAGGACTACCACTTCACTTTCTATAGTGCAGGACTTTTTGGAATAACACTAGGAAAAATAATAGGCATACCAAACCATATAATAAATTATGATGCCAAAATCTATCCACCAGCTTACCTTAATTGATATGGGTATCATGATTGAACAGAGAAGCTCAAATCGCAGGGGGATGATCAATAGTTCAAACCAAGGCCCTTCGTTTGGGTAAAGAACATACCATTGCTACAAGAAATAAAGAAAGAAAATAGGCATCAGGCTACACCTATATGCATATTAAAAATAACATTGCAAAACATTAAACTAAAGGAGGAGTAAAACAACAAGTAAAGACCAAATAGAAAGGCCCCTATGAAGAGAAACCAGGATGCAATGACATCCACTAAAACAAGGATTGCAAGAATTATCAGCTCAAATTAACCAAAAGATGTGCCCTCATCAAGTCTACTATTTACACTCAACAAATAGTTTGCAATTTCATATCAAACACCAAGCAACAAGCCAAGCAGACATACTTTTATAAGCAATAAACTGAACATCACATGAAAAACCACCGGACACCTGCTATGCAAGTAGAAGGATGAGGACATTATTGAAATACAAACATTGCAAAGACAAGCAAACATATTCCAACAAGTATACAGCATGACCATGAAACAATTCTCAGTACTTAAAAAAGATAAGATCAGAAATTGAGACATACTTTCTTTGCTTCTGTATCCTTCCAAACATTACCCGCTATGCCAAGAACCATAACAACCACGATTTGGAATATAAATATAGCACAAGTCAACTTGTCGATCATAGCATCCATAGCAGTGAGCTTTGGTTCTGGTATACCTCTACTCATCCCCAGCTTGGTTTCATTGCCTAAAGAAATAGAGCATGTGGCAGATACAAAATTTAAACTTTTGTGGAAACTAGTGTAAGGTCCCAAGAGTTTATGTTGTATAGGAGCTTGCCTGTATACACAGCCACTCCACATGCCCACTCTGTGTTCCGCAAATAACATGACTGAAGAATTGTGTTTTTTATGGTTAAAGGGCATATATCATTATCAATAAATGGGGGGAACAACCGCATATTTGCATCAAATCTTCTGATGTCCTTATCTGGACTAGGACACTCAATTACACCCTGGAAACAGAGGTAGCAGTAATTTAATTTCCTATATAATAACTTTTGAGAGCAAAATTCCATTTACTTTAGAAAAATTCTTACCTTGATTTTATGCAACAGTTCAATATCTATTCCCATGCAAGCAGAAGGTATGACCCGAGTTTTCAGATCAGTTTCACCATCTAGGGCAGCAGTCTGGATAATATGTCATAGCATCAGGTCCTTTAAATGTATAAAATAAATTATATCACTTTGAGAGAGAAATTCCAACATGTTTGATGGCATAATTACCTCTATATAACAAACTCCCTGTGGATCAGAGGTACCAATCAAAACAAGGTCACAAGGCACTTCATCATTTTCACGTAGCCATACTATATTACCTACACGAATATCCTGGGCTTCAATCTACAAGAATACCACCAATGCAACACC
Source organism: Cercis canadensis (assembly GCA_003255065.1). NCBI lineage: Eukaryota > Viridiplantae > Streptophyta > Magnoliopsida > Fabales > Fabaceae > Cercis > Cercis canadensis. The sequence goes on from QAOA01001066.1 coordinate 2,772,716, forward strand.
ACCACCACCACCCCCATCCCACCGAAAAGGAGAAAAGAAACAGTTAGATTTACAGATCTAAAGTAAAGGAATATATTATATATATGATAAGCTTAAAAATCACAAAGCCTATATAACTCTTTTTAGCTACAAGGTGGATGCCACATAAAAAATAATGTAATGGTATAGAATGATGCCTCAACAGATCTTCGGGAGAAGGATAAAATTTATCTCTACGATTCTTACAGGTAAACTGAAAATGGTGCATGAGAATATGCTCAGACTAACAGAATGATTTCCGCAGTATGGGAAACAATAAACAAGGCAGTAATTGCCAATGAGTGGATACACTCGATACTGTGCAACTAAAGTCCTGATTGTTTGTAAAATAGATGTATAATACTGTTATCATTTGCTGTTTTATTCATATGTATAGAAGAAAAAATGGTAAGCATCCCATATTGATGTTAAACTACTTCTTTTCTTTTCTCTGCCCCTTCTGTAGTCCTTTTATTCGAAAAGAATATAAGTTAAGTTACTTTCAGCAGTATATGATGGTAAAGCAAATCAAAACATACAATTAGTCTACACAAGAATGAACCAATCAAACTTGCACTATCTTTAACCTTTTCAAGCATAAAATCAGAAAAAATCAGTTTAGAAAATAAACTTAGGATGCATGTTATTTGAGGAATATAATTCATGCAGATATACATATAACCATTATATTACAGGTATAAATGTAAGGAAAACATCTTTAGTGATTTCCCAATATTTAAGGGTTTCAGGAATCTTGTAGAAATGAATGAGTTACAATATCTTGGAAAACTAATAAACTATTAGTTACTGAAATGATAATTTATTGCTGAAAAGTTAAGTCTAGCCTCCTATAAATCTTTCTTACATTTAACTGATTTATCATTTTGTTCTCGCATCATAAGCAATATAGGAAACACAGATTAAAGGGTGGGGGGGGAAGAGAGGATTTCAGAAATGTTTCATACAAGTTTCTTGATGCCCTTCCTGACAACCCAGACTTCCTTCTCATTTGCCTTCTTGTCTGAAAGATATCTATTATAATCATCCCACGCCTCTTTTGTTGCAGATACTGCAAAAATAAAGATAAGTGGACCCCATGTACTGGCCGGATTCACTGGAGTGATGAGAGGCCATAGCTGCAGGCAAGCTATCAGCAAAAAGTACTGATTCATGAAACGGCTGAAAAAAATAAGTAAACAGATGGATCAGAGACAGGGACCAGGCATAGTCTAATAAAAGATAGCAGCAAAATATATTAGATATTTATACTTGATTAGAGACTTCACATGCAATTTTTCTTTTTTTTTTTCCTGGATAAAAGTTTAACATACAAAATTTCCACCTAAGGATAACTGACTTTGTGAGACAAACATGTCTGCGTTAGTCATAAGGATGAAGCTTGAACAACATATAACAATAACAAGGCTGAATCCCTAGATTGTAGGATGAGCTATACTGCTACATGAATGTCACATTGAAACAGATTGGAATCCTCCACACAAATTCTTTAACACTATTTTTTTTTTTTTTTTTTTTTTATTTGACACTACATTCACCTCCAATCTTTTGCACTCCCTTTTGCAAACTCTGATGGATATTCAAACAAACACACTCACAGGAGCTGACAAAATGGATTTTCTCTCCATTGCAATTAAAGCTTTGTTATTCGATATGAAAAGGCATAAGGAAGGAGGTCATGACCAAGAACCCTGCAAGAGTTTGCATACTCACGTGTGTGTGCATAATGGTACTTGTAATACAAAATAATGAGTAATTGACAGCATCAATAGAAAGATCACCTGAACTGTTCCCATAAATTTTTTGGAAGGAAGTTCAATAAAGTATATTTTCTGTTTGATATACGATTAGCACAATAAAGATCCAGTGAAGATTCATCATCTTTGATGTAAACGTAACGCTTCATTGTTGAATTAGGAGCATGTACTCATGTATATATGTCTTCTACACCTTCCTTGCAATGCTCGAAGGGAACTATGTCAACAAAAAATTTCAAACAGCCATATTCTGCAAGTGACCAGAAAAAAGTAAAAAATAAATAAATCAGACTTGTACGCACAAAATGTGTTATGTGGGGGGAAAAAAAGAAGGTAAAGATATTAAAGAAACATAGAACTCCAAGATAATAAGATGGAACCCAACATCAAATAAGATGTTCTCTAATTATTAAGTATTAACTGAGCATCAAGATATGCAGGCTAGATCAGCATAATCGGTATCATGTTACTCTGGCAAATCTCAAAAGTATTCAGCATGCAATTTAAGATGTGTCAAGCATAATACCATATATTAATCTAATTAAACCAAGGCCAAAAAAAATCTAATTAAACTCAACCACTAATGAATGACAAGTTCAATCAAACGCACTAGGGAAAAACAAAATATAATTATTATTGGATAAATGAGTTGAATATCAGGGAAATGTCTCACAGTGGATTGATGGAAGCTTCAAAAGTCCAGATACACACATGCACGTATAAGTATGGCAGAGCAAATTACAAGTCGTCAAAATTTTACATGCCAGTTCAACACATCTGGGAGGCTATGAATAACTTGAGTCCAATTGCAGAAGTCTCACACATAAAGTGTATCATTGATACTTTATCTCATTTGAGAAAACAAATAAATAAATCACTCCTAAAATAACTGTTCCACTTTACATGCCAATATTTTGTGTTGTGACATCTCTTAGCAAAAGGAAACATACTTTTGCAGGATGACAGAAGCAGATTGTCTTCATGCCAACCCCCATAGATTTATAGGAAGCTGAAAATTTGTGCTTAGAATCAAGAAATGAACGGAACAGAAAGAAGAATTAACCTAACCCTGGGGACCAACATTTCCAAAATTTCCACAGATATAGCAAAATGCTAAATCACCTTGGTCAATACAAGGAATTAAAATTGTATAAAATATAATCTTAAGTAACATGATATGAATTCTTTCCATGTTCACCCATGACAAAACCAGCTCAATGAAACTCAGCTTTGTATCAAGCTCACCAAAGTAAAAAATGTCAGTCACTGTACAGTGAAAATTACTAAACTATACCATCACAAGTTTCAAATTATGTTCTTCTACTCCACTAGACATTCCAGTCAATGAAAATCTAATATCTACACCCATTAAAGTGGCAATTCAAATTTTAACCCCGTCACTGTCTGCTCCAAGTCTATGGAAGGAATTAAAAAACTCAACATAATTAATCATGAAAAGGCAACGGATAGTTCACTTAAACTCATTAATTTAATCCCCAATGAGAATTCTGAGTTAATTGTACAAGTCAACGTCCAACATAAATGAAAATGAAATCAACCATGACGTTATTTTCTTCCTCCTAAGCATATAATTGAAAAGTATTGCAGTTTCAATAACCAAACCATTTACACCCCAATGCCCAAAAACGCAATGAAATTCAAAGGTGGCGCGAAATAACAATTAACAACACCAATTTAGCTGCGCATCTACATAAACTGAATATGATCCAAGTTCGATTTCCGCACCTCAATCTTTTAACTATGCATTCATTTAAGATTCTACGTTTGCGAAGCTATAATCAAAATCTGGATTCATTGTAGAGCTAAGGCGTATAATAGTGAGAGGTCGTACCTTTGATCTTCTCTCTGGGTTCGAGTTCCAATATTTCCTCCCTGTCCCCGCACCTATTCCTTGAAGAAGACGGGTAGGTGGTTAAGTGCGGTCGTACCCATTGACTCTGAGTGGTGCTCCCGGTCCCCGTGGATGGAATACGCTTGTTTGGTATACCATACCTGCAGATGGAGATACACCCTGATGTTGCCACGTCATCTGAACGTTACGAAGAGCGGATGATATCACGTCATCTGATTTGATGACTAAGAGAAGTATGTATCTGGAGTTGTTTCAACAAAAATGTATATCATAAACTTTATGTTTCTTTTTGGTCATTGCAAAAATTAATGTAAAAAAAAAAAAAAGCATGATTTGGGCACTTTGACCAAATAAATGTAGTTTGGAAAGTTAATTTCACAAATAGGGTAGTCAGAAACATAATTACGGAAATAATGTAGTTTAAAAAANAAAAAAAAAAAAAAAAAAAGTATTCGTCAGACGCAGGGCCCACAGACGCGCCGTGGGCCCGCCGGCGCCTGCTGACTAGACGCGCCGTGGAGCCCACAGCGCGTCTCTTGTTGTCGTGCGCGCCGGTGAGGTTCTTGGAAGAGACAGCGATGACCGTCTCTTCGGGTACTGGAAGCTTGCTTCTTTCAGATGGTGTCTTAGCTACATACAAATGTCAAGAAAGATAGATTAAAACTTGAACAACTATTACACTTTCAAAGTGAATTTGGTACTGACCCTGTTGATAGAGCTCATTGGTGCGTACTTTGAACTGATCGAATTGCACAATCTGCATATCGAGCGCGAATGGGCTTATCCCATATTCGTATATGGTCTCGTTTTGTCTTCTAATGGTGGATCCTCCTGTGGCGAAATTTGCTCCGTGCCGGTAATCGGTTCCAAGGGAGTTCAAATAAGCACTCAAATATGGCAAGTTTAACTTCTCAGCTGCAGAGTAAATAGCAGAGTTGCAATGTTGTGTTAGTGTTACTTTTAAACAAAAACAAGCTAAAGCTGAAACCAAAAAAGCCAAGAGGAGAAGGGATATGGTGTATTTTTCAAGTTTTACCTATGAAATCTATGATGAGACGGCCATCGCTGTCTCTTCCAAGAACCTCACCAGCGCGCACGACAAGAAGAGACGCGCCGTGGGCCCCACGGCGCGTCTGTGGGCCCCGCGTCTGGGGAATACTTTTTTTTTTTAATTTTCAGTTTTTTTTAAACTACATTATTTCCGTAATTATGTTTCTGACTACCCTATTTGTGAAATTAATTTTCCAAACTTCATTTATTTGATCAAAGTGCCCATGATTTGCTTTTAATTTATAGATTCTAAGAATTGTCATATTTAATGTAATTTAATAATAAAAAATCTGAGTTGTTTGTCATATTTTTTAATTTAAATAACTATACCATGTAATTGAAAAAAGTATAATTTTCATATTTCATATAAAATATATATATATTTTTTTTGGCTCATGATATTTCATATCAAATCAATGTTTTTTTTTTTGTACTCAATATCGATATTATATATTATGAAGAGAGAGTATTGTCATATTTTGTAACTCAAACACGGGCTAAAGTCAAGTACTGGGCCGAGTGCACATGAAGAATTGAGTGCAGTCCACATCTCCATATCCTCTACTCATTACAATTGGGTAAGTTTTCTTTTTCTTCTGGCCACATAACATGGGCCCCCTACCCATGTTTGCACAAACTAATCCCTGTTACGGAAAGGTTTCCTTTTCATTGCTTTTCTCTGTCCATTTGTTTCGATAAAAATAATTTAAAAAATAAATAAATAATGAGGAATAGATTGTAATTGTAACCTGCCATTCGTATAAATTTATGAAATTTTTTTAGATATTTATGGTATTCATGTAATATATTATATAATATAAAAATAATTAATATGTGAATAATATATATATAAGTTAATTATTTTTAAATTTATTTAAAAAAATAAAATAAAATATATTATATATCTAATAAAATATAAAAAATTACCTATATTTCTACGTCATATAACATGACATATCTATATAGGTAAATTTATTTTACGGTTTAAGGAATGTGTGATATTGTCATACTCCATTGCTCCTAATACATGGTTGCTAGAAATTCTAGCAGCAAAGATGGCATTCTAGAGAGCCAGATATGAAAAGAAGAAAAAAAAAATGGAACCAATCAGCTAGTGACCAGTGTTACTTGATATTATTGTAATTGTTGTTTTACTCCTTCTCATCTAGTAAACTCATCATTGACTCTATGCAAGCTCCTTCTTCTTGTTCTTTTTTCTTCACAAGAAACTAGAGTACCTGCCTTGTCTTATTACACAAACTTCACGTCTTCTCTTTTTTATTTGCTGCTGCCAGTACGCGAATGATTGAGGAAGGACGGCAATTCTAGATGTATATATTTATTACAAAAGGGTCAAATTTGAGTCTCAATCATCTGCCTGGAATTGATTCATTACATCTTTTTTCTTTTCTTTTCTTTTTTAATTGAGAAGATTCATTCCATCACAAAATTGTTTTGTTTATTACAATAATTACCCCAATTGTTCTCTGGTTTTGCAGATATCTGCCTGCAACCCTGCAAGTCTGTATGTGGTTGGGAACTTTGGATCCTTTAACTCTTGAGTTTATGCTCATGGCTTTTAATTACATATCTATGAAGACAGAATGATTGAATGTTATTTATAAATCCTTCATCAATAATTGAGATTGAAGAATGATTCATCGAATGTACACATTGGTTTAATGGACATACCCATTTCTAATTACATGCATTTTGCCTTTTAATAATATATTGACACTTAAATATATAAAATTTGAGATCTAATAAAAATATTATTAAATATATATATATAATTACTCTAATTTTTTAATAAAATTAATCTCACGTTTAATTAAATAAAAAAAATTCTATAATATTTTCAGTACAAATTTCTCTCACTGAAAATAAGATTATTTAAGAAACCATAAGCAACAGAGGACATTGTAAATTTCTTTTATCCCAGAGTTTGACGACTTCTTCTCTTAGGACAGACAACAAACAATTTCTAGATTCGTATTAAGCAAGTTAGTGGAGGAGCGGTTGTGACTTGTGACACAATTTAGCCGCAGACACTTTCCCCATTAACACTATGACACGTGTCCAATAAACACAGACCCTTCTCAGCTGCGTGGAGCCCACTTCCCTAACTAACCTATGACCCCTCGCCAGCTCTGGCGGCGAAACTTCGCAGTCTTCTCCTTTTGACACCTCATCATATTCCCTTGCGGCTTCATTGCGCCGTACGCACCTCCTTCACGTGACCCCCCTTCCACGCCTCTCCTATCCATTATTTCTTTGTTCCTATGCTATCTCAATACTTATATAGACAGTCCATCACTCCACTCATTTATCTCCTTGGTTTTCTTAGAGGAAAAAAATATTAAATATAGTATTTGTATTTCATTTTTATTTTCATCACAAAGCATGATTAAATTTAAATCATTTCGAAAAATGTTTTCAATATTACTCTTTGCAATTTGTTTATAACAATAAAAAGTAGTATAAAAGAGATTATTTGATGGCGCGTGTAGGATGTTGTGGGGCTTATACGAGTGGATGAAAGGAGGAAGAAATGGGGCATATATATGGATCCCATCGAAGTGCATGCAGGGTAATAAATAGATAGCGTCATGGACCATAATACGGCTGAGGCGAGGTGATTAATTTTAGTTTAATTTAATGGGTGCATGCATGCGTGGCCAAAAGAAAAAGCGAGTAACGAAAGGCGAAGCGAAAGCGATTTCCTCTCCACAGATTCCGCCGACGCAGAGACCAGGGACCCACCGAAAGCGGCAGCTGACGGCACCACTTTCAAAATCAAATTGCTTCTGTCTCCACTCTTCTTCTCTTCTCAGTTCTCACTTTCCTCCTCCTCTGTCTACCCTTTTCCCCTCACTTGCTCCCAAGTAACCCACCCAACAAAACAAAACTATTCTATTTTCTATTTTCATTTTTTAAAATTTAAAAAAAAAAATCACTGTTTAATTAATTGGGATTATTTAATGCAACAGTTATTTGGACGGCAGAAAAAGTACAGGTGCCGTCCACCGTATACCTCGACACGACGACACGTACCCGTCAACACGGTGCTCTTTCTGTGGGGCCCTGATTTTATACTACAAACTACAAAGTCTCCTCTCGTGATTTGTTAGGTTTCATGATTTGCCGTCGGTGCCCGAGACTCAGACTGCTAAACTCATTAAATTATTCTTTCATTTTCGCATCGCATAATCCACTAGTACCCCAGTTTCAATTATGCTTTGGCTAGCTAGCTTTTAGAAAATAAAAATAAAAATTATTCTAGCTAGTTCCTTCGATTGATCCCTGATCTGTGACTTTGAGAAGCAATAGACACTTGCATCTTACTACTTTCTTTCTCTTCATGCTTCGAATACAAACCATCTTTTTTTTTTGGTATCAAATAGCATTAATATAATGATAATTGACTATAATTTATTCTCATATCATAGGTTTATGTATGTCGTAAAGAGGTTTCTAGAATGACAAATTATATGCACTAACTCTTGTCATTTGAATTACATTATTTTTTAATTTATGACTAATTATTTAACATTATAGACATAATTGAAATTATTTATATTATATATTTTATTACACATATATATTTATCATATCAAGAACATTATTTTTTTATCAAATAGCCTATTGACCAAATGATACTAAAAACATTTTCAAGACTTATAAATTTTGTGTTTAAATTTTAAATCATAGTCAAAAAAAATAAAAAGATAAAAATCATTTCTTCAATTTGTATTTAATATCAGTACATGTGATTATTTTTTTCTAATTTAAGATCTCCTACAATAATTTAATATAAGGACTATTGCTTGTGTAATTACACAAATAGCTCTTGAAACTCACTAGTTTAGTGTTGGACCTATTGGTGATAATACAAACCTTTTCTTGCAATATTTATTTGGGATTGAAGTATTTGTTTAATTCATCTCCATTAGGGTTTATCCTAAATAAAGAATCTAGGCCAAAAGTTAATGAAGTAGGAAGGTCGAAGTACACAACATATATTTCTAATAGCTAGATTTTGTCGGCATGACAAATAAATCACATTGTCTTTTTCATGAGTAAATAGATAGCATATGATATCAGAAAGAGACACTAAAATTAAGATTAGGCGAATAGATAAGTCGAATTAGAAGGTAGATAACATTAATTAGAGAGATTAGAGGTTACAATAAATTAAAAGCAAACTGGAAAATCTGGGACTTTTTTCCTTTTATATTGTTAAAGAAAACTGACTTATTTACATCAAAGATAAAACATCTTCTCTTCCTCAAAATAATAGAAGATTAAGAAAAAAAAAAAAAAACCTCTTGATGGGTTGTGAAATGTTAAACGAAAAATGGTGAAAAATTTAAGCGTCCACAGGAGGAGCGAGATTAAGATCAAGATTAATGGCTCTTTTGGGCAGGCAATCAACGACAGAAGACGAATCCGAGTCACTCTGAGCCCCACTCCCAAAACCGGCATTAAACCGGACCGGCGACGGTTCGAATCGGACAGGATAAGGTTGACTCACAAACTCGGCCCTACCGGCAGCTGGGTCAATAAAGAAAACGGGTCGCGCGGGAGCTACCAGACTTTCGACCACAGCTCCAGCACCACCACCACCGTACGTCATGTGGTTCGGCTGCAAGGGGAGAAACGGGAATCGATCCACGACATAACCAACATCAAATCGGCGCGTGACTTCACGCTCCGGCACATCTCGGCTGGTGGACTCGACGGTGCTACTCTCGCTGGGACTCTGATTTCCGTTGTGAACGCTCCCGTCAGGCAAAGAGAAATTAGTCTTGGCCTTTGGGCCACGGAATTGCCTGGCGGCGGCGTCGTAGGCTCTGGCGGCTTCCTCCGCCGTGTCGAAGGTCCCCAACCAAACACGGCTCTTCTTGCCGGGATCTCGGATTTCGGCGGCGTAGCGGCCCCATGGCCTCTTTCGAACGCCTCTAAAGTGAACCTCTTTGGCATTGGTGGTGGCATGGTTTACCTTCTTAACACTCAGCCTTTCCTTCACAGCCATTGTTGGGTTTCGCATATTTACGGAGACAATTAACAGACTTACGTGTCTACCTCTTTGTGAGGAGGGGGCGGGTATAAATACAGTGCGAGGTGGTGTGGGGGCGCTAATGGTTTTTTTTTTTTTTTTTTTTTTTTTGTGATAGAGAGAGAGAAAAGCGACGCGATGTGGTGAGGGTGCAGTCAACGAGGGGTTTGACTGTGGAGAGCCGCCGCCCAAAGGAAAGAAGAGATAATGCTGCTGGGTTACGTGGCACGCGGGAATTTCGAGACAAGCGGCGAGGGCTTGATGTCTGCCGGCTTTTAACCTAACGGGCCGTTATTTCGGCTGACATTGTGCATCATGCCTCACCTTCTCCTTGAAGAGAGTGTAATCCATTTTTATCTATTTTATTTTCAAACTTATTTTAAAAGCACACTATCCTATTTTTTTTGAAAAATTCTCTCAAAGATAATATTTTCTTAAATTTGAAAATAATATTTATATTATTGCAATCATCTATAGAATTTATTTGTTTAACATATAGATTAAAAAATCATATTCTTCAATTATTAGTAGGAGATTTCTCTTTTTAGAAAGTTAAAGTGGAGCGTGTTGTGTAAGCGCATTGAGTGGGGTGGGGGAAGGGAGATATATTTGGTTGGATAACAGATGACCAATTCTAACAATTGTCAGTATCCATCGGTACACGGCCGTCCCTCTCTCCCTCTTCTCTTTTATGATTTCACTGAGCCCTTTTGAATCGCTCCTTTAGACCGACAGTTCGTGAACGAGGAGTGAATCGCACCAGTTGGAGTTGGACACGAGTCCTTGTCTTGCTCTTGACGCGTCCTTCAAAAGCGAGTCATGCCCCGAAATCATTCGTTTCGGTGCCTTCCACCCAATTATGTTTCTGTCCGGCTTCGTTAATTAACTAAACAAGCGTGTGTGCGCTCAACCGCTTCACTTCTCTTTCCATGCCACTCAACATCGCGCGCACTTCATCTAAGTTATTAACCGTCGGATTCGAATCTGACAGTAACGCACGAATAGAGCGCGTGCCGAGATGGACTAAAGGATGTTGTTAAGTCGTAATCGGGCTGAAATCTTGCGAGTGAGGAAAAAAATCCAGCTGAAATTGTCATTAGTCCCCAAACCAAAAGGCAGCAATTCCTTCAAATAATTGAAATACCCTTTTCACTTTACAAATTTATTTTAAAATATATTTTTCCTTAAATCTGGTCCAACGAATGACTTCAAATTCTTTTATTTAAGAAATTTTATGTCTAATGTCACTTAATTAATTAATACATAAAGAAATGCACGTATAAACACGACCTCTTTTTTTTTTTTCTTACAAAAGAGAAACAGAATGAAAATTAACCACTAACAAAAGCAATATCCATTACATGAGCCAAACAAAAGTGACCTAATTCAGAGAAGGGAGAAAATCACAACTTGAACCTAGCCGCATGTTTAGCTCCCCATTTTACCAAGAAATCAACATGTTGATGTTGAACCTCCATTTACCAATTCTTGGCAAGTAGATGTTACACATGACAAATTAAAGCCGCATACTGATAAAAAAAAAATCCCATAACTTGTTTGTAGAAGCTAAACACTCTCAAACGAATGAATCACTTTGAAGCCTAATTTTCTTGAAAACTCCTTTCCCATGCAATATTCAAGCCTTTTTAATTTCAAGGCCATCCCCACCCTATGAATTGTGACATTCTTTTTGTACATATTAAAAAATGTATTGCGGATAGTTTTTCGTATATATAGTTCTATATTTACATAAAAAAATTTCTCATACATCTATTCCTGTATCTTCATGAGCACGATAGTCGTGTGAATTCGTTATTGATGACAAAAATAAACCAGCGGTAAGAATATCATATTATAGTAATGTACATTCACAAAGGTGGTTTAAAGGTATTCTAAAGGTTTTAAAAGAACATTTAATAAAGAGCTTAAAAGGTATCATATTCTTCTCCAAAGAAAAAAAAAATATAAGACATGATTGATGTTTCATTTTTTCTTTTCCTCCCAAAATTGCTTACAATAACGGGGGAGGGGAGCATTAAGGATTTGTTTGGAAGTTAAAATTAAGAGAAATGAGAGAAAAAAAAATGAGTAAATATGTTCATTCCTTTATTTGAGAGTTCAAGATTAAAAAATAGAAGAAAACCAAAGAGATAACCTTAAACCCTTACATTCATTTTTTGTCTTCACTTTTATGTTTCTCTAATTTTGAAGGTTTTGAGAGGAAATAGTAGTTTACTATTATACATCTATTTATTTATTTAAATTATTTTTCAAACACTATTTAGAAAATATTATTAAATCTTATATTAAATATATTTACTTTATAAATAAATGATAAATTTATAATTTTTTTTTTCATTTCCTTTTGCTCATTCTTTCTAAATATCTATAAAATGATATTTAGAAAATTCCTCATATTCTCTTACTTTCATTTCCCTCACTTTCCTCTTGTATTCTTCCCATTCCTTTCCTCTTAAACTCCCAAACAAACGCCAAGAATAAAATTTACCTTAGGCTGCCTTTGAAACAAAGGCTTCATTGCTAGCTGAGCAAGTTTGTAGCCCCTATAATGTTTAAGTAAATATTAGAGTAAAATATATTTTTTGTTTTTAAATTATTTTTTAAATATTATTTTAGTCATTGATTTATTTTTAATGTCATTTTAATTATCGAATAATTAAATTGTTCACCAAATTAGTCATTTGTAACATAAAAAATAATCACTTAAATAACTGATTTAGTGGGTAGAGTGATTATTTGAAGATTAAAGTGATATAAAAAATAAATCAAAAATTAAAATGATACTTAAAAAATAATTCAGAGACAAACAAAATATTTAACTCTAAATATTATTAGTGCTGCAGAACTGAGCAATTCCCTTGTCAAAGACTCGAAGTTATTGAGGCAGGCCTGGTCCTTGTCTTGGGTTGCAACTGGCTTTATAGTCCATTAGGCTAGTTTCAGCAACAAACAAAAAAAAAACATGGAAAAAAAGACAATCCGTTAGATAATAAAAGTTGGGCTTTCGTAGATGGGTGAAATTCTGTGTTGGTGGGTAGAAATATGAACACTATCTTACTTCATTTCATTGTGAAGACCCTTTAGCTATATCCTTGATTATTTTTAGTTGAATTATCCTAATGGTTTATGACAGGTTATCTCTTTTTTATTTCATAAAAGGTGTGACGTTGTTTTTCTACTTGTTAGGGGGCACTCCCTCAAATCCTTGAAAAAACAGAGGAGCATTTATTTTCCAACATTATTCACATAATCAAAGAAGCTGCAAACATATTCCATCACAAAATTAAGGAAATCCCTTGTATGTGATGGTAAGGGTTTCACAGATTCATTTGCTGCTTCAAGAATTTTGAAAAATAAGATACTTTATAACTTGTGCTCATGTTAATAGGCAAAACTGAATTTGTCATTGTTGGAGGACACCAAAGATGATATAGAGTTGTGTAGCAAGGTAGAAAATGAGGAATCAATCATTGTTCTACCAGGTAAGACATGCCAAGAAACAGTGATCTCTAGTCTCCATTGAACAATTGTAATGTATTGTATGCCAAGAACCATTTATATTTTCTTAGTCCACTTATCCCAAGAGCACTAGTGTCTCTTTACGTCTAATTTTTTTTATTTTTTATGGTAATGGGAATCCAATATTTTCACCCTCTCCAATGAGAAAATTTTGGTGGGAAACTTATTCCAAAATTGTTATTGGGAATCTTACTTTCATGTGAATATTGAGAATATTAGTTTTTCAAATTGATATTTTTAGAAAACTAAAAATAATCTGTTTATTAAATGGCCCCAAGAAAAACCAAGAGCTGAAAGCAACATCATTGGTTTCCATGGGAGGCCTTATTCTCCATACGCTGATGGAAAATCAAAACAAACGAGATACAAGGCCTAGCATCTCTCTTGGACACGGAGACCCCTCTTTCTTCTCTTTAAGATGGCCTTGCAAGGATCAAGTCCTTCTGCCAAAGGTACACCAAGAAACAATAAAATCTCTAGGGGTCCATTGTCTATTTATAGTGCATCTCAGGGGCATATTAGTAATTCCACTGAGCTTCATGGGCTGGCCTGCTCAAGCATTGAGCCTGTAAGAAGAGTTGGGCCTTGGGCCTATGTCGGTGTCTACAAATTGATTATAAATTTAAACTTTGTGTTTTGAACCTTGATGGTGAACTTCATTCAAGTACACACGTGACTTGAACTTGGAAGAAGATGTGTGAGTGACAGCGAGTGTGACTTGTCAGAGGCATTCAACGCTGTTTTTGTCTGCAAAGTTATACCTTGAGAGCTTAGAGGATCATCTCCTAGTCCTTTCTTCATCACCTCAGAAAGATTCTTTGGACATGGGACAAATCCTATGACCAAATCCGTGACCTCTCTTCATGCTATAATATTTTAAAAGGCCCTCATGCATTTTTCTATTTCTGTTCCTTGATTTGAAAAAGGCAAAATCGCCCTGGCTAACCATTTTCATGCCTTATAGAAAACAATCTTTATGTCAGTGGACCCCACCACCAATTATGTATCCAACAAATATTGCGATTTCCATGCCGTTTATCGGACAAACATTGTGATTTGTGGTCATATATGTCTTTATAATTTTTATTTTATTTTATTTTATATGATAATATAGAAGTTTGATCCTCATCTTGATCATGTGTACATAAAATAGCTTAAAATTTAAAAGCACCGCGCCAAACAATGTCAACAGTCAACACTTTAATTAAGCTCATAAAATAATATCAAACATATGGTTTATAAATATCTAATGAGCAGCATAAGGCCAAGGAATCTGCCCCTTGCATTTGAGATTATATATTTTTTTGGTTGATAAAATGTTAGAGTGAAATGAGGTTATCTCAATCCAAAGTTATGATATATTATACAGGGATTCTATGATACTACGTAAGTATGCCATACTACACTGACGTGGCAAACATACATAATTTTCATATTTTATTATATATAAAATATAATTTATTTAATTTTTTAAATAAACTTAAAAACAGTTAATTTGTACACATGTCATTCATTTATTAGTTATTCCTATGTAGTATGACATATTACATAAATACTAAAAGTATCTAAGAAACCTCCTATATTATAAGCATTAACGAGAATTTATAATAATATTTATATATTATTTACTAAAAAAAGATTATTATCGTGGAATTTAAATTTAAACTTTATAAATAAAATAATTTGATCTTTATTAACTAAACTAAATCTTATTGACATTTGAAACCATGTATAGAAGTCGTGCACATATAGATAATGAAGCTAGTAGATATAACTTAATTAGAGATAAGAATTTTGATTAGTTTAAATTTTAGAGTTCTTAAAAGTTCGACTCACATATTTGTCCGTTTCGATACAAATGGTCTCCACTATTGGGATGGTATCGTAGTACACGAGACATTCGCATCTCTCTATTTCTTTCACGCACATGCACACACTCATATACACATTAACACAGAGAGAGAGAGAGAGAGAGAGAGAGAGTAGAGGAGAAGGAGGAAATGGAGAAGGGTTTGAGAAAGTGGCATTTCCGGGGAAATGAAGAGCTTTTAGTAGCATCTTCGATTTCCATGAGAGGGTTTCTTCATATTTTGCGAGAGAGCCAAAACAAAGATGATGGAAGGCCAAACATTAATCTGGGCCATGGAGACCCCTCTGCATTCCCTTCCTTCCAAACCTCCATTATTGCAGAAGATGCCGTTGTTGATGCTCTAAGGTCCCGAAAGTACAATAGCTATTCTTATAGCGTTGGTATTCTTCCAGCAAGGAGGTAACTGCAAACCCCATTATCATATCAAATGTTGTCAGTTGTAGCTGCAAAATAAGACAACTATATAAGTGGTTTAAATATTTTGGTTTAAGGCAAAAACTTGATTTAATTTTCAACAGATGAAGAATATAATATCATTAATAATGTGATAAAGAAGTTAACTTTTATTTTAAAGTACACTTACCATATAAGTTATAAAATGATTTATTACAACAACTGTTTTCCGTACAATCAATTTCATTTTTTTGTGTAATGTACCTATGTTTATCTTAATTATATATATCATTAATCACGGCACCATATTATGGAACTGTACCTTTGCCCTTTTAGTTAATCAAGTTCACAGCTTCCTGCGAGTCAGATTCTCAAACAATATTGCTTGTATAGTAAAACATTGAAATCCATAGTTAGCAAATTAAAAATAAAGCGATTTTCAAAACCCCAATTTTTAGAATTTCCATATCTAAACAAAGATGACACTGAGAGACAAATTGATAATTGCCTAAATTTTTATTGCATCACAGTATATGTACAAAATTTTTGAATTTATCATTTTTATGAGTTAAAATATATGATCCTAAACATTGGAAAGTAAGAAATACAGGGCAGTAGCAGAGCATCTCTCTCAAGATCTCCCATACAAGTTATCAGCAGAAGATGTGTATCTGACAATTGGATGCAAGCAAGCAATTGAATACATATTAGCAGTGCTTGCTCGCCCTAATGCCAACATTTTACTTTCAAAACCAGGCTACCCTGACTATGATGTCAAAGCTGCATATCACCATCTTGAGGTTCGCCATTTTGACCTTCTTCCAGAAAAGGGTTGGGAAGTTGACCTTGAAGCTGTTGAAGCTCTTGCAGATGACAACACTGTGGCTATGGTCATTGTAAACCCTGGAAATCCTTGTGGCAATGTTTATACACATCAGCATTTGAAGAAGGTACTAGAATTAAGTACTTGGATTCAGCTTAGCTTCATATATAATAGATTCTTTAATGGGAACAAAATCCCACCTTTAGTACTATCTTGGTTAGTATTTTTTGAATTTTAGATGTAATGTGAAGAACATGTTGATTATTAGGTGGCGGAGACAGCAAGAAAGCTTGGGATTATGGTAATTGCAGATGAAGTTTATGGTCATCTCAGCTTTGGACCAAACCCTTTTGTTCCAATGGGGATTTTTGCATCAATTGCTCCTGTGGTTACACTTGGCTCTATATCCAAGAGATGGATTGTTCCAGGCTGGAGATTTGGTTGGCTTGTTATCAATGACCCTAATAACATCCTTGCAAAAATGGGGGTACACAGTACACTCTCTCTCTCAAAATGTCTATGTTCTATGGCTGTGTAAAGATAGCTTCTCTCTTTCTCTCTCAAAATGTCTATGTTATATGGCTGTGTAAAGATAGCTTCTTTGAATTCATTTTTCTTTCTTCTTCTCAATTAGGTGGTTGATTGTGTTAAAGCCTGTTCCACTTTGTCTTCTGAACCTGCCACTTTCGTTCAGGTTTGCAAAAGTTTATAACTTTCTCTAGTTTTTACTGATTTCTAGTTTCGTCTTTCTGTTTTAGCATTCCAATAATGTACGTATTTATTTGCTTTTGTTGATTCAATCAGGGAGCAATTCCTGAAATTCTTGAGAAGACAAATGGGGAATTCTTCTCTAAGACTAATGACCTGCTAAGACACACCGCTGGCATATGCTATGACAGAATCAAAGAGACACCCTGCTTTATTTGTCCATACAAACCAGAGGGTGCAATGTCCTTTATGGTATATTTGAGCAGAGTTTAGACTTACACGCACTTTTAATTTGTTAATGTCATCCTAGAAATTAGAGATTTCAATCAAAACTGTGATACTTATAAAAAATTTCTACAGGTAAAACTAAAGCTGTCAGTATTAGAAGGAATCCACGACGATATGGAGTTCTGTGTCAAGCTGGCCAATGAAGAAAATGTCATCATTTTACCAGGCATGCACTGAAATATCTTAATTTTCTATGGGATTTGTAAACATTCAATTCTTTTTCAACTTGCACATAGTTGAAAGTTGAAAGTAGCACTTTGATATTTTGAAAAAATATATGACTGATTTTGTTTCTGTATACAAATGTTCATTTTCTGTAGGGAGGGCTGTGGGATTGAATAATTGGTTGCGCGTAACATTTGCACTTGAACCTTCTACTCTTGAAGAGGGCCTTGCAAGAGTCAAAGCCTTCTGCCAAAGGCACACCAAGAAACTATGAAGTCCAAACGTGTTGCTGCTAACAAGAAGTTGGATCTCATTCGATATGAACATTAATCTACACAAACTTATTAAACAACCTTCATTCTTAATGTGGGTGGTGCTGGATCAGCAACTTTTTTGTTGGGTCACATACCATCATCATTTGTATTAGCTTGTAACACTGTCTGCCCTTGATGAATCTTTGATATTAAATCTTGGGTATCACTTGAAATTTGGTGTTTTCACTCAAATCACAAGACCAAATGCATGTTGGTTTTTGATATTGAATCATAATCTGTGCATGAATTGGCATGAAAGGGCACAAGCAGAGAAACAAGAAGACCAACTTACACTTTCTTTCAGTAATAAATAGTGATACTTATATGGGAATTGGGGACAACTATAGGTATAGCAATGATGTACTTTGCCACAGATTCTTTTTCACCAATTTCCCCTCCAAATTTGGCTTCAAATAATCTTCTCAAGATAGGTGGCCTACCATGAATTCCTCCTTCATCTATTACCCTGTCTGCTGGTTCCTTTTTCAAATACCATACCAGCAATTTTCACATATTTAATGAAAAAAAAAAAAAAACACAAGCATAGCAACAAGAAGACTAACTGATATTTTCTGTTTCTTTCAGTAGTGAATAGCGATTCTTGTATGGCAGTTTATGATGAATTTCATATGCATATGACTTGGACGGTGATCTTTCAAAATTAATATCCATCTCTTGAGAAAGGTTCCCTACAGATAAAGAAAACGATTATTTTTACAGTTTGGTGGTCCTTTGGACATTGGACATACTGTGAGACCTGTCTTTCAGCAAATATATTAGTGGCTCTTTCTTTTTCTTGAGGGACGTATCACAGGCCACTATCATTTGGTTCAACTATTGTCTTTTTCTTTCCCCTTTTCAGTTTTGGCTCTGACGGAAACAAGTTGGTTCTAGATTTCAACTCCAATTATGCCAACTTCACAGTCTCTATAGTCTGAGGGAGAGTGTAAACAAAGAAGATGAAAGGGCAAGCATCATCCCTCTGCATTCCCCTGCTTCAGAACCTCTCCTGTTGCAGAACACGCTGTCATTCATGCCCTCACTTCCACACACTACACTAGCTATTCTCCAAGCGTTGGTCTTCTTCCAGCAAGAAGGTAACTCTAGTCTTGTTTCTTCTCTTGCATATATTATATTAGTTAATATTATCGATTACTTGTGCAGTTGCGTGTTGACTTCCTTTAACTAAAGGAGCAAAATGCAAGACGGCACTTCTGCTGATGATATTGGCCTAAAATTGCTCCTACTTTGCGTTTCCTTAGCTTTCTCACTCACTAAAGGACGATTGAGTCAGAGTCAAGTGATAACCACTCTCCAGCCACCAGTTTTTGCAGAATGCATAATGAGAAGATATTTTTTAAATAAATTTTTGTGGATCATTTTGAGTGAAGTTAAACATTTCTCACAGTCCAATTGAATCTACATTTGATACTTTTCATATTTAACTGCATTTACTTGAAATTTAATATTTTATTTTGAGGTCTAGAACATAAGTTATACAAATGAACCTGAGTTATACAATGCTATAGGAATCACAGTTCAATTGAACCTTCTGCTCTTGAAGATGGCCTGGGAAGGATCAAAGCTTTCTGCACAAGGCACGCAGTGTAACAGTAAAAGCCATTTGTGTTGCTATAACTATAAGCCTACAATATCAAGCAGTGGTGATCAACAACAATGCGTTGGATCCCATTCTGCTGTCATTAATCTACAGGAACTTAATAAGATACCTCGTCCTTAGTAGCTGTCTGCTACTAAAGGCAAAATGTAATAAATAACAAGGGGGTGGAGGTGGTGACCCGTGATCAGCAACATTTCGTTGGATCACATACCATCATTTGTATTAGCTTACAACCCGCCCTTGATTTCCGAACAGCATATGTTGCTCTGCATTTAGAAGTTCAACATCGCATGTAATGAATAAGAAGAGAGAAATATATAAACATGCAGGAATGTGCTCAAACCTTATGTTCAAATTCGTTAAATGAAGGTGATACACTGCTATGCCATTATAAAGTCCACTTTTATCTTTCCTATGCAGCTATTATGTAAATAAATCAATAGACAGAAATGAAATACTCAACGTTAAGTTCATCTATATGTAGTATAGAAAAAATCAAAAAAGCCATACAGATAAAAGGGGAGGGGATCCATCATGAAATAGATAGACTGAAAGTGTATGTAACTAAAACACAAATATACGACAGTCTAGTTCAATTTTCTATGCCAAGTGACGTAATGGCATATGTTAAAGCCATTAGTGCGAGAAAGAAAATGGACTCCCCCACTTGGGCGAAAGTTCTCTGTTCCGTGTGTCAATTGTAAAATCACTAGACAAATATTTTTCTAGGCGGCTTGTAAAGTATTCTTTTTTTAAAGGGTAGTGCTAATGTGCTATCTTACATTTTCAAATGAGCCACCCATTGTTGGCCATAAAGTTCAGTTCTTTACAGTGCCTATTACCCAGAGTGCCATTGTGCTTCATACCAACAAAAGGTTATGGAGAAGGGAGCTAAGAAATGGGGTTTCCAAGGGAACAAGGAGCTGAATGCTTCTGCGATCTCAGTGAGAGGGGTCTTCAACATGCTGGTTTCAAACCTCAACAAAGAAGATAAAAGAACCATGATTCGTCTCTGCCGTGCCGACCCCACCGATTTCCCATGTTTTCGGACTACCCCTGTGGCTCCTGATGCTATCACTAGCACCGTTCAGTCCTATCAGTTCAACAGCTATCCTCCCACCGTTGGCTTGCTTGAAGGACGCAGGTTAGTGAATCTTCTACCAAAAAGGTTATCATAACATGATGGATATTATTGGAAAAATTATTTTTTAAGTGCTAAATGTTAAATAAAATTAATAGTGAATTTTTAAATTTTTTTAAAAATTAAAGTCGCTAAGTGGGTTTCTACTTCTACTCTACAGTAAAAACCAGAAAGTTTATTAAACCAGAAAAAACTTCAACCTGGTATTTTCCTGTATATACAGTTCTATGTTCATATTCTGTATGCAATTAAGAGATACACCTGTTCGGCCAAATACACATTTAATACATTGAAGTTGATATGGTATACAATTCCCAGAACAGAGCTGTTGCAGATCATCTCTCTTGTGATCTGCCATACCAGATGTCACCAGACAATGTTTTTCTCACAATTGGTTGCACCCAAGCTATAAATATAATGACGAGTGTCCTTGCCCGTTCTGCTGCCAACATTCTTCTTCCAAGACCAGGTTATCCACAATATGGAGCTCGTGCAGCTTGCAGTGGCCTTGAAGTTCGCCACTTTGATCTTGTGCCTGAGAGAGGTTGGGAGGTTAATATTGATTCTCTTGAAGCTCTTGCAGATGAGAACACTGTGGCTATGGTCATTATTAACCCTAGTAATCCTTGTGGGAATGTCTTCACATATGAACATTTGAAAAAGGTATAGTTCCAAACATACTTTAGAATTCATTGTGTGAGAGTGGGAATAAGGATAGGAATATCAGACTGATTTTCAGGACCAATATAGGTTGCAGAGACTGCAAGAAAACTTGGGATATTTGTAATCTCAGATGAGGTTTATGCCCACCTTACTTTTGGAAGCAAACCCTTTGTGCCAATGGGAGTGTTTGCATCAATAGTGCCTGTTATCATACTTGGGTCTTTATCAAAAAGATGGCTTGTTCCTGGTTGGAGACTTGGATGGATTGCGACATGTGATCCTGATGGTATCTTTGAACAAACTGGGGTTAGTTTCTGTTCTTGATTCTCTTTGTTCTTTAACTATTTAACATTCAGTTGAATCATAATTTAATTCTTTTTTCAGGAATTAATCTGAGAATAATATTCTTGAATTCAAAGAAGATTGAGTGACATAGAGTAGCATCCTGTTAGGTAGGACGAAAATTTGCTACGCTTGTAGAATTAATCGAAAGAAAATTAAAGAGAAAGAAAGAAAAAGAAACACACATAAATTTTACGTGGTTCAGAGAAAATCCTTCTACATCCACAGCCGCACTGGGTTTTCACTATGTGATGAGAGTTACATATTACAAGAGGTGGCTAGCAGCCCTTAAATACTAGAAGACTAGGGCAACATTATTAATAGATGAAAGTACATAAATATCCCCAACTAAAAATAATAATAAAATATCAGCAATTAGGCTCCATCACTAACACATCCTTATTTTAGATTATTCATTAAATTATGCAATTGTATGCTTTCTTTATCAGATTGTGGAGAATATCAAGAACTATCTGGACATCACTTGTGACCCTCCAACCTTCATGCAGGTAATCAATTGAGACTACAATCATCAAAATATACAATAGAAGAAGTGAAATACCAGTGTAAAATTATCTGTTCTGTGTTGCCTAATATATCAACATGCATACATGCGGAATTTCAATGCACATGTGTGAATGTCTGCATCTTGTTTTCACTAGAAACTAACAATTATCTGGTTATGATTTTAGGGGGCATTACCTCAAATCCTGGAGAAAACAAAAGATGATTTCTTTTCACATAATCTTCACATAATGAGAGAAGCTGCAAACATATTCTATGATAGATGTAAGGAGATCCCTTGCCTGACATGCCCCCATAAGCCAGAAGGAACCATGACTGTCATGGTAAGTAGCAAGAGAAGAGAAAGTTTTAATACTTTTTATAATGCTATAACATGCAATCATGTTTAGATAAGATCAACTAGTGGCAATTTGACTGTGAGCAGGTGCAGATTAACCTCTCAAAACTTGAGGGCATTATTGATGATGTGGATTTCTGTATCAAGCTGGCCAAAGAGGAGTCTGTGATTCTGCTGCCGGGTAAGAATCCCTAACAGTCCTTGGAATCTTAGATTCGTCAACTTCATGAAGAAAATAGAGTAATGATGAGAATGGCTTTGTATTGCTCAATAATACTTGTAGGCGTAACTGTTGGACTGAAGAATTGGCTTCGGATTACCTATGCTGTTGAGGCTTCAGCTCTTGAAGATGGCCTTAGCAGGATTAAAGCCTTCAGCCTTCGGCATGCAAAGATGCCATGAGACTTTTTTCCAAGCTACCTACGATGACATTAGGTACCACAGGGTGGTGATGCCAACTTCTTGTTGGCTCGCATTTACCATATATCCAAGTTCCTAACCTTCATCCAACCATGTAAGATAGAAATTGGTTTAGCAGTGAATTTTTAGTTCAATGTACAAGCTAAATAAGAGGTGTTGTGAATTGCTACTAAACCACTACTCTTCGCATAGCCATTCCTATCACCCAATTATGTTGTCTGTGATGCAAACTAATGAAAGTCAAGTAAGTGTTTTCTGTGTGCACGTTGTTTGTGTTTCACCAAAACTTGTATATCTACTTCTACGAGCATGTGACTCGGGGTTTAAATGCTCAGTTAGTATATAGGTGCTGAACTGCATGGCCTAATTAATGCTAACATACTGATACCAATAATAGCTTATTAGTATAGACGAGGCCAAAGTCGTTAGACGAAGTTGGTAAGGAGGTGTGCCATATAAGGCTATAGTATCTTTCCAATACATGTATTATATATGATCATATCAATGAAGGGCCAAACCCTGAACCAAAAGAAACACAAAAAGGTTAACTTCATCTATGTAATTTAGAAAAGAGCCGCACATAAAAAGGGGTAAGGGGAGGGGGGTTCCATTTTGAAAGCGATTTTCAACACTGCCAACTTTTTTTATTATATAGCATTTCCAGAGTCATGCTTCCAAAACAGAGCTCCCTCTAAAGTAGTAATAAAAGAAAACATATGCAATTTAAAACACAAATGTAGTTTTATCATTGTCAATATTCAAGTTGCATTTGCACATCTAAGCTTTGCCAAGAGACGCCGTGCTTGTTTAGTATACCCCAAAACTTGGTTGAGAGGGCATTTGAACGCGTGGTTTCAGAAGCAACAAAATGTCTACTTTTTCTCTAAGTAAACTTGCGTTTGCAATGACGATTAACAAGAAGAACATCAACCTCATCAAATAGTAAAGCCACTACTAACAAGTATTTTTTGGCCCTATAATTTACTTGTTTGGGTTGCCTAATACTTATACAACCATTTTCCTTCACACCCACTGAAGGAAATGGAGGATGAAACCAAGAGATGGGGTTTTCAAGAGAGCAAGGAACTGAATGCTTCAGCTATCTCAGTGAGAGGGGTGTTCAAGATGATGCTAAAAAACCTGAACAAACAAGATAAGAGACCAGTTGTTCATCTCTTCCGTGCCGATCCCACAGATTTCTCATGCTTTCGGACTATCCCTGTAGCTCCTGATGCTATCACTAGCGCTGTTCAGTCCTATTAGTTCAACTGCTACCCTCCCTCCGTTGGCTTACTTGATGCAAGGAGGTATTAGTTTTTTTTCTCCATATTATCTCTATTTTATTTTGATGTATGTATATATATCATGTCTCAAAAACTTCTTAAGAGGGTTTGTTATAATCTCAAACTTTTTGTTCATTTATTAAAGTTGATATGGTTAATGTTAGTTATAATACAATCCTCACTACAGGGCCATTGCAGATCATCTCTCTTCTGATCTTCCATGCCCATTATCACCAGACAATGTCATAATCGGATTCCTTGTCTTCCGAAATTAATCTAAGAAATGATACTTTTGACTTACAGAGAATATCAAGAACTATGTGGACATCTGTTGTGACCCGCCAACCTTCATGCAGGTAACCAATTGAAACTACAATCCTCAAAACACATAACAGTAACAGAAAGAGGGCGATTGTTAAATTGCGTCTATGTTCTGCATGAACTGAAATACCTCTGCATGCATGCATCCATTCAATTTTATTATTTTCATTTTGCTTTCCCTTGGTTTCAGGCAGCAATACCCCAAATCATTGAAAAAACGAAAGACGATTTCTTTTCACATAATCTTCACATAATGAGAGAAGCTGCAAACATATTCTATGATAGATGTAAGGAGATCCCTTGCCTGACTTGCCCTCATAAACCTGAAGGAACCTTGACTGTGATGGTAAGTAGCAATAGCAGAAAAGGTTTTAAGACTTTTATATTGCTATAAACCTATAACATAAATCATGCTTAGGGGAGGTTAAATAGAGATAATGTGACTGAGCAGGTCCAGATTAACTTCTCACAAATTGAGGGCATTACTGATGATGTGGACTTCTGTATGAAGCTAGTCAAAGAGGAATCTGTTGTTCTGCTTCCAGGTAAAAATCCCTACCAGTTATCAGAATCTTCTACCGTGAAGAAAATGGAGTAATGACGAGAATGGCTCTGTATTGCTCAATAATACTTGAAGGTGTCACTGTTGGATTGAAGAATTGGCTTCGGGTTACTTATGCTGTAGAGCCTTCGGCTCTTGAAGATGGCCTTATGAGGTTAAAAGCCTTCTGTCTTGTTGCCTCACATACACCTTATTTTTAAGTTGTTCAGTTTCTTCCAAACACACAAGATTGAAGTTGTTTTGGCAGTCAAATTTGGGTTCCATGTAGAGGCTAAATAAGAGGTGTTGTTATATTCTACTGAAGTGCTTGTGTTAGCATAGCTGTTCCTATCAATTTGTTTTCTCTGATGCGAACTTATAGAATTTCAATCAATTAAGAGTGTTTTTCATGTGCTCTGTAAACAAGGGAAACTGTAAACATCTACCAATTTATGAGTCAGGATTTAATATCCTCAGTTGCAATTTAGGTGATAAACCCCAAGTCCTAAAGAATCCTAATGTAGTGAAACCAATAATTTCTCATCATGCAAGGGGACCCCACCCATCCCCACCTAACGATGAAAATCCAATGGCTTAGTACTAGTAGCTAGTAGGTCTCAAATCTCAATTTGCGTGTAGGCTGTAGCAGACCATACTAAAACGCTAGAAACGACACTTTGTGACATTTACCGTTGTAGGTTTAGGTCCCACCATCCCGCAGCTAAATTTCAAAAAAAAAAAAAACACTATTTTAAGGAAAACCCCATCTTTCTCCAACGGCTACTAGACCCAATTACATGAAAACCCAAAGCGACGGAGTCTCTCTAGAAACGTACCCAGAATTTATTTTGTGATCTGATTACAGGATTTGATTCATTGATGGATTCTACACCGCCTTATCAATATCATCGTTCCGATCCCAGGTCTCGAACCAAATCGTCGTCTCGCTTAGCTCGAATTGGTGATAAAGAAAAGCCTCTTTGTATTTCTCTCGACCTCGTTCCATCACCCACAAAATCCCCATCTCCTTCTTCTTTATCTCTGCGATCTCCCACTTCGCTTCCCCTTAAAGAACTGCTACTTCTCTCTCCTTCGCCTCTCAGAAGGTCCAAGACCCGTCTGGCGGATCGGCTTGAAATGGGGGAAGAGTTTGTGGAGCCTGCTGGGGTGCGACGGCGATGCAAAACCAGAGGAGCTCAAATGGGTGTACTGGCATCTCCAAGGAATGCTCGAAGGTCAAGGAGAAGATCGGAATTTGAGATTCGAGAAGATAAAGATTTGGGGTTGGCGGAAGAGATTCAAAAGCCAAGAAAAAGAAGGCATAGTGGGAAATCTAAGAAGGAAAAGTTGAGCTTGGTCCCCTCTGTACCATCTTCAACTGCATCTCCAAGTATGGGTAATTGATTTTTGTGAATTTTCTAATTAACATTTCGGACACGTTGGTAATTTGTTCTTCTAATTTTTCTGGGGGTTTTGGTGTTTAGAAATTGAAGATGAGAATGGAGGTAATCTAGATCGTATTGGGCAGCTGATGACTGATTTGGTTATGTGGAAAGATGTAGCAAAATCGACGCTTTGGTTCGGTTTCGGTTTTCTATGTTTCTTATCTTCTTGCTTTACTAATGGAATTAACTTTAGGTTCGTAACTTCTCTATGCCTTTCTTTCTCTACTTTTCTGTCAGATAGAGAAAAACCTGAGACTTTTAATGCTTCGTTATTTCAGCATTTTCTCGGCTTTGTCACAATTAGCCATTCTCTTTCTGAGTCTTTCCTTCTTCTCAAATTCAATTTCTCAAAGGTACAATCTTTCATCTCATTGTGTTGCCCTCCAACAAATTCTTGCATTGGGTAAATTCTAATTCTGCAGATTTGTCTCTCAGAAACCAGGTTGGAAGAAAGTATGAAGTCGTCAAGCTCACAGAAGATGACATTTTACGCCTTGCAAAATTGATTCTTCCTGTTTTGAATCTTGCAATTTCAAAGACAAGAGAGCTATTCTCCGGAGAACCATCAATGACCTTGAAAGTAATCCCACAATCATTTTCTGATTCAAGACCTTTTCCAAAATTGCTTAATACTGGTTAAATCAGCTTGTCCTTTTGGGTTGCAGGTAGCTCCTTTCCTTCTCCTAGGAGCAGAATATGGCCACCTTATCACAATTTGGAGGCTTTATGCCATTGGTGAGGACATAGTGAACTCCATAGAGTGATGCTATTTGTACAAATTAAACTTCTTTTTTGTTTCATTTAGCAAATATATTTTCACAAACTCTCCACACACTGTATACATTGTTTGTGTGATTGTGCAACTATAATATATTCATATTCCAACTCTATGAGCTTTTCGAGAAACAGAATCAGCATTACTATCTTGTGTTTTTGTTCTGATTATAGCTATCTTGCTAAATTACTAAATAAATATGAGCAGGATTTTTTGTCAGCTTCAGTGTGCCAAAGCTGTATTCTTGCTACTATGCTCAGATAAACCAGAGAGGTAGGTATCCACGCACTATTTGGAAATGTTGCAAGTCTTCCTCGTTTTTATGTTTAATAGTAGAGGGTTTTTATTATGCAGCTCAGTGCTTGAAATCATGGTTGCTGGACACATGGTGGGCTTGCTCTCACAAGAAGTTAGCAGTATTATCAGCATTCATAGCCTTCTGGAATCTATCTACTATAAAGACCCGGATCTTCACAGGTAATTAGAGAGCAGAGATTTGGCTGAAAATTTATAATATGCACAGGAATGGCACTTGTTTATAATTTTAACACAAGTTCAGACACAGATCATGATTAAGACCTCTAAAACTTCAACTATGAATTCTTTCTTTAACCATTCTTTTGACCTTGGAATGTCAAATCCTCTAGCAACTTTTTCAAAGTTGATTCTCAAGTTGTGATTTTCCTATGCAGCGTTTATTTCTTTAGTAATATTCAGATACTTTCGGCAACGTGTGGTGCAAAAGGTAGAAGATGGGGAAGCAGCAGAGGGTTTGAAGGAACAGCAGCAGGCATTGGTGGTGGCAGAACCAGTCGCAGAACCAGGGGAAAAGGAACAGCAGAGCGCATTAGTAGTTGCAGAGCAAGGATGCCAAAACTAGTGCTTGCTTCGTTTTAGTGTTTACACTTAGCATCAATATGTGTATTGGACCTATAGGTGACAAGCCTTACTAGTTACGGGAAATGAAAATAAACAAGTGTTCTCATCCATGTTCAGTTTTTTATTCGACATGTATCACTTTGATGGACACGTTAGTGCAAAAAGTGCAAGTATTTCCATCTAACATCTTAATCATACTGCGCTGACTTTCCAATTATCAGCTTTCAAGATTGAATGAAACATTTAATAGTGTACCTTTCCAAATGGGAGCTACTGTGACACCAACACACATGCATGTGCTTCAGTACTGGCACTGCGTTGGCTGAAAGCTACTTCGACAATTCTTATCAATGGCCAAACAACAAGAACGCAATTCACACTAAGTTTACTGGCTGTATTGTATTCTCTGCTTCTTTCTTCATGAAACTCTGTTTAGGCAAATGAGGAAAGGAAACACATCTCACCATCCCAGCTCGTGTTAAGCTTAACAAGGCAGTTTCATTTATCTGCTTCTCTCTCCATCTTCCTCTCCTTCCTTCCCCACTTCCCTGGGTCCTCTCTCTTTCTCTTATTAAGGAGTATAGTAATACTCTACTCTGTACTTCTGATGACATTATTTTAGTGGAAGAACAAAATCTACATTTTGTGAAGGTGACATTATTGCGCAGAGGATTGGAGTGTTTTTATATTTTTCTTCCTTCTTCAAATTTTGATAAAATATAATTGGAGAATCCTGAAGTCTTAAATATTTTCACTTGTGAAAGAAGATTTCTAACATATCTTGGATACTTAACTATCAGACATCAAAGTATGAGATATATCAGAACTCAATAAATAAATGTTGAAGCACATTATATTATTATTTCATTGGCATTTTAGATCATTTAGAATATTTTTTTGGTTACATGAGGACATGAAAGTTTAAGAGTAAAACCCCTTTTTAGTCCCTGAAAAATTCATCCACTAACAAATTCATCCTCCAAAAATTTTCAGTGACAAATTGGTCCTTGAATTATTATTTTCGCTGACAAATTAGTCCTCTGTTAAGGTTTGTTAGTTAGATTTAATGGACTTTGCCACGTGGCACTTAACATGCTGACGTGGTCATTAGTTGCTGACGGGGCATGCTGACGGGGCATCCAGCTGGTTGCTTCTTCTTCTTTATCTTCTCCTTCTTCTTCTCTTTATCCTGCAATACCATTTTCCATGAATCCGAGTAAAACTAAGGACGATCTCGTCCTTCATCACCATCCCCATGATTTGGACCCACCTCACTAGATTCTACCCCACCATCACCACCACCACCACCAAGTTCAACTTCAACCCTCCATTTCCATCCCTTCCGACAACCCCTCTTTCTCTCTCCCCAAAATTGTTCTCTTTCGTGCTTCTTCCTCCGAGTCACCTAAGTGAGAACAGAGTGTAGAGAAAAGTGTTTTCCCTCATTCATTAAACCAGTAAATATATACACAAATATGTCTACCTTAGATCCTACTTTGTAGCTAACTCTGTTAGGTAGTTAAGATAAATACAAGTTAACCTACTTATCCTATTGTATGAAGATAAATACACAGCTACAAGATAAATACATGTATTGGGCACTTGCATGGAAACATGATCATCATGCATGTTAAACCAGCAGCAGAATATGTGTGCCCCGAGTTGACTTAGCCCAGCTGAGTCACATATGCCCCAAGTTTCCTTATAGAACATGTGCCCCGAGTTGACTCAGTCCAACTGAGTCATATGTGCCATGAGTTGCCTTCTCTCCAAATACGAAGTCTAATGATGAGGGTGTAGTGATCGAGAGCCATGAGAATGCTTTTGAAATCAAACAAGGAGAGCTCTTATTCGAGTTCCGTGGAAGGCATGAAGGAGTGGTTGTTGGTCGGCTTATTTTCAGTGACAACGGTGATATGCAGAGTGATGTTGTGTTCATCCTCTTGGTCGAGAAGGATGCAACGTATGTGAGGAAGATGAAGATGAAGTTAAAGCTACCTGTGCTTGCGCTTGTGGATGGTGATCCTTATGGGTTAAACCTCTCTCTCTCATGCTCATGCTCATGCTTATGCTCTGTTTTACTGAAACAGCAACAGCAACACCGCTTGCTCTCGATGGAACCGTTGCTGTTAGCCAATACATCCTCTTTGGAGGCAAAGATAACAACTCCAAAACAAATAAAGAGGAAATCAAGTTAAGCAAACCAGAGTTGGTAGTAGATTGAAAAACAGAGAACCTGAAAACTGGAAAAGAGAGTGGGCTGAAGAGTGTAGATGTCGAATGCTGGGATGACAACATTAGTCAGTGTTTGGTGCAATGTCTTGTCTCCAAGCTTTTTCTTAAGTAGATCATGTAAATAGATGTCAAATGCAGTAAGCATGGCAGTGACTAAGACCCCGTGCTTGTCCCTGCAATCACATCAAAATAGTCGGCTAGTCTGGCATCCTTACCATCCAATTCTTGCACCCAATATTAATTAATTAAGCAGCAAATGACCTAAAGAATAAAAGGAAGAAGAGAGTCACTCTCACTAGTAGTATGGTTTTACCTGAAGGCCTTTTTCAAGGGCACCAAGTACTACTCCTGGAATCACACCATTTATACCTCCCCCATCTATACTTAGAACCATAACCTTTCGACAATTTTGCAGTAGCAAGCATGTTTTCCTTGCTTGCACAACAAGTAGGATACGTACTCGTGACTCGGAGGAAGAAGCACGAAAGAGAACAATTTCGAGGAGAGAGAAAGAGGGGTCGTCGGAAGGGTTGGGAATGGAGGGTTGAAGTTGAACTTGGTGGTGGTGGTGGTGGTGGTGGTGGTGATGGTGGGGTAGGATTTGGTGAGGTGGGTCCAAATCATGGGGATGGTGATGAAGGAAGAGATTGGCCTCAGTTTTACTTGGATTCATGGAAAATGGTATTGCATAATAGAGAGAAGAAGAAATAGAAGATGAAGAAGAAGAAGCAGCCAACTAGATGCCCCGTCAGCAACTAACGGCCACGTCAGCACGTTAAGTGCCATGTGGCAAAGTCCGTTAAATTTGACTGACAAACCTTAACGGAGGACTAATTTGTCAGCGAAAATAATAATTCAAGGACCAGTTTGTCACCGAAAATTTTTGGATGACGAATTTGTCAGTGAATGCATTTTTTAGGGACTAAAAAGGGGTTTTACTCAAAGTTTAATCTCTTAACTTCCTGCAAATTATTTAAAGTCAATGTAAGTTTACTCTTTTGACCTTCTTAGCTCCATGCATATATTTGTGTAACACAAAAAGGAAAATAAATTTTGAGGATAATATATTGCTATGCTGAAGTTAAAGAAAAAGGAACATGAATAATTAGTACATAAACTAGTAAAAAAATTTCGTGAGACCTTTATTTTTTGATGCAATGTTCCCCATATAGCAAAACAATATTAAAGTAACCCAAAAATTGGACATTATAGAGTAGAACAAACATATAAATTAATAAATCTTAATATAAGGTTAAGATCTCATGTTGGAATCTCCCATTCCCCAATGAAAAAAATTTAACTCAATCCATTTAATGACCCAAAAAAAAACTTGAAATTTCCTAATATGCATGTTTGTTATATATTTTACAATATTCTCACTCATTCGCATATATACAACTAATCCATAAAAAACACACATTACCTCCCCTTAGAAATATAATTAGATAAAATGACGGAGATGTTATGAGACAAACATTACAATAACATAAAGGAGTCGTTATTTTTACACTTGATTTTGTTAATGTCACACTATATTTAATGTTTAAATATAATATNTTTAATGTCTAAATATAATATAAATTAATTTACCCTTATTTAATATAATTTTTTTAATTAATTGTAAAAACCTCATTTAATATAAATTTTTTTTTAGTCAAAGTTAAAAACTTTTCATATTAATTAAGGGTAATTTAATCTATATTATATTTAAACATTAAATAAAGTGTGATATTAGCAAAATAAATTGAAAAAAATAACTGTTCTCTAATATAAATAGATTAGAGGAGAATGTAGTTAAATAAAGAGTTGAGTGTAAAAATTGTAATTGGTGTAATAGAAGAGAGAATAATTAAGTGCAATTTAGGCTTACTTTTCTAGCCATGGCGGCATCGATTAATGGCATTGCACCCTGGCTTGTATGGATTAGCTGGAGCAGGACGACAGTTCTGGCGATTTTTTGGATCGCATGGTATACCATTACCTTTGTTGATAACCAATTGGAGTCGCCTCTGTAGTCTGTAGCCATGCTCATGCTCAACATCGAGAAAACAACAAGAGCGCTCACAAAAAAAAAAACAAGAAGCCATTTTTGTTGGTTTTGTTGTAATCAACTTAACAAAACTGGTGGAATATATATGAGATGCATGCTTCAACTATAATAAGCCATGCATGAGTCATAACAAAATAACAATGGAGGATCACCTCTTTGAAATTTTCAACCATCAGTTCCAAAACAGAACCCATCTATATATGTAATTGCACTTAGAAATAACTTCTACATCAATGCATTTCCTTGTGTTCTTTATGATTCTATATACGGATCACCCAATTTTTATCTATTGTTTATTTTGGTCTTAGAGGTTTTCTTCTTCACATCAATGTGTTTTTGTGGGAACACTGGTTAGCTTTCCATTACATTTTCAATTGTTCTAAGTAAACAATGAAGAACTCATCGGGCAAGCTCAGTAGTAAAAAAGCTAGCAATTTGATTTGATTGATTCTAAAAACTCTACATATTATCATGTAATTTAAAAATTTTCTTATATAGTTAGATTTTTCAGTGGGAGAATATTTAAATATAAGTGAATGAAAATTTAGGACTTCAACTTTTTTGATAAATAATTTCAATCAATTATAATGTGTGTGGAGTGCACAAATAAAAAAAGTCTTCGTATTTAAAAAATTTATTTGAGAGTTATATTAATACAAATAAAAAAATGTTACACAAAATGTATATGTAATTCAGTAATTTCAATTATAATGTATATACTATATGGAATAATTGGCCATATTATATAATAATTTTCGCCTTTACTTTCTGATTTTTATCTGTCTCTCTCTGCTTCAAAAACAACGGGAGTCTCCAAACTTGAAAAGAGCAGTCTACACCCTACACTCTACAGTCTACGCTTGAACGCTTCGTTTTAGAAACAATCGAGTGGCGTAAAGTCGATTGTTTTCTTGTGTTTAATAGATAGGCAAACAAAATCATTAATCTTTTTTATGTTTTAGCATCTTTATTATTTTCATCAGAATGGACGCAATAGGCAGTGGAAATTACGGGCTCTGGAATTGGAATCCTTTGCCGGGGAAATCCAAATCATTTCGTTCTCGACGACGGCGACGAATTGAATCCAAATCGGAACCCTTAGGTTCTGCTGACGCAGCAAGCGGAACCGGTTACCGCTTCCCCTTAAAGCAGGCCGTGACTGCCGGCTCGCTCGCCCTTGCCGGCGACACAATCGCTCAGCTCAGGGAGCGTTGGAGAAAAGCAGAGGCTATTAAGCAACGCTCTTTATCGGATTCTGGTTGGTACGGTGAGGTCAGTGTAAAACATTTCAATTGTTTTTTTTAGTTTCTAAATCTGACCCTTCATTTCAATATTCACGCATTATTTTACACTAATGACTGGAAAAGAGCAACTTTATCTTCGTAATTCTATGACAAATCCGCGTAAAAGCTCATAAATTTCGGCTTAACATGGACTTAGTCCTACTTTGTATCTGCACTTGTGGGGTACTTTGGATTTAGCAAAGCTTCTCTTTATATAAGGAAAAAGAAAGGTATAATTTTTAAGGTTGGGGCTTCAAATTTCTTTTTGTAGGTTGAGACTTAAAAGAGCATCTAAACCGACTTCACTAGTTGGCTTAATTAAGGTATCGTTATGACTTGGTAATTTTTGACTGGTTAAAATAAATTGGCATCAATGTGACTATTGTCTGGAAAACAATATAGATTATATAGCCTTGTAACAATTGGCCATTTCTAGCCCTGAGGATTAAGCATTGGACTTTCCTTGTGTCTGGAACATGGAGCCACAAATAGTTTAGAAGCTTACTGGAACAAGGTCCAGTGCTTGATTTTGGCACTAAGACGTTTAGATTAGTTTTAAGATGCTCAATAATGATATTCTATTAACTCGTCATGATTAGCTAAGGTTTGAACACACTTACAATTAGTGCTTCATATAGCAATGCGTGCTGTGCTGAGGTTTCAGTCCTTAAGGTGAAAAAAAAAAGGGGTTTTAGTCCTTGACATATTAACATTCCATATTTCTAGGCTGCTATTGTTACTATTTTATCTGGTCAGGAGCATTTAATAATGCATTTGTTGGCATGTTAAAATGGTTTCTTCGCTTTAGTTATGGGTGGGGCTGTTTTGGGCTTTATTATTAATCAAAAGTATTTTCCTTTAGGATGTATTATGGAACCACCTGTCAGACCACGATTGGCTACGTGCCTTGCGGATGACTTCCTATGGTTTCCTTCTCTACGGCCCTGGTTCTTATGCCTGGTACCAATGTCTTGACCGCTTCATGCCCCAACCAACAGTAAAGAACATAATTCTGAAGGTATGCTTCAATTTCATCTTCACTTCAGATAATGTGATATGCATAGAAACATCATTTAGGATGCCTAGTAATTTAGCTTTTCTCCCCTTTTGGCAGGTTATACTAAACCAGGTTGCGTTAGGTCCATCTGTCATTGCTATTGTTTTTGCATGGAACAATTTATGGCTAGGGAAGCTCTCAGAGCTTCCAGAAAAATACAGAAGAGATGCTTTTCGCACATTACTTTCTGGTAGAAACCCCTTTGCCTAATAGTTAATTATCTTGTTTTCATGATGTATATTTAATTTGATTTGATCTTCTGTTTGATTTGTCTCTTCAGGATTTAGATTCTGGATCCCTGTCAGTGCATTAAATTTCTGGTATGCTTATGCATTTCCTTCTATTTGGTTTTATATTTATCCTCTTTCTTTCTTTTACTAGTTTGTACTTATGAATACAAAAAGCTCTGACATAGGAACTTAGTGTACCTTTGGATGTCCTAAAAAGAACAAAAATACTTTCTCTTGCGATTTCAAAATTCCTTTGTAAAGAATAAAAGGGCATATTCATCCAACTAGAACTTTTCAAAAGTGAGCAGTTTGAACAATTATTTTTCAATGCCATCGTAGAACAAATGATTTTACCTATCAATTAGCAGTTTCCCAGCCAGTACTGGGTAAAAGATGGAGACTTGAGACCGAGAGGAAGTTAGAATATAAAGTCTGAGTTGTGATTGTGAAACCTGTACGAATTCTCTTTTGTTGTGAAGATTCTAAAACTATTTCTGGACATCTAACTTCTCAAGTTTTTTGGTCCTGCCAACTAGTCAGGATTTTAATTGCCTGAACTTTTTTTTACGAATGTCTTCATGGTTGGTGGAAACTGCTGTTAGAGACACTTGCAAGTTGTAACAATTAATGGTTACTTTTTCTTTCCTTGTTGAATATTGATGACAGCTTATTCATTTTTTGAGGTAATGTTAGTTAGATTTTGGTTGAATATACCATTGTATATGGGCATTGTAATTCATAACAGAGTCTTTCATGCTTATGACATAAGCTTTAGGTTGTTAATGTGGGTAGGACCTCAGCCAGTTATCCAACATCAGGATTTTTAAGTTTTCAATTATGAACAGCAAAGTATACTTGCTCTCATGTATGCTTATATAGAAATGCTTCATTAGTCATAACCATCAACCATGATGCAAAATTAGTCTGGCTGTTCTATTGAATATAAAGACAGATATTAAACTAATTGTTAAATTCCTTTAGGAGGACTTTGTTCTAAGGAGACTTGCTGATAATGTATGCATAAATGTAATAGACTTTACAAGTTTTCAATTCTTGCTCGGCTATTTACCCGAGAGTAAGACTACATGGGTACTCTAGCATTCATTTATCTCACTTTTAACTTAGTTATTTGTAGTTTGGATCATTGCGACATGAGCCTAACATTCCGCGGCTATTTTTATGGCACCTATACAGGGTGGTACCGCTTCAAGCTCGAGTGGCTTTCATGTCAATGGGCTCAATATTTTGGAATTTCTGCTTGTCTTCAACTATGAGCAAGTAAAATGCGCGCAGAAGTTTGCCAGTGATTTCCATTGTGTGAAATTTTAACCATCAGCTATATTTTTCTTATATATAGGTTGATTACTTTTTCTTATGATTTTGGTGGTTATAACATCAACTCCTGTGTATTGTAGATTAACTCATCGTCTTGTGGACTTGAGAGGGAGGAGTTGCGGAGGATGGGCAATGATTTCAATCTTAACATTCTTGTGTACCATGAATCTGGAGTCATTTTTATTTTCCTTTTCCTTTTTCCTCTATGCAGAATTTGTCTTCTTCCACTTTTTCATAACTGAGAAGTCAGAATACAATACACGAAAATGAAGATAAGTCATTTCTTCCATGTTTCCTCTTTGAAAAGAAATCAAAGTTCCATTTTTTGATAAGGAAATTGTATGATTTTAAATCATAAGCAATAGAAGTTAGAATTATTTATTCCAAGGATACGATCAATGAGTCAGTTGTCAAATTCTTATTGGTAAGATAAACGACAATAACGGTTAGCTGATCATGACCTTAAGACCTAGGGAATGTTTGGTAGAGGGGTAAAAAGGGTATTATTTAAGAGAGGAAATTTTATTTTATTTTAATATATATTTAGTTGTATAAATGAACAATGAATAATCTTTATCAAGAATTACCATGAGATTTTAGATTTTGAAGAGAATACCTTTTTTTTTAGTACATCAGGAAGAGAACAACTTTATCAAGAATTTATTTTGATAGGATTAATCTGTGAAAAATAAGTTTTATGTGTAAAATTGTCATATAATTTCAGAAGGAAAAAAAAAAAGTAAAAAGGAGGAAGAGTTCAACGCAAAATGCATACAAGAACAGTGAAGTTTGAGTTGTAGTCACATTACACGGGCCAGCAAGAGGCGAAAGCCCAATAATATCAATAAATGGCCCATAACATGGAATTTACCATGAGACCCAAGACTAAATGCCCAAATACTGAAAAAGGAGGCACTAGGGTTAGGGTTTAACTTCAACGCATTGAATTCAATTGATTGATTCACACACTCCCTAGCTCAGCTGTAAGTAGCAGTCTGTAGAGAGGGAGGGAGAGAGTAGAAACCCCCAAACCTAAGATTAGGGTTTTTGATTTTGAGCTCGAAGGAATCCATGGCAACACCTACGACGACAGAGGCTGCGACGGGGAAGAGAAAGCCAGTGTTTATCAAGGTCGATCAACTAAAACCCGGCACCACTGGTCACACACTTACTGTGAAGGTGGTGAGCTCTAAACCCGTGAAGACGGTCAGCAACAGGGGCGGTCGGTCGTCAATGCTCCTGGCTAGGCCCTCTCGTCCCTCTCGCATCGCCGAGTGCCTCGTCGGTGATGAAACCGGCACCATAATCTTCACTGCTCGCAATGAACAAGGTATCAATCATTGTATTATTTTGCTGCTTGTGTTTGGTTCCGCAGAAAATTGTGTTAATTTGGAAAACTGTTTGATTCGCATTTCTATTTTTGACGGTTTTTTTTTTATTTGTTGGTTAACCTTGGTTTGATATATCCATGGGTTCCCGGATATGGCTATATGTGTACGATTATTTTATTGTTGCTGGTTGATTTCATCTGCTTATGTGTGTTTGGTTAATTTGCAAGTTTGGATGAAGGATATGTGTTATTATTAGCCTTGCGCTCATGTTGCTTGTGGTATTTAGTACAGTGTATCCTTAGAAGGATTTTTTTTTTTATTCCTCCTGCGTTTACCTCTTCTTCTGCTTCACACTTGGCTCATCTTCTGATTTGGAAAGCTGTTTCCTGGCATCATTGTGTATTGAATGCTAGGTTGACATTAGTATTGATTGTGTTTTTTTT
Organism: Cercis canadensis; assembly: GCA_003255065.1. Taxonomy (NCBI): domain Eukaryota; kingdom Viridiplantae; phylum Streptophyta; class Magnoliopsida; order Fabales; family Fabaceae; genus Cercis; species Cercis canadensis. The sequence goes on from QAOA01001066.1 coordinate 2,810,849, forward strand.
CTTCTATGCTACAAGGTTTAGTTTGATTGATTTCCGAGGTTTCAGGTTAAAACCAATATTAAAACTTTGCGGTTTGTGAAATATTGATCTGAGTCTTTTGTCCGTAAAAGAAGCAAGAGGAGAAAATGATTGGGGAATATAAGACTATAATAAGTAAATTGGAAGAAAAGTCAATGCAGTCTTTCACATCTCCTGGGGCATTTTTTTTTGCTTCTTGGAATGTGACCACATGTTCAATAATTATTTCTGATTTTCAGAAAGATGCTGCAGACAGGCTCCTAATTTCTAAAGCATTTGTTTTATTTGTTTTCCACTGAGTCATTGGTACATACTGTTTTCGTTCTTTTTATGTAGAATTGTGCACTCGAATATGTTACCTTAGTCATCTTTATGTGTCTTTGCCGTTGTTGGAGCTCAGAATTTGTGCTGTAACTGAAACTTCCTTCGCTAAGATGGACATGATATAAGGACAAGGAGTATGTATTAGTAGCCTCTTTCATAGAGGCCTGATAATCTTTTGGATTTTGTCTGGTATTCATATCTGTCAGTTGTATCACTAATATGTGCTCTCCGGAATATGTGTCTTCATTTCAAGTTGTTAGATATTTTTGTTGTAATTTTTGCTAAATTCCTTAATCTTTTGTGAATGTGTGTTAGAAAGAAATGAGGTTGGTTCTTCTGCTTATGACATTGATAAATTCATTTACTTTTGTACAGTTGATCTCATGAATGCTGATGCAACTTTAATCCTGCGTAATGCAAAGATTGACATGTTCAAGGGATCCATGAGGCTAGCAGTTGATAAATGGGGGCGTATTGAAGTCACTGAACCTGGAAAATTTGAGGTTAAAGAGGATAATAATCTATCTTTAGTTGAATACGAATTAGTTAATGTTGTTGAAGAGTGATTTAGCTTCTGGAAGTGAATGTTTTGAAGTTACCAGGAGATCTAGATTTTTATTCCTTGACTATTGCACAGTTGACTGCAATGCAGTTTTCATGTGGTACAGTCTTGCTTGCTTAGTCTTGAAATTGCTGTGGTAAATGCAAGTAATTATATTTCAGATTGCAAGTAGATCAAATTTGAAAAGTGATGGCGCTTATTCTTAACATTGCAAAGCTAATATTGTCATAGATTTCTTTAACATAATACCTAATTCTGTCTTTTTTCTTTCAATGTTTTGGGGATTTGTCTTGTAAATTTGTTTTTCTAAACCTTAAATTAGCTCTAATCTCTCTCTCCCCCCCCCCCCNCCCCCCCCCCCCCCCCCAAAAAAAATAAAAAAGAATAAGAAAAAAACCCTTAAATTAGTCCTTATTACTGTCCTAGTTAGTTGATGACACTTGTTCTTGAAAGCAATATATCGACTCAGCTGATTCAGCTCGAGTTCAATTCAACATCAAGCCCCCCCGATTGAAATCAGGTTGATGATAGAGATAATATTGTTGGATTTTATAACTGATGACACTGATGAGCGTAAGTCCTTCATTTGCAGGTCCTATGGGTTAGCGTCTTGGATTGCACTGTGACAAGTGCTTTTAATCCGTTTGACTTGTGAAAATTATAACCTCTTCATGTTTCATCGCTGACTAATAAGGCAGAGAAAAAGAAAACTACGCTAATCAGCATATAATGAACTTTTTGTTTCCTCCGATTTTTGGCTACAAGCATACAATGATTTTGCCAATATTAACATGTAAGTTCCTAGGAGTTGGAACATGTAACTATTTGTCAATTGCTTATGGTACTTTTCTTTGTTAATCTTTTCCTTTTTTCTCTTTTGGGGAAGAATACAGTCGCAAACAGAGGAGAGCAGCTCCTGTTAAGATAATACGCAAGCCAGTCTCAGTTTCTCATGATTAGGCATTAGTTTCAGTTCAGGCACACGGATTCGGACCAATTATAACTAGATTAAGCCTGAAAGCATTTATAAGAGGGACCATGCCAACAATAAATCTCCTTCATGTTTCCTGGGTTCCTATTTGCTGACAAACTCAGCAAACTCCTTACTACTGTGGGTGCTCCAATGTAATTCAAGTGAAATAGACAATATCCAACTGGGTGGGAAGGGTAATGGCTATAAACGTCCAGAACCCCTGTAGTGTTACATTGACAAGAAGCAGCATACACATAAAGAGTGCACATTTTATTAGGAACATAATCTCATGATACAAAATTTAGGTGCTATATCATGCAACTGAAAGTACAATCCTGAGGAACACCGGTGGGGGGTGAACTTCTAATATCAAACACAATTTGGAAATTAAATTGACAGATCGTCATAGTTCTCCAAACCAGAGTCGCTTTTAGAGGAGGTTACAGATCTAGATAAAGAAAAAACTGAATCAGAATTTTAAAAAAAAGAGGATTAATTTAGTACAAGAAATCTAGATAAAGCAAGATGAAACTTTATTCAATCCTTTGCAATACATTTTGAACTATTTGCCTGAGCTCTGCATTAGACACTAAAGACCACAGAAAAAGTTACAGCCTCTTATGCAATGGAAATAGAAGGAAAAAAAAGTACAATCCACCTAGGTTATAAAGTTCATTTTAGACTGTCCTTCAATTGGCTCAACCCCAAAACTCCTAATTTTTCGTCGGTCACTGTCTCATGATGTGGATTTGTACATAAAAAGACTGCTTGAATCTTCCGAAAACTTATCACACATCATCATTGCAATCTGATTGAACAACAAAGATAAATACACCCTTTAATTATCAGTTCGTCCTATATTCTTAAAGGCAAGCAGATCAAGAAAAAAACAAAAAGTGGATTTGCATCGATTATGGTTATTACGACAGAATTTCAGCAAAGTTACAATTACGTAAGATATATACAATGCTTGAAATAACTAAAACATAAAAGAAACACGCCAATAACAGTAATCTAGAGAACTTCAAAACAAGAGCGTTGAGGGACATTTTATCTTATTGATTTTATCAGCAATTTCCCATCTATCAAGAAACTTCTGAATGAAACTAGAAACCCAATAGAAAACCCTGCCTAATTATATTCTAACATTGAACATAAACTAGGAAGCGCTGCATAATGTCGTTCAACACGCCATCTTAACAAAATTCCCAGGAGTACACAAATGAGCTCAACACAATGTTTGATCATTAGTTATAGATATCAAGCTATTCTTCCTAATATTGATATGAAAACAATTTTTTAAAGCTCAATACAAGAAGTCCATGTCATCCCATCTTTGCTTCTTGATCTTCATCTAGTCTTCTGTTGGCCTACAAAGAAAAGGAGGAGTGTGTACGGCCTCACTAAAAGATTTAATTGCAAGAGTGGGGAAAAGAAGTTTATCCCTAAAAGCAAGGTGCAGGATATAATAGACATGAAAAACATACGGCCAAGCATTAGATAGACGAAAAAGCCACTTTTTGCCGATGATTGTATTACAAATATATGTTCTGAAAGCATTTTATATCATTTCTCACCAGACTCGAGTAAGTTTAACCCAAGAATCAAAGGAAATACTAGCTTACCCGAAAATTTTATTGAAGAAAGAACATCAAAGGAATCCTACAGATCTTTAGCTACCTAATTCAAAAGTAAAATCCAATCGTCAGGTAACTACCAGGACAACTACCATTTTTCATGCATAAAAGAAATACGACTGAAATACTAGACATATTTGTCCCTGAAATCCTAGCAGCTCACTAGAAGAAGAATAATATCGAAAGGCTAAGTGGCCATAGCCATTACACAATCAGAAAATAACACAGACAAAGAATACAACTGTGGAACATAACATAACAATCTTTCAATGCTAAACATGGATGTTGAACAACCTAAGCTGTTAATTGAAAAAAAGAAAAAAGAAAAAAAAAAGCACATTATAAAAACATAAAGAACTTAATCAAGTAAACTTATTCTCAACTCATACCAGTTCCTTTTCCATATTTTGATCTCATGAACCTAATAATCATGTAAAAGAACACAATCATTTCACGAATATCTTTCACATAAAACACAATCACGGACATCAATGATTGGGAAGTTACCTTCAGGAAGCCAACCAAAACTGCGGCGAGAAACAGAGAGCATAGAAGTCATCAGCGAGGAAGCAGTTGCTGTATGGTATGGCAGCATGGATTCCACACAGAAACTCAATTCAACAGGACACCTTATCAAACAAACAATTCCTTTCATTAAGTTACAGTAGCAGCAGAGTACTATAATTCTCTATTTCTACCAAGGATGGACACACTGAGTAATACTAAGTTTCTTTTTTTGCACAGGTATACTAACTTCAGTCCTCATTTGGTTGCAATAGCTTTAATAAATGAACTTCTTTTTAATTTTTCGAAGAGAAAAAGAAAAAAAAGAAAAGCGAAAGCTTCAATTTTTCATTTGTAAGTTGCCTATGGCCAAAAAGTGTTGCAAACTTGCCTACATTTTCTACTCAACACAAAGAAATGACTATACGAGATTGTGTGTCGATGCATTATGCGAATTACCGGACTGCTGAATTGGAGAGAGGTTTATTGGAGGCAAGGCGGAATGGAGAACGAGCCGCTTTAGCTTCCGAAGCAACACGGAACGCAGAGCGGCGAGCAGAGCATGATCGAAAAATAGATCTGACAGCGGCGGCTGAAGCCATTTTGTGATCGTAAATGTTTGGATTATGAACCGCGAATTTGGAGATGGATGAGGCTCTGCGTAGGGTTTTTGGTTATGGTTCTGTCCAAGACTAAAACCCTGAACTGGGTGTTTGGTTGCAAGGATAGTAATTCCTGACCCGAATAAAATTGATCACGTGTCTATTTCGGGTCGGATCATGGGAATGGGCCTCAGCCCTCACCCGCACGAGAATGTGAAGGTCCCGTCCTCATTCCTCTTCTTCAGTTTCTCTGCCCTAAGCTTCTCTTTCTGAGCTCCATAACTCCATACCCATAACTACTAGCTGCTCTTTCTCTGCTTCTTCTTCTTCTTGGTTTATTTCATGAATTCTCAGTGCAGCAACTTCTCTTATTCGACCTAACCGGCTCAGTTGCAGAGTAATATATGGCTTCTTTATTCAAGGTATACTATCGTGTCCATTTGTTCTGCAAAAGTTGCATAGCTTCTCGTTCAGATAATTTGAACTACTTAATTTATTGAAAATTTTCTTTTCATCTAATTACGAAGTCTGAGGTACAATGCTGTTTGTCTTGTAATATTTGGTTAAAGGAAAATTTGTTGCCAGTGTTGCATACTGATAGAAGCTATCTTTACGCTTCAGCGAGCGCTATCCCTGTCTCTTTAATCTGATACAAAAATTAAGTGGTTTAATTTGTATAATTTATATGTATTTTTTTTCTCTAGGATCCTGCTAAGCTTTCGGCATATCGAGATAGAAGATTTCCTGGATCACAAGAGGAATTTGAACATGCACTTCAGGCATCAACAACAGCTTATGTGGGAAATATGTCCTTTTACACTACAGAAGAACAAGTTTATGAGCTTTTTTCCCGAGCTGGAGAAATAAAGAAAATCATTATGGGCTTGGATAAGAACTCAAAAACACCTTGCGGCTTTTGCTTTGTTTTGTAAGACTCCATTGCAGTTCATAGATGACATTTATACAAGGATTAAATGCTCTCCATATAGTTAGTATCATATTTTCTTTTGGTTAGATTTGATACATGGGTATGCACTCTAGTAATTAGTAAAAAATTTCTGTGAAAATTTTATCTTTAGAAACCATAAATTATATATGCAATTTAATCAAAGTTGCTTGAGGAGACATTGGAAGTTTTTGAGTTTGATCGAATTTGTTTGAGATGTTTTTATCATTTTTTTCTCAGGTTAGAGATTGTTTTTCTCGGAAAAAATTTAGCTCTGCATGAGACTATCACTTTTGCTTGATCTGTTTAGTGATTCTCTCATTGTATGTTGCACTTCCTATCCGTGTTCCACTGTTTGGATTGAGATTAATGAGCTATTAACAATGCTTTCATTACTCTATAAGAGTGCCAGTAGGAATTCCATCTTGTCTGCCATCTTTTCCCCTTCCCATCCCTTTCTTATCATTCTCTTTTGCTCTTGTCCTTGCTTTTTTTCTGTCTGATATTTGTGAAGTCGAGTTCTCTCCTTGGTGATTACAGTCATCACTGGAACTGTTTAATCAAGCAGTCTAAAGATTCATCATCCAAAGATAAAAAAAACAGTCCATTGTAAATGAAGGACTGTCACATGATTAGGAAATAAAGGAATGGTAGCTTCCTATGATAAGCCCATTGTAAATATCTGAAAATATTACTCAAGAATAACAGACAATTAATAGAAAACTTTCAATATATTTGTGAGTACAATTATTTTACATGCATTTAACTCTGCTTCAGCCAATTTAGACATATTTACCCAATTGTGAAATTTCTCCCTTGCAATTATATGCAGCATCTTCTGAGGCTGTTATTTCATCTTGTCTTGAATGAACTTTGGCATAATCTTTCAAAGAATCTTTCCTGGGGCTTGTGTTGAAAATTTCCAGATGCTAAATATATACTTGTATAGAATATGCACTATTAATTACGGTGACTTGTTAGTCATCACAAAACTTATTGGTGACTTGTTATTACTTTTCAGATATTACTCTCGTGAAGATACCGAGGATGCTGTCAAATATATAAGTGGGACAATACTTGATGATCGTCCTATTCGTGTTGATTTTGACTGGGGATTCCAGGAAGGTCGACAATGGGGCCGTGGTCGTAGTGGTGGGCAGGTGAACTACTATGCCTATGTTGCCTAAAGGCTATCCTTATTGTTGGCTAATTTTAATTTTAATTTTTTTTACCCTTGTTCCCTCATTTTGTGCAGGTGCGTGATGAATATCGAACTGATTATGATCCTGATATCCTTTTTAAGTGTTTAATTTAAATGTGTTTATAGTGTGCTTCATATGAATTGTATTCTTAAGTTTCTCCTCTATAAAGCAATAAAATGACATATGGTAGATTAGAGTACAGCTACATGGATGTGGTAATCTCTGAAAGATCATAGTGATATAATTTAGACACTACATTAATTGTTAATCTGTACATTGAACATAGATAATTGAGTTTCTCATCGTTGAGCTATTATACCTTCTTTTAGATTGGCTTTAAATATGTTAGTTTAACCAGTTTCTTCACATTTTAAAGCAATTTTGAGACTTCCGCTACTTCAACATATTGCTACTTTCAAAAGTTTAGTATATTCTAATAGTTAATGAATTTTGAATTATACATGCAGGTGATAGAGAACCAGTTATTTCACTGCAATATATTCTTGAAGAATGAGATGCACTAGTGTTTAATGTTATCTCTTTTTTCCTTTTGTTTGATGGGGGCTGTTAGTTATTATATTAGTATTTTCTTGGTTTCCTTAATTCTTAACAAGTAGAGGTGGTTATGGGAAGCTAGTTCAGAAAGAGTTGGAAGCACAAAGGCAGCTTGTAGATTATGGTGCTGGTTCTTTGGGCTCTTTCCCACCAGTTATGCCACCTTCCTGTAAGTTACTCTGAGTTATATTACATGCCTTTGTTCAGCTGATAGGAACAAATCTAACTCAAAAGTTTCTCTTGTTGTGGAATCACTGAACTTCAGTCATGTATTTATATTTGTTTTCAGAAGCTCGGGAACTTGTCCAACTTCTTTGTTCATTAGATTTGATAAGTAACAATAGGAACGGGAAGTGGCTCAAATTATGAACTAATATCACTGGATCATACCTATGTTCAATAATTTCCTACAAAGTTACATGGTCAACATGTCAGTATATATGCAACATATGAGGCACTATGTGCTGTGCTGATTTGATAAACCTGACCTCTGCTGCCTCATATCTATTATGTACTAAAAATAAATGGCACAAAATAATGCCCTCAATAACCAATTACACTTTCATGCTACTCTGCCTCCTACTGGTTGATGGCCAATTAAAACAGAATTTGAAATGAATTGCCTGTCCATACATGCGCTGAATTTGATTTTCTTCCTAGTCAAATTTTGTATGATGAAAAATTATCAATAGCATACCAAAATGTGGTATTACCTTTTTGTTTATTGGACATCAATTATGCTTAAAATCGAACTACTTTATGACTTGTCATTTACTCGGTACCAGCATATGTTGGTCTCTTGGAGATCCCTTGCTATTGTTGGTAACTTTAAAAATTAATTTGGGTTTGCAAGCTGAATCCGTTGTTATTCTTTATCATTTTCTGTGAGTTTGTGTGCTATGCAAATATAATTGTTCAGCAATTGTAATCTGATACTCTTGCAGATGGTAGACATGGCGGAGGCCATGGTCATGGTGGTTCTCATCGGCATGGTAGAGGTATTTCCATCTTAAGACAATCTCTATTGTCTTGCATTGTGAATTTCTAAAAGCACTCAAAAATGGTTCTTGTTACTGCTCTGCCTTCCAAGCATTGATTTAAGTTTAATTTGTCTCTTTGAAATGATAGATTACTATCGGAAGAGACAGAGAGATGACGACCGCCATACACACGAGCCCTCTAAAAGAACATCAGATCATGAATCTCGGAGGAATTCTGATAATGACTCTAGACTAGTAAGCTCTACAACACTAACTGATGCTTTCGTCTGATTCTGCGATTCATCAAATATTTTATTTAATACTTGCAATGCAATGCATAACCAATTGCGCCAAATAGCCCATTTTTTTTGGTCCAACTGCCATTATTGCCATATTAACAGATATGGCAATCTTATATATATATCATGTTTCCGTATAGATCTTAACCTTTTCATGTGTTGTCTCTCTCAACCAAGTACTTGGTTTAATGTGGCAGGAGAAAAATCCACGATTTCGTGAGAGTGGTGATTCAGATGATGACGAGGATGAGGATCGAAAAAGGCGACCATAGCCAAATTCTTTTGATTCAGAGTTGTACTGTATTGAAACTACTAACAAATGAATCATTGTTTAATAGGTGACTAATCGTAAACCATGTGCTGTTATGTTCTAAACTTACTGTCTGAAATTCTGGCTGGATCTTACATGTGGCGGTGGTTATTCGATTAACTCGAACTTGATTTACTTTTCCAGATGGCATGCAATTCTCTCCTTCAGAGACATTTTGGTAACTTATGAGTGGAATTGTAAGCTGCCAGTGCCAACTGTGTTTTGTCGGGAACTGAGATAAATTATGATAAATGGGATGAATGGAAGTATAAAAATAACTTAGGAAATTGCACAATTTCATTCATTATCTACATGCTACCCAACTAAATATAAAAATAATAAAATTATGCTATACCTATATTTGTCAATTAGGTCCCTGGATTGTCAAATGTCAATTACCATGTCAATCTTTCTAGCTTCTACTTCACAGAGCAAGTAACAAAAACAAACGCAGAGGACATAATGTTTGAATTTTAATGTAAATAAATTTAATTTAAGTTTAAATTAAAAAAAAATTAAATCTTTACTGCCTAAATTAATAACAGTAAGATATGTAATGAAGAAAATAATCATTACTTAATTCACTGTTGCAGTACCTAACAACTTGCACATAAATAGTATTTGGCATGGAGTATTATACCATTGATTGTTCAGACATTACAGTTCATGACAAACGCGCACACACAAGGACGCGAGAAAAAGGATAAATACCACAAATAAAACAATGAACTTTTTCCTTTCCATTGAGATTTGAGTAATCCATGAAGTAACATTACAAAAAAGTATATTATAAACTACTGTTTTACCAATCCGTTACAAGCAAGGAGCTCATACTTCAAACCGCGAACAGGGGGCTGAGGCATCAAACTGAAGTCATCATATGTCCAAATGCCCAAGATATATGCTGAGTATGAAAGAAAACCCAAATATCTTCCCCCTCTATGAATATATTCTCCACCTAGTACCGGCTCATAAATCTTTGCTCAGTATCTCAACGAGTACTAGATCATATATGTATCTCACTCAACTTCTTTGATAATTCTTCTTCTACGTAATGGCTGTGTTGAAATACTTCCTGGGGCACTGTGAGCCTTCCTCCTCTCAGCTTTCCTTCTCTGAGCATCGGCCATAGTGCGCATGAGATTAACGGCCTTGAATATTGGTCTTGGCAAGTGTCTATGCCTGTTGAGCAAATTCCAAAGTATGAAATAAGTAATAAGCATACCATTGAAATTCCATTTTCACACCAGATATAATTTAGAGCAATGATATATGTACAAACTTTTTTGTACTACATAGCAAAACCTGAATTCACCTAGTCCCACTAAACTTTTTTTGTCAAACCTCCTATATTCTGCCACATCAGTTGCATACACAGTTTGTGGATAATTTCTCTATAATTAATGACAATTGTTTGCATCTATGATTCCCAATAATAATATCTTGATATACATCTTACCTCACGATACGCTTGACTTCAGGGAGGTGCTTGTAACGATTCTTTATGGCCTCATTATACTCATGCTTTTTCCGTTCCCTAGGAAGTAGCTGCATAATGATCCCAATAAAATAATCCTCAGGACATTAAAAGATGTCTCAGACTATTGAAATTAGTTAACAAATTGGAAACAAAATGAAAAAATCTCTCAATTATGATAGTATAACATCCTTAAATTAAAGATTAGGCCTCTTCAATCAATAGGAGACAATAAAAAAACCAGGACAAACCAACATTGAAAAGCAACAAAATGAAATAAAATTTAAAAAAAAAAAAAAAAAAAAAAAAAGAGGAAAAATACATAATTAGCACTCATGTCAATGGCAGAATATATTGTCATTATCAAGCTGTATGTGTGGATCACTGGCTCCATGATTTGGCCCAAAGCTCAGCAATGCAAGAAAAGGTAAGGAAGATATCTTACAACTCCTAGTTGCTCTGATGCTTTAGCCTTCCAAAGCCTGAGGTTCGTGTCATCACTTCCTGAAATTACATAACTTGCATCACAGCTGAACTTGACACAGAATACCCTGCATCAGCAAAGAAATAAATCCGAGTTACATAGGATGACAGATAATCTTTCAGCAATCTCTGCACAAATGGCAAGTAAATTCTATTCCACATGCAAGGTTCCCATTGTATGAGAAGTCGTACGAGAAACCAAAGATCAGTTTAGAGGAGAATGAAAGGAGATGCTCGGTGAAAGATGTATAAATTAGTAAACCTTTGCATTCTCTTGGTATGATAAATCTCCCTGCTGTGACCACCATTATACTGGAAAATTCTTACCTACAAAAAGTAAATGTGGATATGACTCTAAGTCAGTAAGAACAATTGAAGATAGAATAAAACTAAATCCAAGAAAACTAACTGTTCTATCATATGATCCAGTGACGAATTCTCGGCCTGTTGGTGAGTAATCAATATCCATCCTGTAAAAAGACATGTAAAAAAGGATGAACAACTAGAATTACACGCAATTGTTCCAAAAAAAAATAAAGTAAATATTGAGAGAATCATCTCACACTGCAGAAACATGATCTCTGTGAACACACTTGGCTTCATCCAGTTTCCTAGTATCATAGCTATAGCAATTACCATCTTCATTTGCCTGCAAGACCAAGTAACTTGTCTTTAAGAAATTCAAATATCCCTAAAAATCTCAATTCCAAGAAGAAAATCTGAATACACATCCTAACAATATAGATATTAATTTAGATATTTGCCAAAACCAAAACACTGAACAATACAAGCTTCAGAACAACATATTATATTCAGTTGATAAGCTTACAGCAGTGAAGTTTATTGGTTCCATTGGGTTCCAAGACAGAGAATTGGTTTTGGTCTGTCACAATCAAATAAAAGTCAGTATAGTCATGAATAAGTAAAATGACATTTGAAGTAAGACAATAGAAGGTCTGGGAAAAAAGAACGATAGAAACATAATAATGTAGTTGAGAACCATATCCACAACATAACATACTGTGCAATCTAAAGTAAACAAAAGAATAATTAACTCCACTAAACAGTAACACTTTCTGTACTAAAAAATAGAAACACCTATATTTTAAATGTAAACTAATGACATGTAATCATTACCATCATTATGATTTTCCTCACAGGGGAAGCCATACGCAAATCATATAGTGTAATGCTCCGGTCACTGTAAAAAGAAAACAGGTGAGACAAAATAGATAACTCAAAAAATAAGAGGTGTTGGGGGGGGGGGGGGGGGGGGGGGGGGGGGGNNGGGGGGGGGGGTGGGGGTGGTGTGTTTACAATAATTGGATTATTATTCTTCTAGATGCATGAAATAAGAAGATTAAAGAAAATATGACTTTGATATGTGAATGAGAGAAACTCTTAACAAAATGCATAATGAAGAATACAGATCAGTTCCTTACCATATATGTCACTCAGAAATTGAGGTTGACTACATCAACATTCTAGAAACATCTTGGAAATTCTTTCAGAAGTTTTAATTTCAATACATTTCAAAAAAACCCTAGAAAAAATCACCCCTATCATGGGGTAAATATCCAAACAACATACTATGACATTTTCTGATCTCAGGTACCTATTAAATTTAAATATCCATTGAATTTTCCAATGAAAGCTATCAACTTAAGACTAACAGGGTATTAAACGTAGAAATTGAACTCTGAATCAAGCACAGAAACAATTAGAAAAGACTATAGGTAATAAAACATAAACACAGTAACAAAAAATCAATGAGATCAGATGATATAACATGAACCAACCAACAAAAAAATATTGGCCAATCTACAAGCATCAGCACATACTTAGCTGACGTTGCCAAAAGATTTGGTTCTCCAGGATTGAACCGGACAGATATTGCTGTATCTGTTCCCCATTCAAAACTGTTTATAGGCTGAGACCTGCACAAAGGAAGAAACCAACAGCAAAATGCATAAACTCTTCAGAAAACCAACTCTTTCTCCAAAACAAGTAAACTAGTAAGAAATTAAAATCAAAACCTGTTGTGGTTCCATATATCTACTTGAGCACCGGCAGTGGCAAAAAGCTCCCCTTCCCACTGGTGATCAGCAGCCCTAAAAATTAAATTAGGCCTTAGAGTAGAAATTCTGTAACTAAACCACAAAAGAATAATATATATATATGATAAGTTGCAATATCTTCCCATATAATTCACTTCAAAACTTACCAAAATGCATTCTTCCAAACATATACACTCACTGGCTGCAAAAATAGTTTGTAAAATTGTTAGGAAGAATACGCATTGGAAGAAAACAAAAACCATTTCTAGCACAACATTTATGATCATGAATATTTGAAGGTTCAGCACCTGAGCAGAATTCTCAGTTGAGTCAACTGACCCCATATAAGTAGCAACAGGGACATTCCAGAGCCTGATACTGAACCCAAAAGGTCCAGTTTAGATCAAAAGGATTAGTTATTAAAGGCTAAAACCTAAGACATGATCCCTTGATTAAAAAACATGAAGAAAATGCCTGATCCTTACGTGCAATCGGTTCCACATGATACAAGAATGTGTCCATCTGTAGATGCTGTCAACCCTCGCACTGCACCTTGGTGACCAGGAAACTGACAAACTGTATGCCTTTTTGGTTTTTTAGAAGTACAGCACGCAACAAATATTAATTACACAAAGTAAAATCCCAAAAATGTGATCATGCACAAAAAAGGCAGAGGAAAACTTTACATGCATAATCCAGAAAAGGAAACAAAAAAGAAAAAGACAACAAACAGGTAGTTCCACTAGCCCTGAATGTTAATTCTATAAACATATATATACATGTATAGAATTAAGTACATAAAATACCATGATACTTTGGCTTCTTTGCTGATCAGATAACATCAAGGTAGACCAGTCAACATGTTTTTTATTTCAAAGAGAGGATTATATAAAAATGTACTTTACTCCATGATCGAGATTGACACAGAAATTAGAAATTCAAATTAAGCAGCAGAATTGAACTTACCCTGAAGCTATATCCCAGAGACGGATATCTGTAAAGACAACAAACATAAGTGTTACAAGTTTAAATTATATAGGCAAACTCAACTTATAGAGCAAATGATGATAACAATATCCTATGAATCCAGCATAAGGTGGAGAAAAGGAACAGATGCATTACCCAATACCCATACAGAAAGAGCCACAACAATGAAAAGACCACGACATTGACAGAGTGATGTGATAGAAAAGGGGGAAATCATAAGTCACAGTAGAATGGCAAGAGTAAATACGTTGGCCACTTCAAATACAATCAACATAGAAAAAGATAAACAAAACCATCTAGATGACATCCAATAAAAAGGTCATAGGACATTTGAGTTTAACTGGAAATTTAGGATGGTTAACATATAAAAAGAATATTGGTAGAAAAAGAGGCATTCTGGTATTGTGAAGTGGCGAATTATATAGCCATTACTCATTATGCAGCAGGCATGACAAGATTTTCTTTTATTGCCCAATTGATAAGGAGGCTTGAAAACTTCTCGAGAAAATTAATATAGTTTTTCCCAAGCATTTTCATTTCCAGTATCAGGAGAAACATATACCCCGCTCGGAGAACAATCTCCTGTTCTCTTCCATCCTTTCCCTTCCCCGGAGTACAGTAGTATCGTTCACTCTCTAGATTATATTGCAGTGCATCTATTAATTCTGGCAATCATACATAAAACTGCACGAATATGATTAAATAAAAGAATGAGACGAAAACAAGTAAAAGGAAGCACCTCCATCCATTGAACCAGAGAATATCCCTTTCAAATGATTTGGGTTCTTCGCCATAGATGAAATGCCATCTATATGCCCATCCATTGCTCGTATAAACGGCCTTGCAAAAATCTAAAAGCTCAAAATCAGAACAAAAACCCATAAAGAACAGCAACGAACTGATTCAAGTACACCTCCAAAAAGCAGATTCTCCATCAACACAAACACAACTTTACCTTCTCCGTCTTAGCAGCATTCAGAGCGCGCACGTACTCCACCGCCTTCTCCTGACTACGAAGGCTGGGGTCGTAATTGTGGAATACCCTCTTTGCAAATTGAAACGAACAACAAAGAATTTAGATAGAGCGAGTGGAAGATAGAAAACTACAATTCAAAAGACTGAAAAATCTCCAGAGGTAGAGTTGCATCACCTGAAGATCATTGCTTCGTTCTCGAGTGAACTCATCAATGGACCGTGATATGACTTTAACCCTCATTGTCTCTGATACTAGCGTTCAAAGACAGAAGAGGAGCTACAATTCTGTTTCCTTTCAACTTCGAGCGCCAGCAACAAAGTCCAAGTGCTCAGAAAGAAAAACCCTACGAGGAAGTAAAAATCCTGCAGAGGGAGGAGGGCGCGAGCGCCAGAGTACGTTGCCTTCTAAAAGAAACGGCGACGTTTGACTTCCAACGAAAATTCGCGGCCCGCGAGAAAAGGGTTTTAAGGGATCCGACCCAGAGAAGACAATAAGGAGTAAATAATAAAAAAATGGAGATTTTTTTTGAGATATTTTAAAATATATCATACTATGAGAATAATTAATGTGTATAAATTAATTATTTTTAAAAAATAAGATAAATTATATTTATATATAATAAAATATAAAAATTATTTATACTTGTCATATCAATATAATATAGTATACTCACATAATATTATAAAATTTTCGATAAAAAAAAATAAGGGAAAAGTCCAAAAAACCCCCCTGAACTATACACTGTGTGCGCTTTACCCTAAAAGCTTTAAAAACGTAGGGAAGACCTCCTCCAACTATTAAAATGTGCATTTTACCCCCAAAACTCAAACAGACATCTAATAATGGACGGAAAAAGCACGTGCTATGCACATGCCGTGTTTAAATGAAAATTAATTTATAAAATTAGGGTAAAAAATTAATATTTAAAAATATTTAGGGCCAAATAATAATATTTAAAATTTATCATCTTCAACCCGTCTCTCTCTCTCTCTCTCCGTAACTGGTTTCTTAGCCACAAATTGCATCAGATATGGCAATCAAGAGCTTGAAGTCCCTGACATCTGTCATCCTCTTTTGCTTTTTGCACAACTCCATTGCTTCTCCAATCCTCTTCAACAAATCTTGCAAGGACCCATCCGATTCCGAAGTTGCCATTACAAGGCCATGATACGCTTCAACGCGATATGGGTCTTTCTTTAGAATCTCTTCGAACTCATTTCTGGCCGATTCGTAGTCACCATTGTAGATATACATGTGAGCCTTCAGCAGTGGCCACTCAGACTCAACGGGTTCAAGTTCGATCAAACAGTCTATCACCTGAATTGCTTCTTCAAGTTTGCGCCCTCTTATTTTGACCTCCATGAGAGATCGGAGTGCTTCGACATCATTGGGATTGTCGCTCAATTGTTCTTCAATCAATCTTTCTTTTTCTTCGAGAGGAAGATTTTCCGTCGACTCGTTGGTGGACTCCACAGAGGGTGGCGCAACCGGGACTGCAATGACGGGCTTGTGCTGAAGACGCATGAAGAATAATGTGGCTGTAGCTATGGTAATGCAGGTGGTTCTGATGAGAGGTGAGAAAAGGGGGTTTAGGGTTTGGAGCAGCTGGGCAAGAGTGTACCTGGGTTTACAAGAAACAGGGTCGGGGGAAGACGCTGGGGACGAGAACGACGCTCTGATATGTGATAACTTCAACGATGACGACGAAAATTGCGGTGGTAACACCGGCGGCGATAGTGTACGAAACGAGACCGAGGATGTGGGTATTGGAAATGATGAACGGTGATGACTGAGTGAGAGCTGGAACGGTTGGTGACGGTGATGCAGTTTAGCCAGAGAATCCATGGCTCAGGCGTGAAATGGAGAAGAAGAGAATAAGAGAGCCTAGCTAGCGAGAGAGAGAGGTTGAAGATGATAAATTTTAAATATTATTATTTGGCCCTAAAAATTTTTGAATATTAATTTTTTACCTCAATTTTATAAATTTATTTTCATTTAAACACGGCATGTGCATGGCACGTGCTTTTTTTCGTCCATTATTGGATGTCCATTTGAATTTTGAGGGTAAAGCGCACATTTTAATAGTTGAAGGAGGTTTTTCCTACGTTTTTAAAGCTTTGGGGGTAAAACGCACACAGTGTATAGTTCAGGGGGGTTTTTTGGACTTTTCCCAAAAATAATGATAACTGATTAATAATTAATTTTTATTTTTTTAGTATTCTATTCAGTTGTCTATTATCATAATTATTTTTCTTTAATAATGACGTGATTGTCATCTACGCTCAACAGAACCCAAAAGAAAAAAATCAAAATGTGTAAACTTATATTTCTTGGAATTTGGAATCATTGAACCCATTTATCCAACATTTAAGCCACTCTATAATGCCATTCAAAAAAAAAAAAATTCAATTTGAATTCTTTCGTAATATGATAGATGATCTCTAAAATGAGAACTTTACAATTGGTTGATTACATTATCAAAATCAAAACAAAGATTAAAAGATAAAAAATAATAATAACTTTTAACACCGCAATAAACATTTTTTGTGAATAAATATTCAATATCATGGTTAATTTATACATGGTCAAACCACTGGTGTAAGAATGCTCATGAATTTGGGGTTGTCATGCGAAACGAACTACTGACCCATCTAAAATCACTGAATTCTATCCTTCATCCAAAACAGAAATTTTGAAATGTTTTCTTCTACTTTTTTGATATATTATTCGAGTACATTGTGTTAAATATCAATACACACTTAAAACGGTAACACAAAGTACAAAAAATCGTTTGTCACCGTCCTCAGTCTTCCTTGTAGTCTGGATTCTCCTTGAGAATAACAAAACCTTCAAGAATGGGTGATAGAGGGATATATCTGCAGGAAAGCAAGTATTAGTACTAGAGTGAAAATAGAAGGGTGGTAAAAGAATTTTAAGGGAGTGATTGATTACTTTTCTGTTGCCAGCTCTGCCCTATCCCCAGCAGCAAGAAGGACCGGGGTGGAGTGCGTCTGAAAACCAGTGATTGTCTTAGGACGACCTGCCTGGCCAACAACATCAACTGCCTGGCCGACACGTACAGGTATAGACAGAGGTTTCAAGTTCTCATCCACAGTCATCAACATCCTTGGCTGTTGCAATGAAAATATAACCACTGAGATTGGCTAACAAATGAACTGAAGCAGAAGAAGAATAGGAGGAGGAGGAGGAAGGCGAGAAGAAAATGAATGAACAGAAGGGAAAAGAGACTCAAACAAACCTGCATTGCCAAAACAAGGAAGTAGAGAACATAGTGATATTTTCCCAAGACTATAGCTTTCATATCAAGGCATGCATGCAGCATGGTAATTAATCCAGCAAGTGCAGTCCTGTAAGAAGAGTAGAACAATGGCAATTAGAAAAAAAAGCTATACTTGTCACTTGAATATCACCAACTCAGTTGACTTGCTTTCTCACAATATATAAGGCAAATATAACCCAGAGACAACGACAGAAGGTGGGAGTTCACTTACGGTGATAGTAAGATGCGATCTGAATGATATGGATTAAGCGTTAATAAACCCTTTCCCAAATGTACAAGTCCTTGGGCAATTCGCACCTGAAAAAGGGGTCAGTGAAAATTGATGATAATAGGAACTCAAACTGAAAAAACTTGTACAACTTGAGTGAAAACATACACAAAATAGAAGGCTGGTATCCTTGTAGTAATAGCTTGAAAGATTGCGTAGCATGCCAGCAATTCGAGCATTGTTAGTTCCTGCCCCAATCAGACCCAAGGAGATAACTGCTGCCTGTAGGAAATGAAAAATTATCTTAGCCAAAATCCTTAAGCAGGAGATACGAGGGAAATAAAGCTGGCTCTAAGCTCTTACCATTGCTACTTCTGAATCAGTGTCATGGCTAAGTCTGCTTAAGGTATCCATAACATTGACCTAGAAAGAACAATCAATCCACCAATGGGTTATCAAAATTCAGTCAAAGTCAATAACATCTCCCACCAATCTATTGAACTCAACATAGAACTATTGGCCAATTATATTACAAGTACAATACAAACAGAGAGCTGCTTGTTACATTCCTGAATATCTACATAAATACTGGAAGTGGTTACAGTTTCAAGCGTATTATTGCTTCACCAATGTCATTTTGACTCACCCATGAGGCTCTTGCAGGAAAAATAACATCCCATTAGAGGTTTAACTAGGTCACCTTTTAAGTATAAGGGAATGCATTTTACACTATTTAAAGGCGATCCCAATCAAAGTGTTCTAAGCTGCACAAAAGCATGCTTGTTACCTTTGGGTTCGATATGCAAAGCAAACCAAGCGCCAGAGGAACCGCTCGCCGAATATTCTGTTCTCCATACTGTAGAAGATGTTCTAATGAACGAATGGCCATCTCAAGGCCCAATTCTTCAGCCATTGCTACCATAGCAATTCCAAGCACGGCAGGACCCTGATGCATTTCACCTTTATCAAGATGTTGTGAACAATGACCTAAGAGATTTTGAACCTGCATGAAAGAAAAGTTAGCAACTGTAAACAGAAAAACTCTACCAGGGATTTATTTAAATAAATTGCAATCAACTCGCCACAAAATTGCACCTTAAGAACATTCCCTGTTCCAGCATATGCACATGAAAGTAGTGTCATGTCACAATACTTTCTGATTTTTTCATTGAAGGTCTTTGAAACCTCTGCTGTTGCCTCCACACTTTCCTGTTGTCACCAAACCAAGTATGAAGATACAATCAGAATGATCATGTAAAACTCAACCTATTACAGCATGGCCTCTTTGTAAACCCCTCCTAACCATAATTGCATTTATTAGCTAAAGATTAAAGATAAAGAATGAGTAAAAAGAATCATCTATTAGTCAAAACCAGATAAAAAGGGACGACAGATACTGCCAAACTTTTAATTACCTGCTTCCCAAGGTATAGAAGACCAAGGCCAAGAGGCAAAAGCCGTGTCAGGGGCTCTCCCAGCTCTGACTCACTTCGGTCCATTAGTGCAAATATAATTGCCTGTGCAACTTCCTCATTACAAGAACCCACATAGATCAAACCCAATGAAATTGCAGTAAATGCAATCACATCAAGTGGAGCTTTAGCATCATTCAGTATAGGCGCCAGTTTGTAACGTAACTGAAAAGAAGCATGCACAAATTAAGTTTATTTTTTCTTGTAAAAAGGCCATGTGTATCTTAATAACAGAATCACAGATACACTATATAAATGGCACAGAATGACAAAAATCAAGGGGAGGAACAACTCACCTGATCATTCTGAGAACCAGCATATGCAATTCCCAAACCCATAATCGCACCAATCCGAATAGATGAATCTTCTTTATCTGTATAATCACCTAAAAGTGCCATTGCCTGAAAAATAACAAAATAAGATTAAATTCCAATATAGAAATCAAAAGGATATATGTCATACTGAGCAAAGAAAAGAATAGAAGGAACTTACAGGATCACAATCATTATTGATACTACAGTTGACAATCCCAACTCCCAATAATGCACCAGCAATCACATGATTATCATTGCTATGGAAGTACTTGTCAATTTGTGCAAGTCCAGAGTCAACATCCCAGAGTAAAATCATGCCCTATTATGACAAAAGGCACTAAGATATGTAAATACAGGGTCTATAGTCCCATATATAAGAAAAAGGATGATTTGGTAAGTAATGCATACCAGACTTGCCGCTGCACTGGTCTTCCCATGTTCCTTATTTTTGAAAAGCCAATTCCCGGATGATCCCCCGCTAGTAGAGTCTGATGGAACAGTCATCAACTTATCCTGCACAAAAATAAAGGAAAAGGGAAAAGATGTAGAAGCTTGACAGAGAAGAATTAGTGCCCAAACACAAAAAGAACACATGCAAAATACAGCACGTATGAAGTAAACTATACCTGACCAAAACCAGCATTTACAAACGCATTCACAAAAGTAGCTGCCAGGTTCTGTCTAGCAGAATCAACACTTGCACCAGCACTAGCCCGGCCATCAAGTAAATGAGCCTATGAAAAAACCAGCAAGTAAACGTTAATATTGAAAGTAAACCAAGTAACCAACAAAGCGGCACAAAATGACAACAATAGATAACACAGGTAGAAACATCTTTCCTAATGCATGGACCTTGAAATATACAAACCAAAATTTCAGCCCATGCATTGAGTTGCAATGGGGGAAAGAAGTAACTGAGAACACAAAGAGACACCAAAACTGATAAACTGAAAATCCAATCAATGTGAATGTCAACAATGGCCAACTCAACAAATTAACTTTTCCAGTTCTAAGCTATAGACAATTTTGTGGTAAGACACAAAATTCAATCAAGTGAATTCAACATATTGGAAAAACTTACAAATTGTCAACTAAAATTTATTGGAAAAATATTCTTCATTTTTAGAAATGACATGAACTAACCATATTTTGCAAACTGCAAAACTTAGATATGCAAAGAGACGCCCGGGGGAGGGGGGGGGGGGGGGGGGGAAGATGGATCAGAATAGATATAATTTTATCAAAATGAACCCTAACTTAATGAAACTGAAATAAAACCTCACAGGCATTAGATGTAAAAACTTTACAAGCACTAAAGTGATGTGTCAACCTTGTCTAATACAGGAAACAATTATCATCAAAATCCAAACCTTATAAATATCTTCAGGCGACTTAGGTTCCATGACTTCAATATCACGAGCAAGAGTCAGATATCCTTCACTTAACTTAGAGTTGTTTATGATATCCTGCAGCAACTCTCTGTCATCGTCATCTGCAGCCATCTCTTCATCAAGCACAAAATCAACTCCCTGTGTGTAAATAATAATAGACACAATTATATCCATTAGTAAAACCATCAAAAGAGAATCTCTGAATGATAAATCTGATTGCAACATCTCTGTGTCTCTAAGTTTGTCAACAAGCTACAAAGAATTGAGCACTTCACATCCATGAAATTAGAAAAGTACTTTAAAAAAATTTGAATTTCCATTTTCTGAGAAAAAAGCCAAGTGTCATACATAAGTTATTACATATTGCACTCAATAAGAGGATCAGAATCAAAGGGGAAAACCAAACACGAGCAAGGAGGAAGTCAACATAAAAGACAAGGCTAAGAAGAGGCCAAGAGCCCAACAATAAAAACACATTGTAAGTTGTAAGAGACAAGGAAGATTCAGGACTTACATGACGAGCAAGTAAGTAACAGAATTGCTTCTTTCGCTGCAAATCATCACAACTAGTAAAGAGCTGCTTCACATACTGTCATCAAGTATGTAAATTGTTAGTGTTACATCTTAGAAGATATAGAGTTATTGGACTACAAGATTTAAATCACTTAAAACTTGTGAAGAGTATATATTGATAATTCTCAGAAGAAAACATCAATCACAAATTAAAGAGTCAAAAGGGACTTGAAAGAGAGAAAGAATTTCAAAGTCAAACCTGCAGGTTATCCAGGAGCAATGCAATCTGAAGAGCATTTGGATATTCTTCAAATTTTGAATAGATCAAGTATGCAATGTCCAGAACTAACATATCATCTGGTCCAGGAAGGTATCTGCACGATGCAACAATGTAGAATTCTTACTAGAGATACAGAGATTCAATCAACCATAAGCAAGACGCATAAGCAAACAGCAAAGACAACATCTTGTGATTTATCATGCAAAATAGATGCTTAGAAATCAAAACAAGCTTGTCCCAAAGAAACCCCGCAACTACTTCATCTCATTTTGACCTTCGCTGTAAGCCAAACTCTGCCCAGTAAATGTATAACCACAACACACTCAAGTCAAGTAGCTAAACCAAACTAAGTTTACAGCCTCAAAGTCTATGACCATTTATACAAGCATAAGATCATTGACTCTCTCAAGTCACCAGAACAATGAACTCTCAATCTCGACTTCCCTTGACCACAAATGCAGTAAGATGTCTCACATACCAATTTTTTTTTTTTTTCTTTTTGATTGTTTTCCCTGAAGCATCGAATGATAATTTCAAAAGAATGCATAAAATATGTCCTAATTGCACTTACTTTGCTGAACTGGTGAGATATAGGCAAGTCCTTTTAAAATTTGTCTTGTCAACATGTTCAACCAACATATCAAGGTCTTCAACCTACCAATAAAATTCGTCTTGTCAACATGTTGAATCAAGTGCAGCTTACCATAAAAGTATTTGAGCAAGAATATAAAAATGAATCTTATGTATTACCTCCATTAGAAGATCAACAGCTTCAGGTTCTGCATTGTGCTGCATCAGGATACAATTAGTAAAATGCTATTTAAAAAAAAAAAAAAAAAAAAATCTATCTCTATGTTCATCATTTTTTGCTGCAAACAGATTCGTATATACCGTACCTGCATGTGGAAAGCAACTATTTGCTGCACAAGTTCCATTAGATCATCTATGGGAGCCTCTTCACTCTGTAAAGGCACAAGATCAGCAAACAAAATTTAGATTAAGCAGAAACTGAAAAACAATATGAGAAAGGCACAACATCTGAACTAACTCTGAAATTGGTAACACTACTCAACACAAATCCAGACCACATAGGCTATTATAGACACCTAAGCAACAAGGTTTTACTCCATTATAATTTTTTTAAGATAAAAGCTCCATTATGATTTTCTATGATAACTATTAATTTCTAACAATAGATCACCAAGATATGCAACCATTTGTAACTAGATTCTATTAAATAATGACATGTAGAATAATACCTCAGCTTTTTTAAAAAAATGTATATAAAAAATAGTCTTGAGAAGGGGATATCATTTAAATTAGGTAGAAGCCTAACCTGTCTCTTGGCATACTCTTGTGAAATTTCCCCAGCCAGGTTCCTGACAAAGAATGAAAATATAACCAGTGAGAATGAGATTTTTAAGTCAAACTTCAATAACCATGGTTCTAAAATTTTCTCACAACATACATGTTACACCATAAACCATAAAACTGAGACATTATTCCTCGAAACAATAATCCTCACCTTACATACTCATGACCCCATGAACCTATATCACCATCTGAACCCAATAATCTGTACTTTAGGCTTTCCTGACACAGTTAACATAACACACATTAATCATATGTGTATTGTTAGGGAAAGGTATAATGAATATCTAAATTAACCTTAAAAGAAGAGAAGGCTACATCCAATATACTAGATAAATTACTCAAAATCATGGAAGGTACAGTAATAGATACATATCAAATGGCAGAATGACATATAAGTAGAAAGAAGATGCACCGCCAAAGCGCTATTCACAACTAACTAAATCAATCACCAAAAGACTATATAACCAAATTCTAAAACAGCAAGTCTTACCAGTTCTCCCTCAGCAGACATTGTAAGGGCCAAAACTGATAATATATCAGCTAAGTACTTCTGCAATAAACAAAGCAATCGGTTGAGCAGCAGAATCTCATATTATTTCATATAAAAACACCAAACCACATTGATAATACCTTCACATCAGACTCGGCCATAGACTCATAATATGCCTTCAGTGTTCCATAATGGGGACGGAGAAACTTCAATGGCTTTGGAACTGAGGTCATGGAGCTTGTTGAAGTACGAATTTCCTGTCTGCAATATAACCAACACATTCAATGTCAATCTACACTACAGTTTCCTGTCTCAAAAACTTGTGTTCTTTCTACTAGTTCAAGACATTGAATGACCCAAGAAAGTTAAATTACTTGTGTTCTTTCTACTAGTTCAAGAGATTGAATGACCCAAGGAAGTAAAATTATGTTTACCTCATACTCTCAAGGGCAACCCTCTGCAACCCGGGGTCAGAGTCCTGAACCCTCTCCACGTATAACTCCAACTGATGCTTTAATGCCAAATCTTCATCCGACTGCATAAAAAATTCGAATATATCAATCCAGTTTAAAAATTCCATTCAAAAATAGTCAGGAAACAACAGAAAGGTTAGAATTATGCTTTCTACTTACCAGATCTTCATTTTCAACCTTCTTCTTTGACAGGGCCTCATCTTTGGTGGTGCCGCTGCCACTGGCACCGCCGGCGGTACGGTTTGGATCGGGCGCCATTGCCAATACTGAACAAAGTTAAACCCTAAAGTGGAGTTGATGAAAACAGAAACGGAGAAGAACTACGGCTCACAACGAAAGAAAATCAAGTCCCAGTGCGACTAAAGAGCACGAGGACAAGTACAGAACTTGGATTCCAAAGAAATAACAGAGAAATGGTGAAGAAGAAAATCTTGTCTTCGCTGCTTTCCTCTCCGGAACTACCTAATAAGTAATAAGTAAATAAGCTTGTTTTTGTTTTATAACACTTCAGAGTTTCCTTTGCTTCTCCAGGAGGATTTCTTGCTGCTTAGTTGTTCGGCCCAAAGGCCTCATGAAATGGGCCTAAGCATTGTAAAGCTTTTAAGACCCAATTCAATAAGTGGGCCCAGTAGTAGCCCAAATTAAAGTTAGGACCACTCTTGGCAGAAATTGGACTTACTATCCGCTTCAAAACAAAAAGGATCACATATGTTTTGTTTAGACCCCGAGAAGAATACCCATTTACAGGACATAAAAATATAAAAATTAACTACACAAATGTGTAGCCAATTTGATGCTGAATCAGATACTGCACATTTGTTGGGAGATATTTACTAATTATTGCTCTCGTTCCGAATAATAATTAGTCATATATCTAAAAAGTGTAAAAATACTTTAAGTGTAAACCAAAAAAAGATATTGTCTTCAAATATTTGGACCAAAAAATAAATTACCAAAGCATTTTTTTGAAATGGTTATTTTTTGAAGTACTTCAAAAATCTTTTTTAAATCACACCCAACATTCTTGAGAATATAACAAATTTTCCAAAAAGGGGCTCTATTACTAATTTACTATGTTTGATTCGGACACAGAGAAGCATAATCATGATTAATATTATGTTATTGATAAAATAAATCATTATTAAATTTGTTTATTTTTACATTTATTATTTAATTACTGTCACTAGCGACATTATTGAAAATTATATATATATTTCTTCCAATATATATTTATTTATTTATTTATTTTCTCATTTAAGGCACAAGAAGTTACAACTTACAACCTTCAGTTCACAATAGACAAATAGAAGTCCTGTAGTTTTTCCATTTACATGTGAGCAAATCATGGCTTTCCTATGCAATATGACCTTAGCTGCTTAGCAGTTAGCATAGACAATGATGCTATATATATAAAGCCATAGAATTCTAGAAACTAGCCAGCAGAGTTCCCCTTGGATACCCACCATAAAAGCAAAAGAAAAAAGGAAAGCAGAAAAGCAAAAAGGAATAAGAAATTTTGACTGCTTCATACTGGACTTGCCGCCAAATTAAGGTAATCTTATTGTTAGCTGATCCGGGGATTAATTAACAGAGTCAACAATCAACAAAACTTCAATTATGGCTTAGATTGTCTTTATGCTGAACTGTCCATGAAAGGATGTTTGAAATAACCTCTTACATTTCTTTAGAACACTCTTGTCGGCTTGCGTAGTTAGTTTAATAATTGTTTCTTGTTCGTAAAGGTGACTTTTTTTTACCAGACTTCAATTGAACAACTTCAGATCTGTTATTATTTTGGAGGAATAAGTGAGTTAATCAATGAATTGTCCCCCAAAATGTGACGTACAAGCATGTATCATTACTAATTGTTCCAGAATGCTTATGGAAATCATGATGAAGAAGAAATTATGATGTTTATATTACGTTTGATTAGGATTATTGAGAAGAATAAATTTTGAAGTTCTAGCCTCGGTCCCATAAAAAAATGCTATCATGTAAAAAATAAAAAGAAAACTTAGAAACACAAAAGCTATAGTCTAGTTTCCAATTGGAATCTTAAAATTTCAGCTTCAACTGCACAATGATATTATAATACTACTAACCATCTTCTTGATCTGCAAAAACATGAAACCCTGCAAGATCAGAGATGAAACTAGAGAATAACAAAATCACACTTTCTCATAACTTATAGTTTTTGCTTCTTCTTTCAATTGTATGCATTCCATGTCTCTCACTCTCTTAACAAATCAAAACCAAAATAAAAATATAACAAAAATAAAAATTCAGGGGATATATCCCTGACGTTGCTGCTCCTTCTCGTACTCTTCCATGGTGTTATACTCGTTTGGGTATTTATTCTTGTCAAAGTACCCTTCATTTTGAGTGCTTCCTCTCCCTGATTCATACCCCTTAACATTAACGTTGCTATAATTCTCATTCTCATTCTTCACATCATGGTAATACTTGCCATTCTCCACAAACCTAGTGTCACTCATTCCTTCTCTCTTACCATCATAATAATTGTTCAACTGGTTGTTGTTGTACTCATTGGCATTGTTGTTGTTGGAGTAGCTATCCACGTAGTTCTTGTTGTAGCCATTGCTATTGTGATTGCTTCTGTATTCTTCCCTGTCATAGTTGTTCCTGTACAATCTTTCATTGTTGTAATTGCTCTTTCGTGGAGGTGGGAGTTTCGGGTACCCTGTCTTGTAGCTCTCACCATTTAAATCTTCATTATTGAGAAGCTCATTCTCAAAGTTTGTAGTTGTGGGTGTCTCCTTGGTGGGAGAGTATTCAGTAGGATCAGTGCCATAAAGGCCATAGCCATCTCCCTTGTCAACAAAAAATGCTTCTGGTGCTGGGCCTGGTGCTACAATTGAAAATTCGGGTGCAAGTGCGGGTGCGGATGCGGGTACGGTTACTATTGTTGTTGTTGGTGCTGGTGCTGGAGCTGGGGTTTTAGCTTTCTTGAGCACAACCTGAGGCTCTTTGGTTCTGAAATGGCTGAACAAGCTGAAGAACTTACCCTCTCTGGCTTGAATTTGAGGGGAGAAAAGAAGCACTAAGAGGAAGAACAAAGAGAGGTGGGTTCCAAAGGAAGCCATAGTGGAAATTAGCACAATGAGAGATGTGGCTGTGGGCATCAAA
The DNA here is from genome assembly GCA_003255065.1 of Cercis canadensis. NCBI lineage: Eukaryota > Viridiplantae > Streptophyta > Magnoliopsida > Fabales > Fabaceae > Cercis > Cercis canadensis. Next base: position 2,838,704 of record QAOA01001066.1, read on the forward strand.
AGGTGGAGTTGTTGGGGTGATTTTATAGAGAGGGAAGCAATGCTTGAAAATCAGAGGCCGGGTAATTATGCGTGGATTGAGGAAGGGAGAGGGTGTGTGGGGTAGGATTATAATGACCTAGAGGGCATGCTGCATGTGCAAGGTTTGGAATGTCAGCATGGGAGACACAAAGATAGTGTATACAGTAGTCAAAAAGTGCCATTCTATGTTTAAACTAGTGTCATACACTTCTCTTTTGCTATCTGAAATTAATTATAGAATGGACCTAATGCTGTGCTTTATAGTCATAGTTAGTTAGATAGGTATAACGAAATTGGAGGTTACAAAAGGTAAAAGAGAAACACAAGAAAATTTAAAGAGAGGTGACTGAGATGTGGGAGGCCACACTAGAAGGATATTACTTATTACTATTATCGTGTAATTCTCGTCGATCGAGTCCCAAGATAATTATTAGTCTTGAATTGGTTGTTTCTACACATTTCTAGTTCTGAAGAATGTCTAAGTTCATGTGAAGTTTTAACACTGCTATAAATAATCAAAAGAAGATAAACTCCAAAGCAAGTTATCAAAACAAAAAAGAAAAACGTCCAAGTAAAAATTTAGCACTCAATAGAGCTGTAACTGACCACTGAGATGGTATTTGATATACTTCTGTAGCGGTTTTGAAAACCTAATCAACTTCAAGGCCCACCATGGTTCTAGCTCATTCGATGAACGGTTAAAATTATATTTTTTTCTTTGAATAAAATTGTGAATGAAAGCTTAATGACTAGTATAATTAGGTAAAGTCACGTTTGCTCTTTTGATAATTTGATTTCATATTTGGAGTGATGTTGAAGGAATAGTTAGTTAATTTGAGTTGGGGCTGTGAGCTGTGAGCTGTGGCGTAATCACCGGGAAAACAATTGAAAAGCCGAGGAAGAATGGGGCATTTAAAACAGGTGGAATATGCCCTTTTCTTTATACTTGATAGTGATTGTGTTTGTGGGTGAACGTTTTGACTCTAGAATTTAGATTGCCAGTCTCCCCCAGAAAATGTGGGAAATTTTGAAACTAGAAACTTGTTTGCTCGTTTATTGTAAAGGCCCATATTGCAATATCAGCAGTGTGTTAAATTTCAATGGGCTTAGGCCTTAGAAAATTTTCAATGGGTTTACGAATCTGGGCTTTTAAAATTTGGATTATAAGATGTAAGTAGGTGCCAAATGAGTGTTCTGTTAGATTTTAGAGCCCAAATCCAAAGACTCCAGAAGGACCACAGCTTTTTCACCCTCTCCGAAAATACCATATCTGCCTAAGCCAGCAAAGAAAGAGAGGCCCAAAGATGGGGAAACCAAAAAAAAATAAAAATAATGCCGCCAATATAAAGACAAAGGAAAAGAAAGAAGACATTTGACATGAAACGGATCCTGATCAAACTTGGAAAACTTGAAAGTTAAAATAGCAAAATATTTTATGTGTTAGCAAAAAAAAAAAAAAACGGGGGGAAAAGAAAAGCAAACTATTTTGCACATCTTACTTTCCAATGACCATGCACGTGAATAGATTCTCTAGTTGTTATATATCCGATTTCGTTTTGGGTAAATTTATCAAAATAATATTATTTAATAAAAAAATTATAAAATTATGTTATTTTTAAAATTATTTATCAAAATAAATCATTTTTTAGCACAATATATACTAAAATATTTTTATCAAAAAACTCTAAAATATTATAGTATTTTAAATAATAAACACTAAAATGTAAAACGCATTTTCTATAAAAAAAAAAAAAATCAAATTTTTTTCTTTTTTAAAAACGCTAAAACGTAAAAAAAATTCTGACATGTTTCTTAAAAACGAAAGAAAATGTTGATTTATTTCAACGTTTAGCAATAGGACACGCGAATTCATTTCAACGTGTCCTTTAAGGAAACACAAAAATGAATCAATGTGTCCTTATGCTACATACTGAAACATTTCAGCATTTTTTGTTATGCACTTTTTTAATTTTTTTTTTTCATTTTCTTTCTCTTTCTCTTTCTCTTTCTGATTTTCTCTCTCTCTTTCTCTCTCCGTCTGACTCTCCTCTCTCTTTCTTTTTTTCTTTCTCTCTTCATCAGTCTCTCATGTCTATCTCTTTTTCGTTTTCTCTTTCTCTTTCTCTTCTCTCTCCCTATTTCTCTTTCTACCATTTCAGCGTGTCTCACTTTTCATTTTTAACATTACAGCGTGTCCTAGAAATAAATTTGCATTTTTTATTTTTTTCAAAAATTGTCAAACTTCTCTTTTACATTTCAGCGTTTTCAAAAATAAAACGTTTTTTCATTTTTTATATAAACGATTTTTTCATTTTATTGTTTAAAACGCTATATCATTTTAGTGTTTTTTGAAAGAAATGTATAATTAATTTAAGAGTGTATTGTGCGAAAAAATTGATCCATTTTGATAAATAGTTTCAAAAGTAACCTAATTTCTTAATTTTTTTTATTAAATAACATTATTTAGGTAAATGTTCCTTCGTTTTCGTTATTGAAAAAACAACAACTATTTTGCACACCTCACCCACCACTCTTTTTAGTATGTTAGCATACCTCACTCACCACTCACTACTCACCTGGTGCTTTGTTGTTGGAGAAGGGTTTGCATGTCTTTGCAGAAATTTCCAAACAGTCACCACGTGCTTGATGCAACCTCTAAATATATACATATCTCATTCCATTACAAGAAAAAAAATTTCACAAATAAAATTTGTGAGAAAACACCCAAAAATTTGTGACGGATTTTCTCACAAATTTTGGGTTGCAAGAAAAAATCACGTGACAAATCAAATTTCTCACAAACTAACTTTTGGAGTGAGAAAAAGTTGAAAAAAAAATTTCTCATGGATTTTTGTTTGTGAGAAATTTTGCAAGTTTTTTTATCAGTTGATTTCTTATATTAATACTAAAAAAATTATAAAAAGGGAAAATAAAAATTCAAAGAAAAGGTAACAAAAAATCATAAATTATCACATTTAAATAAACTTTACAGAGTTTAATCTTAGATTTTACACATTTTACAATCCAAAAGAAATTAACTCAAGTAGTGATTACTATAAAAAAAAAAAAAACTAACTTTAAATTAATAAAATTTATCAACCCTAGAGTTAGAACAAAATAGAAAAATCTCAATAAAATAAACAAATGTAGAGGTAATTTTCAACTATTTTGCACTATAATTAATTTTTCTTAAAATCTAGTACAAAATTGACTACAATAATGTAGAGGGCGCAGCTGCTAGAGATGAATACCTATGATCGCTTCACATCTATCATACAAAAAAGTAATTAATTCAACATAAACATCAAACATGTAACTAAATTAGCTCCCCTAAACCCTAACTCTAAACACTTAAACCAAAATCTTAAATCACTAAACCCCCAAATCCTAAACTCTAAATCTCAAATCTTAAACCCCTAAACTCTAATCCTAAATCCTTAACCCTAACCCCTAAATGTCTAACCATAAACCTTAAACAAAAAATTGGACAGAGTCTCCCTTAAAACTTGAACAATCGAGAAATTATAAATTTCACATAATTACCTAAAACAGTCAAAATTCTAATAAATTTTATAACATTCAATTTTTTTTAAAAAAATAGCACAATCATTCTACACAATTCACACAACAAAATCCCTAACAACATTTAAAGCAATCTAACCAATTCAACCATTAAATCAATACAGTAAAATCACCTAAAATAGTCAAAAAATTATAATAAATTTTACAACATTCAAAAAAATCCAAAAAATAGTACAATTATTCTACACAATTCATACAACAAAAGTCCTAACAAAATTTAAAGCAAGCTAACCAATTCAATCATTAAATCAATACAGTAAAGTTATTTAAAACAGTCAAAATTCTACAACATCCAAAAAATAACACAATTATTCTACACAATTCATACAACAAAAGCCCTAACAAGATTTAAAACAATCAAACCAATTTTATCATTAAATCAATATAGTAAAGTTACTTAAATTCGGATACCTATAGTAGTCAACAAATTTTCCATCAAAATGAGGTATGCCTAAATCCATAATCACATAGACACCATTCCACAAACAAAAAATAATAAAACTACAAAATAATCTACCTAGAAACAGAAGAACTTCAAGTTTGGTTTAGAGACAAAAATATAATCTAGAAATTAGTAGAAGTGGGCCTACCTCTACTCCAAAGCAAATAAACCTAAGTTTGAAACTCCTTGACGTCGTTGAAAAAAATGTGAAGAATGGCTGGAAAACTGAAATCGCACAAAGTAGAGGAAAGAAACCGAGGTGAGGAGAGGAAAAAGTGAATATGAAAATGAAAAAGAAGTTGTGGGTTAAAGAAATATCCAAATTTTTCACGAATTTTGGGCCATGAGTAATTTTAAAACCCAAATTTTTACTTTAGTAAAACAGTGCGTTCTGTTTCTCACAGAAGAATTTATATTTCTCACGGATTTTCTCACAAAAAAAAATTTCATGAAAAAATTTTATGAGCTTTTCATGAAAAAATTTTCCGTAAGAATTTCTTACAGAATTTTGTTCTGTGAAAAATAGAGTATTTTCTTGTAATGTTCATTGATTGTGATAATTCAACCGGACGTAATTAGCGACTAGATAGACCAATGATAAATTTGTCTCGTGTAGTACTCTTATATAACAAAATAAATAGATAGTTTTTTTTTTTTTTTTTTTTACAAAATTTTGGAATTAGCTCTTGCTTGGAAGATTCAAGAATCTTGAGGTAGAAGTGGATTGTAAAGATATTATTAGCTTGATAGAGAAGAGTGACAGATCTATGCATCGCTATATATGGAGTTCTTATAAGCGACATTTGTAGTTTCATTAACCGGAATTGGTATGTGAAGTTGAAGTATATTTTCAGGGAAGCGAATTTTTGGGCAGACAAATTGGCTCAGCATAGTACCAGGCATAAGATTACTTTGGTCTCCCTTCCGGTATCTAATTGGCTTCATTTAGAGTTATTAGCTAATTTGGCCTTTCTTTTTACATATAATGCAGATTTTTACAGTCTCAAATGAGGAGTATGAATTTTTCACTACTAAATTAAATGCCCATTAACTTATAAGATAGAGTTTAATAGTAAAAAATTATAAAGATTTTAAGTTTAATCTTTCATATTATCATATAAAATAGTTTTAGAGAAATATAGGTAATCAAACTTCGAACTTAACTTACCACCATTCACCATTTGCTAACATAAACGTCAAGAGGAGTACCGTAATCAAGTCATACTTATTTACCAAAAAAAATAAATGAAGTCTTACATATCCATATCCATCCCTAATAGATTTTCTTATCCTATTAAACATTCTAATGACGGGGAAATGATAGAGACTAGACCACGCTCTATCTCAAAATGTCAAGACCTAGTCACGCTCTCATGGCTCTGCCACGTCATCTCGAATGTCTTCAACGTTGGAATTTACGCTACCTCCCTGCAAGACTGGGTCCCCACGTACGGCACTCTTGTGGCTGCCTTTAAATCTCCCTTTCTTTTGAAAGAAATAAGAATGGAGGTTGCTATCAACAAAAATTGAAATGCAACGGCCTCGTGACCCTAGTTTATTACGTTGTGTGAGATTATATCCTACGCTAGGTCCATATGCATCGAAACACAGATCCCTCGGTCAACTAATCAAATGAGACGCGTCGGCAATATGTGGTCCATACGTTAGATGCGGTCGATTTGATAGCTGTCCTTTTTGGAAGTTCAGAATTGGACTGCGGGTATATGGTATTGGTAGGGGACCGGTGGATGCCCATATCTATTTGCATTTAAATTTTCCATACGTGACATTCTCCCTTCTTCATATATATGTCTTTTTAATATTATGCGTTTTTTTTTTTAACTTTTGATTATAAATTTAAATTCAAATACAAAATTCATAAATTTTAAAAATAATTTTAATATCACTCAGCTATAAATTATTTAAGTTAAAAAACTCATCCAAATTTATATTCTAGCATTATTCTTTAATAATTTGTATATTGTGATTAATTGATTTTTATTTTTATAGAAATTTAAAAAATATATTATATTTAAAATAGTGAATTTAAAGATATTACTTAGTTGAGTTCTCTTCTCACAATTTCTTTTTTGATTAGAGATAAGAGATTTGCATTACAATTTAAATTTACTTTCATTTTTAAAGAAATTTATGAAAATTAAATACATATCAAAACTTGAATTTTTAGCACCAACAATCCTTTTTTTCAATTTTTTTTTGTTTTAATAATAAGAGTATTTTTGGGTCAATTTTTGCACATTAAAACTAAGTTCCTTCTCGAGGGATCTTAAGGACATGTCCCTTACATCGGTTTGTGCATTTGGGAAAAAATTTCTCCTAGGTGCTTACTTCAAGATTCAAACCTTGAATAGTTTAAATAAACTTATTACATTATTACCACCAGACCAAATTTATTGGGTTATTTTTTTTAATCAAACAATATCAAGAATAATTTAAACCAACTATACAATATCACACTCTATAAACTATGCATGACCTTTTTAATATTTATATTGATTTGGTTTATAAGGAAATCGGGTTCAGACTATCTCAAAACTTTCCTTCTATTAGTACTTGATCCAAGTGATTGATGTCAGTCGGCTTGTTTTCTTGTTATAGTGTAACTTTGCACTTCAATCACATTGCATTAACATTCTCTTATCTTTTGGGGTGCTGTGTTTTATAGAATGGCAATATCTTGCTATTTCAGGAACAAATAAACTTTTTTTCCCCTTTATTCATTGGGTTAGATTATGATTATACCATGAAAGACCAATATTTAAAAGGAAAGTCTATCAAATAACTTAATAAGACCAAAAAAATACTGCAGAGATCGATTCTGAGTTGTATATAGCTAGAAAATATGTTGCCAAGTATGTAAGAAAATAGTAATTATAGCCTTTAGTTCGTAAAGCAAATATTAATTAGTTAAGGAAAATAGTATAGGATTCTAGAACGAGATGTGTGTGCGATTAATTAATGATGTGAGGGTAATGATCTTCTCATGCATCAATTCACATCTTCAGATTGTGCGTTTACTTTATCAAATTGACAAAGTTGAGGAAATTCGACAAAAGGCTGGCCATTTATGGTTTAGATTGTTAAAAGGATTTTGCTGCATATCCTACCCTAACTTGGGTGATTTGGCTAATTTAACTCTTTTACACATGGTTTATGTTAAACTTGTGAGAAACTTCGAGGAACTTGAATTGAGATGAATCTTGGAAGGATTCTATCTCTGGTGATGAAAGATCAATGATCTTATCAGAAAAGCTCATGACAGAGGAAAACCAGAAACTGAAAAAGAAAAGAAAGAAAATGTATTTGCAAAAAGAGATGGAGAGAAACTGAAGATCAATGAATTCATGATCTAAAAATTATGATTTCTGTATATTCAATCTTAACATTACAGTAGCCATTATATACATAGAGATTCTGAAGATAACTAACCGTTTAGCGTGCTCTAGAAGCCATTTCTATTTACACAACTGTCTAACTAACTAACTCTGACTAATGCAAACTGCTTTGACTTTAGTTGCTACCAGCCTACCGTGTCATTGCTGATGTGGCTTGTTGATGTGTCCTTGCTTAACCTGCATCAAGCTTTTCTGGTTTATGCTTAACATCCCCCCTCAAACTCAAGGTGCGGGGAAGCACAATGAGTTTGGCTCTATTGGACATAAACACCTTTGTGGACAAAGGTTTGGTAAAAATATCTGCTATTTGATCCGCAGAAGGCACATGACAAAGATGCAAGGACTTGTTCAGCAATCTCTCCCTAACAAAATGGAAATCAATCTCAATATGCTTAGTTCTAGCATGAAGCACAAAATTAGCAGCAAGGTAGGTGGCACTAAGATTATCACATAGTAAGACAGGAGGTGAAGGCAAAAGGAACTTGAGTTCCTGAAGCAAGGACTGAAGCCAAAGGAGTTCAAAGGTAGCATTGGCCAATGTCCTATATTCAGCTTCAGTGCTTGATCTAGCAACCATCTTCTGCTTGCTAGAAGACCAAGAGACAAGACTAGCACCAAGGAACACTGTATGACCATTGGTGATGTGTTTGTCATCAGGACAGCCAGCTCAGTCTGAGTCAGTGTAAGCCAGCTAAGGTAAAGAGGTAGAGGTGCAAAGGGTAAACCCGTGAGAAAGAGTGCCTTTAAGTTATTTAAGCACTCTCTTAGCAGCAAGCAAGTGAGCATTAATGGGAGCACTCATAAATTGGCAAAGTTTATTAATTGAAAAAGCAATATTAGGACGAGTAATAGTGCATTATTGCAAGGCCCCCACCAAACTTCTATAAGAAAGTGGATCACCAAGAAGTTAACCGTCAAAGATAAAGACTGAGAACTAATCATAGGAGTGGGAGCAGGTTTACAACTGTCTAGACCTGCTTTATGCAACAAGTCAATAATATATTTGGTTTGAGAGAGATGTAATTGATGAGGTTCTCTAATGGTCTCAATGCCTAAGAAATAATGCAAGAAACCTAGATCCTTTAAGGAGAAAGCATAATTAAGGGCCACAATGAGATCCTTGATAAGATGCATATTGGAACCAGTAAGGATGATGTCATCCACATAGACAAGAAGAAAAAGAACTGTTGCAGGAGAATGAAAAACAAATAAGAAATTATCATAAATAGTGCAAGTAAATCCTCGTTGCAAAAGGGTGACTTTAAGCTTGGTGAACCATGCACGAGGAGCTTGTTTCAAGTCATACAAGGCTTTGTGGAGCTTGCAGATATGTTGAGGAAAAGCTGAGCTTTCAAAGCCTTGAGGTTGCCTCATATAAACCTCTTCATGCAAATCCTCATTAAGAAAAACATTGTTGACATCCAGTTGTTGAATTGGCCAATTTGTAGACAAGGCAATGGTGAAAACAATTTGAATAGTTGCTGGTTTGACCACAGGATTGAAGGTATCAAAGTAATCAATACCATATGTCTGAGTGAAGCATTGAGCAACCAACCTAGCTTTATACCTCTCAACTGAACCATCTGATTTGTATTTGAGCTTATACACCCATTTGCATCCCACAATATTCTTGCCAATAGGACAAGTGACAAGATCCCAAGTATGATTAGCCTGCAAAGCCTTGAACTCAGTAGCCATAGCATCAATCCAGTGAGGGGACTTGATAGCTTAATTGTAAGTGGAAGGTTCTGCAAGACTAATAGAGTAGGTAGTAATGTAAATTTTTGGCTTAAAAATACCATTTTGACTTTTGGTAGTCATTCTAATAGGAGCCAAAGTAGGCAAAGCTAGGAAGGGAGATGGAGGAAGTGAACCAGAAGAAGGACTAGGTGCTGGTGAATCTGAAGTGACTGGAGTGGAACCTTCATACAAACCAGAATAAGTAGTAATAGGATCAATAAATGCAGGAATAACTAAAGACTGAGTAATGGATGGTGGAACAGCAAGAGGAATGAAGCAAGTGGAAGAACTAGAAAAAACTGAGGGTGACTGAGAAAGAAAGGGAAATACAGTTTCAACAAACACCACATGCCTGGAAATGTAAATTCGCCTAGAATCCATGGCTAAGCAAAGAAAGCCTTTATGTCTATTACAATAACCCAAAAAACGACAAGGAGCATATATGTTTTCAAGCTTGTGAGAGCGATTGTCTCAAGTAAGAAAAACATAGACATCCAAAAGTTTTAACTTGAGAGAAATCTGGTAATTTCTGATAAAGCAACTCATAGGGGGACTTATGACTGAGCACTACTGTAGGCAATCTGTTGATGAGGTACACAACAGTTTGAAAAGCAAATGACCAGTACTGAGTGGAGACACTTGCAGTGGTAAGCAAGGAGAGACCAGTTTCCACAACATGCCTATTCTTTCTCTCAACAATGCCATTCTGTTTTGGTGTGTAAAGACACGTCATTGCTGATGTGGCTTGTTGACGTGTCCTTGCTTAACCTGCATCATGCTCTTTTGATTTATGCTTAACAATTTATACTCTGCTATAATTGACATAATCTAAATTAATTTTATTAGAATGACATTTGAGCTACAAAAAAAAAAAAAGTAGCTTCAATATATAATTTAAATTATGTCAACTATAAATGTGAAACATTATGGCTCTAAATACTCTGTAATAAAGTTAAAACAAGTCAAATTAACCCCAAATTAAGGGTAGGGCAGAACCCATTTTAGAATTCATTGTTGATCATATCAAATTTATTTGTGACAAGGATTAGTATCACGTATGAACTGACGAGGCTCCTTCTTCTAATAAGGTCAATAGGAGTAGTATTAATCAAATCAAGATATTTTACAAGTTGAATTTGATAAAGAGCTATTATTCAATACCCTAGTAGTGAAAACTAACGAAGTATCCATTAACATTTCATATTTTTTTCGTGATTTTAATCTCAATGAATCAAAATTATGTATCAATATTCTTAAACTAAGTATTATACATGCATCTAAATGAAACTTAACTTCTAATTAATAATATATTTTTCAAGTAAAATCATATATAAGAGACATCAAACAAATGGTAGTATTGATTATCAAATAATTATTTCATAGTTTAATTACTTTTTACTATTTTGGTTTAAGTTAATAATAAAAATACTATCTATAATTGACTAGATTATCACTAATTAAGATAGGTTTTGTGAAATGCTTATTAACACAAAATATATAACAAATAGCTTTCATAAACTTTAAACTTTACCACCAGTGCATTGAAATATAAAACCTGTGATAAAATCTCAATTTTGGCACATCACATAGTTTATTTTTTCTTTATTTATCTTTATTCATTAATATAATCATATGTCACGTGATATTAATTAAAGGGATTTTGAGTTCATGTTTATGCCTAGAAGAAAAAGAAATATCATTTTTTCTCAATAGGGTTAAATTAAGTTTTAAACTGGAATACACATTAGTCAACATGATTGATAGTTGAGATATTCAAATTAAGCTACATCAAGCTTCGAGCTTGATGATTTTTTATGAAACCAAATTCAAGATTAGGCTTGACACTTGAAATAAACAAGACTTGGGTTGTGTTCAAATTCATAATATTTACATTATAATTGAGTGGACATATAAATCTCAACGCAGCAATTGCAAATTAATAAAAATAAAGTAATTAACTAATATATAGCAAATGGTCATGAAAGCTAAGTAAATCTTTACTAAAGTTTATTAAGATTCATCACCTTATTAATCTCATATGAACTACAGCTAATACAAAAATTATTGGCTTTACGATCACCCATACGCAAAAAGGCTAATCAATAGAGAAAATGAGAAACTATTTCTGCATGATATTGCACATGAACACAAGAAAATCCTTGAAGTTATTTTTTTTTTCTTTTGCAGAAAACTCAAAAGAAGAAAAATGAAACAGTCGCGGTCTAGCTTAGATGTTCCAAGCAACACCTAATCTAATCCTTGAAAATTGAAAAGTCGTCGAATTAGGGTTTTGTGGCCTTCACAGCACAGCATAATGGGAAAAACCTTGCCGTTAGAGGATGCTGCTCAAGCACAAGAGGGTGGAATTTTGGGAATTCCTTGTCGCTGTAATTCACCCATCACGCTATCAAGCGCTGGAGCTTTAAGACCAAGTGGCAGTGGCAGCCATGGTTTTGATAAAACATCTCCAATAGCTGCATCTATGCTCTCCTTTGACTGTCAAAACACAAACAAAATCAAAATTTACCGTATAACTGCGTGGTGCATGCATCTATGTAATATTTCCAACTTATAATTTGTTTCTTGCTATGTTATGAAACATGAAACTGACTACACTAGATGGCGAGAACGACATGAATCCAACAAATAAATTCTAAGAAGAGGGAGAGAGAGAGGTAAGCTGAAAGAAGATATTGCATACAGCTTATAATTAACAACATGAATCCAACACATACATTTGTGTTTGTAAGGTAAGAAAATGACATAAGCTGAAAAAAGAGAGAGGGAAAGGAAATTTACAGGGTGGAAGTCGCAGAGAGGCCGTGGGCCTGGTTGCCCGGTCGGGACGCCAATGCCGGGATCTACTTTGTACATGGCATGGGGTGGGATGCCCGGGACAGGAGGAGAGGAGGCAAATCTCTGCATGAATGGTGAATGAGCCAAATATATACTAGAGTTTGTGTTTAAATATGACAAGGTTTTAAATGGTAATGTCGTAAAAGGATAAAAATTTTAAAGAAGAGAACAACTTGAGTAGCTCCAAAAGTGTAAGGAATGACTAATTACCGTTGTTGTCAGAGGTTGTGGGAAACACGGTGCTCCTGGGGTTAGCGCGTTAGGAGCCTGATTCAAAAAAGAATAATATACCTTAAAGATTAAGAAGAAGCATAGAATTTAGGCTTGGCTCTTTTGGGAAATTTGAAGTCTCAATGATTGCTTCAATTAAGTCTAAGAGAGAGAGAGAGAGAGAGTTAACATTACCCGTTGTTGCCAGTATGAAGGGTCTAGTGGTGGTGGAGCTGTTGGCGGTGCCCACGCTGGCGGCGGTGGTGACGGGGAATGTGGTGGTAGGTGTTTTGGCCACATGTGCACAAATGACTGGTCCATGGTGGGATGCCCCCATACATGTAAGGGTCTAAAATGGTGCATTGGAGTGATGGGAGGGAAACCCATGGTGGGTGCTGGCCAAGGGCTAACTTCTCTCTTTCCCCCTCCTCCACCTGCACCTGCTACTCCATACATTTGCCTTCTCTGACTCCAGCTCGCTGCTTCTGCTTCACGAGCTAGTAAATGTTTCCTATGCGATCGATATTTCTGCACTCAAAGAATCAAACTCGATAACTTAGAAATCTCTCTCTCTCCTAAAATCCTTAATAATAACAGGTTTGGGATTAGTATAATTAGCAAACATAAAACCTAGAAAATTTTCTGTAACATTCTTTAGCCATAACATGCATACAAATTATAGCTTGACAAATGGTTACGTGACAAGAAACAATTAAAACTAAAATAAATTATACAAATAATCCTCTCTTTTTTAATATTTTATGCTTTTCTTGTTGAGTCTTGGCGTTTGAAATTAATATATAGAATATTGAATTAGAATCAAAACAATTAATTAAGGGGAGAAGTTAAAGGTCAAGTACTTGAAGGTGGCTGGCAATGTTATGGCGAGTGAGACAGTCAATTCCCATAATCTCCAAAATCCTTGAAGGGACTGCCTTATCCACTCCTAGTTGCTCAACTGCTTGCACAAATCGCCTGTGCAATTCCGGGGTCCAATCAACCTACACAGATCCCAACAAGGAAAGAAAAAGATAAACAATTAACATGACTAATTTAACAATAGAATCTCACAAAATACACCCGCAAAAAATCAAACAGTTTCAGTCTGCTGTAAGACTCTTCTTCTGCTTCTCTCTCTCTCTCTCTCTCCCTTCTTCATTTGATACCCCATACCCGTGAGTTCTTTTGACACCAGGCAACTTTATGAATACCCATAATTGAGATAGAGACAGAGCCTTTTGGGTTAGCTCAGTTGCATATGACCTAAAAATAAAGTACCTTGGTAAAGCAATTAATAAGAAAAGTGTTTATAGTTCTTACCTTCACTTTTCTCTTCCCTTGAGAACTCTTAGATTGAGCAGATGATGATTTTCTTCCCTTGTCAGCTTCCTTTGGCGATGGATTAACCACCACAGATTCATCTTTTTTGCTCAATATCTCCTCTCCTCGACTTGACTCAGAAATATTTGAACCCGAACCTGAAGAAACTTTATCTTCATCTTCTTTCTTCCTAGACACAGTCTCATGAGCTTTATTCTCTACTAAAACTGATGAGGTCAACTCCGATTCCTCCCCGCCGCTAAGGGAGAACTCGGCAAAAATCTCCGGGTCCATCTCCAAATCAGGCAAGACATCTCCATCGTTGATACCCACGAAGAGATCATCAAAATTGATGCTTTCCAATAAATTCCCATCGGAAAGGTCTCCAAACTCATCAGCACCCATCGAGAACCTCTCCATCTCTCCTTGGTTTTCATCTTTGGTGCTCCTCAAAGGTGACACCGCGAGCATCAATCCCAGATTCCCACTCCAAGTAAAAGCTCAAACTTCCTATTACACTCTTTTGCTATGTGTGCAAAAATCTACTCACACAGACACACTCTTGCCGCTCCCTGTGAAGCAGTCTCACGTTGCTAGTGCATGAGAATAAATCAAGAAAGCTGAGCAAAACTGAGGATGTGAAACAATATGGGAATTAATTTGATGTAGTGGTTCGAATCTGAGAGAGAAGGAGAGCAATATTAATTGTTGAATGGTTTTGTTGCCTTTTTTAGAAGTGGGAAAATATGAAAGAAGAGCTTGGATCTCAACCACAACTTCGTAGAGTTTTAAAGAGATTTGTTTTTATGCCTTTTGTTTGGGAGTGCTACTTGCAGTGTTTGTCTGCGTAAATGTTTTTAGGCTTGTGGATGGCCTTTTTTTGATGAAGGTTTTGAAAATTCATAAAGTGGCTCGTGAGCTTTTAATTTGTTTAGTATATTATTTTTTATGTAATGGAGTACGATTGGATTTTGGAAGAGAAAAAGAATTTGGTGTGTCAGAGAGAGCACATAGGGTTATAAATTTATATATCTATATCAGCTAGAGTATGTCTCTTTCTACAGTGAAAAAGAAGGGGATATATGCCATGTTCATGTTGGTGTGCTGCATTTTTGCCACTGACAGATAATGTATATCTTTTTACAATTTGCACGATAATCACATAATTTTGAAGGCTCAAGTAGGAGTTCCTTGAATGTACTCCCTCCCTGGTGAAAATGAGATATGGTCCAACTTCAAAAACAACTATATATATCCCTAGTGGAAGTGAAAGTTAATACCTGCTCATTGTATGAAACTATATTACATTATATTTCACACTTGGGCCATGAGAAACTCCGATCTTATGAGTAGCGACATAATCAATTTAGTTAGTTATCAAGATCAAGTTCGTGGATAATGATTATGTGAGATGTATATGCTTATGACCATACTTGGCACATCAGTTGCCATTAGTACTAATTATCATGAGTATCTATGTCACTATTATCTAAATGGATAATTGTTTAGCTATAGATGTGATCCAGAATTCAAATGGATAATTACTTTTGCTATTGATGACTAGAAATTAAAAGAAGATTGCCTTCAAGTCTTGAATTAGTAATGATAAGGGTTAGATAGTTTGTATGATATGTTTATGCCATTAATATACCAAAAACAAAAGACTACCTTGGTTAACAAAATGAAAAATACTAACAAATGTTTGGTTCAACTAGTAGCAAATTAAATTCTAGGGATGCGCTTTTGGCTATGGTCAAGGGTTCGAGGTCCAATGAGAACATTGTTAGAAGAGAGAAAACCGTAATTGTTATAACATTTGAAAAAGATTAATCTCATACACAATTGAATAAAATAGAGATATTCGTAGTATTAATAAAAAAAACAAAATGAGAAACCCTTCACCAACTTAATTCACATTCACTTAAACAATTAGTGCCAATAATACCTAAACTAAGAAAATACTAAATGCATAGGACTAATCAAATGTTTGAACAATTTAGAATAATATATAGCCAAAAAGATTATTTTACTATATTTGTGGACCCGTGCCTTTCAACATGTTCCCCGTGTGATGGGTTTTGAGGGTCCGGATAAGATTTTTGCCAGCTCTGAATCCAACAACTCCGCATTTTGCCACCAAAAGCTCACAAGTGCAATATATATATTGTCTTGCAAATATATGCATAATAATAGTTGATAAAACTCAAAATATTTTATAGTGAATGCTTTATCCAACGGCTAATAGTAAACCCCGGCTAAAATCTGGACTTCACATTCCGATCTACAACTACATAGTAGGGGTTCTTCCATAAATAGATTAATATTGTGTGGGTGTAGAATTTGAACGTAACCAATCCCATCATTTGGACTTTTTATTTAGAGTGCAGTTTTCTTTTTAATTATTATGGTAGAGAATTTATAAAATGCTATTAATTACTGTTTAGATCTTAATTATCTTTTTGTCCTTAGGCTCAAAATATTTATGTGTTCGAAAAACCACAACGTGATTTCATGTAGTGGCGTAGTATCATACTTGTACTTACCTTCTAAGAGACTACAAAAATTTATTCACATGTCGCAAAATACACAGCACATTACTATAAATGTACAAAGCTCTAAAATAAACTTATCTTACCAAACAAATTGTAGTTAAATGATACTAAGATCGTTCTTAAATTAACTTATGGGTTCAGTATTTTTTTTTTCCTGAACCCTAGCTTGCATTCAGCTACTACTTTTTTTAAAAAAATTCATAATATTGCTATTATATCTCATTAGACATCTTAAGATCAGCAGTGAGTACTCAATATGAATGTCTCAACTAGTCTATTCATATTATAACAGATGGAGTGAAATTTATGAGAGAAAATCAAGAAAAAAATATGTTCAAATATAAACTCAGACCACCAATCTAGGGCAATAATTAGCAATTGCGACCCTATATTTGATTACTCCTAGTATATATATTGTGCTATAAGTTCCTCTTGTTGCCTTGTTTATTACTTTTAAAGCAAATCATATACAATGATAGTTACTGGGAGAAGAGATGACAAATGTTTGATATATAAGACAAAGTAACTGGGATTGATTCCAGATTTTCTTCAACAAATTCTTGTCTCTTAATTATAGCCATCAATTTTATCATGAACTTCACCTATGGATCCAAATATGCCTCTAGAGAAATTATTTAATGGCGTCCAATTTTGCATGTTCAAGATATTTTTTAAGTTCGTCTGTCTGTTTTATTATGCATGTAGAAGATTCCACAAACTACCAGAATTCACAGTAATACAATCATATATATACCGCACATCTTAATTGTCTCAGAATTGCCTTTCCTGCCTTCAGATTCCTCTGGAAATATCTCAATTTTCTTAATTTAATGATCCACTAGCTAGTTCTTAATTGAAAGCATTTGCAATTGCAAAATGATATATTTTCTGTAAAATGAAAGTTCATCACCTCCTCTTCTTGAAGAGACTTATATTCTGTTGATTGCAACATCAGAAACAGGAAGATACACAATTATTTTGCATCAAATGCACCAGAAAATTCAAAAAGAGAATACATTTTTTCTTTCCACCAAACACCAAACTATATTAATTTTTTTTTCTTCTTTAGTGAAATTAAACTCCAACAAATCATTTCTTGCAAAAGAAGAAATGAAGACTAAATGTTCTATATATATAATTAATTAAGCTTAACTAGAACGGTGAATTGCAGATTCTAAAGGTTGGCTTGTATAGATATATAAACTAGTGAGTCATCTCTAAGCAACTATGTTAGGTACAATATCCATTAAGGACGGTAACTTTCACGTCCTGGGAATATAATTCCTAAGTAGCCAGATGGTGGGTCTTTCAGCGTAAACCACGTGGATGAAGGGACCATATATAGGGTCAGGAACCATTTATTTCTTTTATCTAATTGACACTTTTGTTGACTACTACTAGAAAGACATAAATGTCTTTATTGATGGTCCAGCTGATTAAGGGAGGGTCCTCACAATAGCAATAATTATTGTTGCTGCTGATTATGTGTTGTAAACAGGAATCTAAATTTCACCATCAACTAAAGGGTCAGTCTCAAAGGGTAAGAGGTCCCCAGATTTCACCCACTAAACAATCCAAAACCAAAAACACTGACATAGACCCACTTCCTCTCAATAATTCAACTCAGATGGCTATATCCTCACACAGATCATAACGCAAAAGTAGAGAAAAATATTTCCCTGCATATAAAGCATATAAAATCACCTTTAGAAATCCTTTATGAGCCTCTATTTTTCCCTTTGTAACTTTGAATGATCCCATGATATTTTTTTTTTCTTGCCTACATTGTTTTCTTAATTAATAATACTATAAAATGTCCAATCTCCAATCACATAGCGTCGTTGTACCAAATTCCTTTCAAATTAAATGGTATTGTTCATTGTCTTTTTAAAAAAAAAAAAAAATTGAAAAAGAGCCTTCTATATAGTTGAATCATAAATACCCCCCACTTAAATTCAACTAATAAGCATGACGTGAAACCCTAGAGCAAGGCAATACCAGATATGCTTCCAAGCAACAGAGACACCTATTTCTCACAAAGATGAGTCTCAATACTAAAATCGCAACTTGGACAATAACATGCAATTGTAATCCATTGTATAGACTTGGGCAAACAGTGATAATAAGGGGGAAAAAAAGATTTCCTAAGTTGATCATATATAGACCCTCCACTTAAACTTAACTAACCCTCCGCTGAAGCTATTTCCTTGTACTATAAATGCTTCTCTCAATTTATGACACTGTAAATTAATTACCTTATTCAATGGCGATCTTTTCCAACGATGCATCAACTGTTTTATAAATCCTTAAACCTCATATTAGCTTGGAAAAAATGTTAAAGTTTAGCATGCAATGAAGACCAAGACACTGAAATGGGTTGGGTAAAAAGTAATTAATAGTTATTTGAGAACAGAAAGAAAACGATATATATTGAGGGTCACAGCAGCATATTGGATGTATGGAAGATCTGGAAATGATATTTTAAGAACTGGCCCAAAAGCATATGCAGGTATATGTGGAGAAGAACTTTTTGTCTTTCATGCATGGAGGTATTCTATGTTTATGTTTTTGTGGTGAGAAGTATTTTGTTTGGATATTGAATCAGTATAAATCTATATCGTATTTTGTATTTATATCTGTATATATCGTATAAATCTATATGTGAATACATAGAGAGTGACATAGTGAAACCATCACCATTGCTGTAGCAAAGGTCCTTGTTTTGTGGGGCAAGAGACAGAGAGACTGATAATGTTCAAGGATCATAAGGCCACTTGGCCCACACCACGACCTACAGAGAATAAACTCTCTTTTTTTTTTTTTGGGTAATAAGAGAAAAAGCTATTTTATTAATTAGCGTTTTGGCCAATGTCAGAAATGGTAAATTTACAAACTTTTGTATCTGAGTTTAATGAAACAAAAATTTAAGAGTCATCAGTTAAATTTAAATTTTTTTTCAGAGTATAATTGATATGCATATCACGACTCTCTTGGTCCATAACTAAAAACCACCTTCACGCTAGGTTCCTCCTTTAGATATATCATTTTGGTTTCCAAAACACCTATAAAAATAAAGCTAGATCTAATATATTTCAGTGGCATGGTTAATTTAATTTTCCTTTATAAAATTAAGTTCATAATTCACACACATAAGGCAATGACAATTAAAATAATTGTACTAAATAGCATTGTTGTTCCGAAACTACATGATTCAAATGAATACAAGTGCTCAGTGGGGTTTAACTCAATTAATTATATGCCACCAAGCTAATAGTACATAGGATGTTATAGCGATTATTGACATCATGTTACTACAAAAGGGTTATAGAATAAGAGGTTGACTGATACTTCCATAAAATATAATTATTATAGCTCTAATTAAACTTGATCTAACCAGTTCTTAAGTTATTTTGCATGAATGTGTGCCATATCATCTAGTTATTTAGTAATCTTAGTTAGTGTCAAAGTTATTGGTTTTATTTAATTTTCTAGCATGTTTTTAGCTCATTCACAGTTTCTTTTGATTGCTCTTGCACGTTAGAGCATTAGGAGGTTGAAGAGGAAACTAAATGTGACAAATCAAGCTGATGAAAAATTGTCTGGAGACCCAGCGCCCAACGCTAGGTCCCCCGAGCCAATAATTG
This sequence comes from Cercis canadensis, assembly GCA_003255065.1. Classification (NCBI taxonomy): domain Eukaryota; kingdom Viridiplantae; phylum Streptophyta; class Magnoliopsida; order Fabales; family Fabaceae; genus Cercis; species Cercis canadensis. The sequence continues at coordinate 2,858,486 of QAOA01001066.1, forward strand.
TCTTCAGCAAGCCCAGCACCCAGCGCCAGCCTAGCCGAGAAGCCCCAGTAAACCAGTGCTCAGCGCCAGATCTCTAGCATTTCAGCACCCATGTCTTCATTCTCCCAGCGCCCAGCACTGGCATCAGTGCTTATGTGTCTTTTCACCTGTCTCTTGGAGCTAACCTACCTATAAAAGGAAGAAGAGGGAGGAAAGAAAACCAGGAGCCATCAAGAACAAGAAGAGGAAAGGGCTAGAACACGAATTTGAGGATTCTACTCGGATTTCACCTAGTTTTTCTTCTCTTCTCTTATGATGAACTCTGTTTATCTTTATTCCTCTGTTTTAACTATGAGCAGCTAAACCCCCTTAGTTAGGGGTTTGATGTAGCTAGGTTTGGATGAAGTTTTACTGTTGAAGAATATTATTTTGATGCAAATCTAATTGTTGGAGTGGATTTTACAGTTCTTAATTTTTTGAATATTTAGCTACCATTTGAATGGTTTATTGGCTCATGTTGATGCTAGGAATAGTAAGATATGAGTATGCTCTTGTAATCTCCACCATGAATCAGATTAATCTAGGAATAGATAACCTAGTTTATGTGGTCTTGAATAGATTTCTTTAGAGCTTAATTACCTAGACAAATTAATGGAACCAAGGAATTGGGCAACTAATTGGGATAGGGATGATTGTTTCTCCAAGGGATTGGGATCAATCAAATTAGGAAAATTTGCCAACAATAAAGTATTTGTAGCTAAGATAATGTATTCTTCAGTGATTCAAATGTTATTTTGTTTATGAAATAACCAAAGTCCAAACCAAGTAAAATTAATCCATAACTTTCTTTAATTCTTTGTTAATCTCTTCAACCATAATTTTTGTCAAGTTGTTGAGATTTATTATCTAGCTTTAGTGAGTTGATTGTTCATAATCATTTAGATATATCTTTCTCCAAATCAAAACATTTATCTTTTTAAATAGAATCATTGTTAGTGAAATTAGTAATTGTTAACGTCAATTCCTGAGGATGATACTCAACTCATTATTATACTACTTGTGTGGCCCGATATATTTGCCGGTAACAAAATCCACATCATTGACTCCTGTCGATCGTCTGCATATATAGCTACAGTACGAAAGAAAAGCAATCAATACGATGTTGAGTTAGATCCACTTGATTCAAGAAACGTTGGTTGCTCTAAAACCTTAGAATTCAACTTTCCGTGTTTGATTTCTCAAACAAGAGTACAATGACCAAGGCTCTCGAAGATGCTGTAATAGACTGGTGTCTTATCCAGTAATAGTGTTATAGTACACAGCACAGTAAATATATGAACTAAGTGATGATAACGGGCATGGTGCTGCGGTGCAGCTCCAAAATCAATATTTTTGTAAATTCTGTCACTGAGACCAATTTGTTCCCAAATGGACCAAGAAAATAAATTACAGTTCTGGTTTTTCTGATTGAGAAAATCAGTATTCATTGATCGGGTTTTTTGAGTTTTCCTTGTCTAAAAGTAATTTTCTGTTTGTAATGGGTGAACTTGTTTTCTAAAATTTCCATAAAACACAAGAAATAGTAAATGGAAAACATTTTTATACTAATAAGACCCCTCGTTAGACAATGAAGTCAATGCTATAAAAAAAAAAAAAAGACCAAGTGGTTATAAGAGATTAGGCTTTAGGGTGAACGGTGACGTTCTGAGAGACAAAGATCAAAGTTACAGAGACATATATGGAGAGTCTAGCTTTGTTCAATCACTGAAATGGCTTGTATCACCCAATGCCAATATATATATTGAATTGTTGAAAAGATGATTCACTCATTCTCAAAGTCTAATTTCTTTGATATCTCAGTTATATTATATCATACTAGAGACATTACATTACATTTGCCTTTCTCATTGCAAATTATGCTACCAAGAGCAAAGGCCAAAAAATAAAAAAAAAAAATCTATGGACAACAAACCACCTCAACATAAAAGTCACTTAGACTAGGGAATACCAAACCACATCCTAATTAATTTCTTCATTATAATTGTAAATTTATATGTAAAATAGACTTAAAAGTCACTTACACTAACATACCTCACATTCTAACGGGTAAGAATGAGATAGATCATAGAAGTATATCAGTATATATTCTGAAGAAATTTTTTCAGATTTTCCCTAATTTATAAGCAATACTTAATTTCTAAAACTTGATATTTATTATCAAATTTAAAAAACCAAAATGTAGGGAAAGTGAAAATTGTTAGATATAAAATTATTTATGGGTCTTCACCTAAGTTTTTAGGTTTAATTAATTTTTTACATGATATCAAAGTATCTTTGACTAAATAATCAGCATATCAAATAATTTTGCAATTAAAATTTCAACACAAGATATAAGTGGACTTGTGTTTTGTATAAATTTTAAACTCAAAAGACTTTCGTTTATGGGGACGTATTAGATATAAAATTATTTAAGAGCCTTCATCTAAAAACTTAAATTTTTAGGTTAAATTGATTCTAAACAAAAACGAGGTCACGTGTCATTATTATGTACTTGGTTGCTCCTCATCGTGGAGATGTCTCAGCCAAGGATGGGACTTGTGTATCAATGGAACTCGTACATGTACGTTCTGGAAGGAAATATTGGAAGCTTTAGCGAAAACAAACAGTTACGTTGATTAACTTTAGTTTTCGTTTTAGTCAGTACGTGAATGGATCGCAGGTAAGACATGCACTGTATATGTGCCGAGCAAAGCCAATTTAGATACGAAACAATTGCATGTATCCAACTCAACTATATATATAGAATATCAACTTTGTTTTGTTTGTGTGAAGCCAGAAAACAAAAGCTTTTGATTTTTAAATTAAATTACTAAAAAATTAATTTACATTGAAGCTGAAATCAATATATATAATGGAAAGAAAATCAAATATCCCAGAGTGTTTTAACATTATGTTTTAATCTAGCTCCCTTCATCTTCCATAAATAATTGATTTTCATTTTTCTTTATTGCTTCTCTTCATCCATAAAATTATCAAAAAATTCTTTTTTATACTGTCAATATCAATATAAACAGATAGTACCAAAATCTTGCTTCTGTATTATTTTTCTGCTGAGTGAAGCATTCTATAGTCTATGACTCTATATTATGTTTACCTAACCTCTCAAGGATTGGGCTTTCAGTGTGTTCTAGCCCATGAAGAAGTATAAGCCCATTTATAGTTCATGAAAACAATCTCAGTCCAAGTATCTTTCTAAAGGCCCATTGGCCATTACAAATTGAAGCCCAATAAAGAGTCAACTACAACCTGGACAATTGAAATGAAGTCAAACTAGAACGTGCCAAAATGAGTACATAAAACTATACAAGTCATCTGACGGCTGGTTTTGCCTTCTGCTCTATGAAGCATAGAAGTTAGAACGAAGCTTCGAGATAGTGAAATACCAATATAGGCCAACTACTTCGGTCAAACAGCTCAGATTTTGTAAGTTGGTAAGGGTATTTCAGTCCATAAAGAAAATCCTGCAGTGGCGGTTGTTATACTATTCCGCATCCGCGTGACGGTGGATATCCTTGAAATTGAATGCTCACACGGTTATTAGAAAGAAAGAAACCATTTCCAATTCCAACCAACCAACCCCACTCTCTCTTCCAAATAAAATCCCACGATATAAACCAAACAGTTATCTTCTTTGCGAGAGAGAAAAAAAACCAAAAAGAGAATGGGAAATTCAGATTCTTGCGAATGCAGGCCATTGGGTTTCTTGCTAGGATTGCCTTTCGCATTCATCGCTTTGATTTTATCCCTTGTTGGTGCTGTTATCTGGCTTGTCGGGTATTTTCTTTTTTCTTCTTCAATTTTCTATATTTCGTTTTTTCTTAGTTTTCTCAGGTTTTTTTATCTGGGTTCATGAATCATGTTCAATCTCTCTCCCTGCCTCAGATTCTTAGTTCTTCAATACAGTGTGTGTGTGTGTATGTGTGTGTTTTTTTTTTTTTTTTATCAGATTCAGACTAGCTATAAAATTACTATTTGTTTTTGTAACATTGTGTGGTTGATTGAATGGTAATATTAATTTGCAGGTCACTATTGAGCTGCTTGTGCCCATGTTGCATTTGCTGCGCGGCATTGGCTAATTTGGCTGTGAGTCTTGTGAAGCTTCCAGTTCGAGTCCTTAGATGGTTCATGGATCAAATTCCTTGTTAGACGTATTTTCACCCATTCAATATTAGATTAGTTACTCCTTTTTTAACCTTCTTTTTAGGGTATGCTTTTTTAGCCATTTATTGTAATTAGAATGTAATTGATTATACACGATCATCGTTATATTTGGAGCAATGTTAGCCATTCAAACAAGAAAGTTTCCTAGTTTAAAATCATTCATTTTTATTGGAGATTCGAGTACTCGTTATTTCACTCAATTAGTTGAATCATAAATGTCAAACCCAACAATTCTAATTTCATTCATATAATAAGTTATATTTTATATAATAAAACCAGACCAATAGAGGACATACATATTAGGTATGACTTTTTTTTGTATTAAAAAATAGTAATAAAAATATGTTACTCTAATACTATTAGATAGAACATCATTGGTATGTTTGGAATTCTAGGAAGCAATAGACAGAAGCCCGCTTAGAAGATTATCTCCAAGGCACCTTTTCAGCTCATAGGAAAAGTTATTCAACTAGTCTCTGGACACTAGGGGATCTCTCTAATGATGATGGACATTTTTAGTTGTAGGAGAGCTCGAACTCAACACCTATAGATTGGATCTCTTTGACCAACTGAGTCAACCCATGTTGGCACATATTAGGTATAACTAATTTACTCTCATTCACAATGGAAAATATATCAAGAATAGCAAGTTTCAATTTTTGTCAACCTAATTTTTGGGGGACCAATTGTATGTCCTCTTTATCGATATAAAATTAGGTACTTAATTTGTTATCTTAATTGTATGTGCCAAGCATGAAGTGAATTTGAGAAGGCCATTTGACTATATCACGAGAGAATATTAAGATGGCAAAGTGCTTAAATTTATAATAAGCAGAACATTACAATTATAAGTGACTCTAAAAATTGAGGGGAAAAGTAGAATTACAACTACTCTTATATATTGAACTATGATATATATATTCGTATCCTATGTTAAAATTATGTAGTTATATTATTCATTGATATGAAACTCATAAGATAAAGTACGATATTACTATCACAGATTCACATTAAATAAGAATGCTTACAATGAAATGTTTCACCGTCACATCGAACTACTTATTCATAAGATAAATCATGATATCATAATCAATAGTATTACTCTTTCTCATTGAATTAAAAAGGCAGTAATTGGGCCTTTGGCAAAAATAATAACAAATAACTATACAAAAAATTAACCAAGGAAAAATTATTTCTAACTTCTAAAATTTAAAAATTTAAGAGAAGAGACAATTTTTTTTTTTGAGTATTTCATGAAATTATTAAAATTCATATTATGTAGCTTTTTTTTTAATATGATTATTATGTATAAAATATGTAATTATTATATTTTAAATATAAAAGACTATTATATATTTAAATGAAACAATCATATAATATTATTTTTTTTAAGTTTTAAAACTTGAGAATAAATTTTAAAAATTTTATATTTTAAAAAGATGAGAGCTATGCTACTACTCCTTCTTAGGGGTGATAGCGCTACACTTCTCTCAGTTGGATAAGATCCAGTGAGACTTATAATATAATTTTAATGTCATTGCGAATATTTCAAAAAATTGAATCACACAGTATGTGCTAAAACATATAATTTTTTATAAAAATGTAAAAATAATACAATATAAAAAAGTGTGTCAAAAAGTAAAATTTTAAAAATTATTTTCTGACATGCTTTATTATGTCATACCATTTTTATATTTTATAAAAAATTATATATTTTGACACATATTAAATAATTTAATTTTTTAAAATTTTTACAATAATATCAAAATTATTAAACGAGTCTCACCTAAACTCATAAAACTAAAGAGAGGACGTAGCACTATTACTCCTAAAAACAAGTAGTAGTACAATGCTAAAAAAAAAGAAAAAGAAAATAACAACAACAACAACAGTTACTCTTGAAAAGTTGAAAGCACCTTCCAAAAATTGTTATCAAACACAATTTGATGAAAAATACTCAACATTCCCTAACAAGAGCCAATATGACACGTGTGCCACTAGGACCCAGGCTCCGATTCTTAAGCTGCCTCAAAAATCAACATCAAAGACGGTTTCTGGAACTTTCCACGGCATTCTTACTAATGTCGACTTCACAACACAAGGAACTCCAATCCCACGCCAGCACACCTTTCATTATCGATGCACTTGAAGCTTGATCACTGAAAGGTTTCAGCTGAGATTTCTGAGTTTCTGGTATAGTATAATAGAAGAAGGAGAAGAACCACAACAATAGAGAAGCTGAAGAAGCGAAAGAGAGGAGAAGAAGCGAAGATGGGTGTGGACTATTACAAGGTCTTGCAGGTTGATAAGAATGCCAAAGATGACGATTTGAAAAAGGCGTATAGGAAGCTTGCCATGAAGTGGCACCCTGATAAGAACCCCAATAACAAAAAAGAGGCTGAAGCTAAATTCAAGAAAATTTCTGAAGCCTATGAGGTATGAGTTTTCATCCAACTACATGTTAACATATAAGGGTATCATAAAGTTTTACTCTTTTTCTGAAATTATCTGTTTTTGTAGCAATTTAGGAGTGTTATTGGGAAACCCAATCGGAAAATTTCTCTGGGTGGTGCTTATTTTATAGTGCGATTGCGATTCCTGTAGGTGCTCAGTGATCCTCAGAAGAGAGTTATCTATGATCAATATGGTGAAGAGGGTTTGAAGGGTCAGGTACCGCCTCCTGATGCTGGTGGAGCTTCTTTCTATTCGAGCGGAGATGGCCCCACATCGTTCCGGTTCAATCCACGGAACGCAGAAGACATTTTTGCCGAGTTTTTTGGGTACTCAAGCCCGTTCTCAGGCATGGGTGGGATGGGCGGACATGGTGGTCCAGGCATGAGGTCGAGGTTCCCTGGTGGGATTTTTGGTGGTGATGATATATTTGGATCTTTTGGGGAAGGAGGGCACATGAATCCAGGTGTTCCTCGTAAAGCTGCTCCAATTGAGAACAGGTTGCCGTGTAGTCTCGAAGACTTATACAAAGGAACTACAAAAAAGATGAAGATCTCTAGAGAAATTGTTCATGCCAGCGGGTAAGTACTTGTTCTTAACTGGTTAATTTCTTGTCTATATTTGAGGATCCTCTAGCTTTTGATCAGTGTTTTGCATTTGGCGCAGTTTTCTCTGATCTGATCAAAATGTTGAAATTTGATAGTTACTAGTGAGCTTCCCTGGCTTGAACTAAAGAAGGAACTTCATGGGTAAACAGAATAAGATTTATAATGCCCTTAACAGACTGCTCGCTTACCAAATTTGCTATGATTCATTAATGTTTAGTGTGCTTTTTCATTTACATCATTTGAAAGGTAGACTTGAAATTAAACACTCCTCGTTGTCAAATGGTATTGGCATCCTTAATTTATTTATTTCTTTTTTCAGCTTTTGCATGTAAGGAACTGTGGACGTGGCATATAACATGTTGGAACAATTTGTGGTTCCAATTAATGCTTTGAATATTTTGATTTATTCTGTAGGATTTGCATCTTTGTTTGAAATATATCACTGCTATGTAATTTTAAGTGATAATTTAATTGGCAATATGACTACAAGATACTTTGTAGTTGGAAACATACCCAGTGGATCTGTTGCCCCTTGCAGAGTCTCCTATTATCCTGTGCGTGTCCAGGGCATTCTCCATGTGGTTTAAAATTAATTGGAAACAATGTTTAACTATCTAAGGTTGTTTTACTTGGAGTATGTCTAAATATAGGACTTTCTAGGTTATAAATGAACAATATTTTAATTGTGCCTGGCCGTACCATCTGATTATGGACATAGCTGTAGTGATTGTTCTCCCAGTTGTAGTAGGCAGACACCATGATGAAGTGGATGTCACATGAGAGTTCTATTGTTGTTTCCTAGATATTTAGGAACCTATTGTTATCCCCTATAATGAAGTTATGGAATTTCAACTTATGATATTATGTATTATTGATCTAGCTCTAGCAAGACAATAGGTACTTGGCTAATTGCTGCCTTCAGAACTTATGCTGTCAATAATCATACTGTAATGTAGCATTGAATATGATTAGAAATGTTTTCTTTAGGGTTAAAATCCCTATACTAGGGCAGTGAGATATTTCTGTGGTCTATAGCCAGTGCCCTTTCAATCAGAAAATGGTGTATATCAAAATTGGTAGATCACATTGCACAACTATTTTGAAGTTTGGCTCTCTAGTTTTTGAGGTTTCATCAGGCCACATTTCATTCTAATTTAGAGCTAAAAGGTCATCTGCATGTGAATTTTTGGAGAAGTGTACTGCTATGAAATCTAATTTAATGTCATAATATCTGGGTATGTACTGTGGAGAGGAAAAAGGGGGATGCCAATTGTTAAACTTCTGTAGTGTTTCCTTGGAACTTGGAAGTTCTCCTTACATGAGTACATCAGGTTTTCGATGTCAGTGTGGATTGTATAGGCCTGGCAAAAAGCAAGAAATGCATATTTATATTACTTTAAAATATTAAGATAAGGAATAAGTAAAGATAAGGAATAAGTAGCATCAGTTAATATAATAAAATCTAAATCGTGGGATCAAGGTTTCTTGTTGTCATAGAATTCCCCAGTAATTAGTAGGTGGTCCACCATTCTTAGGCAATTCTGACTCTTGGTAGAAGATTGCACTGAAGTTTCATTCCTGTTGAATACCTAGATATACTGTTCCTTGAACTTGCTGCAGACGTGATATTATACTATCATAGGATTGTCCAAAACTTTAAAAGTATATGTTGCTTCACAACTTCTATATGTTATGCTTTATCCTTGAGCATCAAATGAAGTACATGAATATTTTCTTAATACAATCTGTGAGAATGAAATAGTGGTATCAGAGTGTTAGTTCATGGTTCATTCAGAATGTCACCTGTTTCAAAAATCATTCTCAGTTCTCATTATGTGTAACATTTATGCAGATTGCATCTTCATTCCGGATTGTAATTTTAATTTCCTTTTTTGTTGTTCCTATCTTCTTCCTTAATCTCTAACTGGTTAATGACGCGTTTTCTTTCCTTGTGGCTGCAGCAAATCCATGCAGGTGGAGGAGATCTTAACTATTAATGTCAAGCCTGGTTGGAAGAAGGGCACGAAGATCACCTTCCCAGAGAAGGGAAATGAACAGCCAAATGTGACACCTGCAGACCTTGTTTTCATAATTGATGAGAAACCGCATAGTGTGTTCACCCGTGATGGAAATGATCTGGTGGTCACCCAGAAGATTTCTCTAGTGGAGGCCTTAACTGGTCATACAGTGCAGCTCACTACCTTGGATGGCAGAAGCTTAACAATACCAATTAATAATGTTATTCATCCCAACTATGAGGAGGTTGTCCCAAGAGAAGGAATGCCACTCCAAAAGGATCCAACGAAAAAGGGGAACTTGAGGATAAAGTTCAACATCAAGTTCCCAACTAGACTCACTGTCGAGCAGAAATCGGGAATTAAGAAACTCTTGGCTGCCTGAGGACAAATATAGACAGTAATGTAATAATGGGCTAGATACGGGGATTCTTTATCTGAAAATGTACATGAGAATTGCCAATCTTGACAAAATGAGAATGGGATAAATATGGTTATTGCTGTTTTAATGTATTGTAATTTAGTACAGTGATTAAAATTTTGATTTTGATAGATTATCTCTTTCCTCTGTAAGATTTGTCAGTGAATGGGAAAACCTGTTGTTACACTTGAGATAAATTTTTTACTCACTTTTGGATTACCCTTGCTATGTTCAAACATAGTGGTGAATGTTGTTCGAAGTTAGTCCCATTTTGTGAGAACATCTATCCTAGAGTTCCATGAGATTGAGCCTTCATTTTTTATCAATCAAGGCCCAATTTTTTCTTGGGTGCATAGCAATTCCAGGTCGTGGTCGTGGGACCCTCCTCTCTTGGAGGGTTACCTGTCACTTACTCCATTGTCAACCTCTGTTACATTCTAAACTGAATTTACAATTTTTTTTTAATGCATATTGCCCATTCATTTCAAGCCACACCTATATTAAATCCTGCTGTCCTTTTCCGTTAATTATATTATTACGCACTTATTGAAAGGGTTGTTTTAATGCTTGGCGTGAAATACTTACAAGATACTTCATTTCATGTAAAGAGAATTATAAACAAATGTTTTCTTGCAAAATTAGTGCCCTTTAGGCCTTTACAAGGTATCTTTCAGAATCAGTGTGACATGTCCGTGATTTTCTTTTTCTTCTCTAGGTGACAGAAATCCAGGGCACCCAAAGGAGGATGTGTCCTCGACATAATGGATTTGCTAAAAAATCTTCATCATCAAATAATCTGAACAGAGATGTAATTGTTTCCATTGAGACAAGTTCTATTATGTCTGAAGAAATAAATTTCCTTTCATTTTGTATGCTACAAAGCTACATTTTAGGTATGATAGGATATGTTGTGCGTTGATGACTACTTCTACTAAGAATCTGACCATGGGACTATGCCTATATTACTACACAAAGGCTAAGTCAAAATTTATGACTCTGGAGTTACTGCTCCATAATTGATGTTTCTTTTAGTCACTGTAGTCTGATGATGTAGATCCCATTCCATCTGGATCCATGTTTTGTTCCATATCTCCTTCTCCATTCTCCCCTATATCCGAGTCCCCATTTATGTAGTCGTCCACATCAAGATCAACTTGCCCATCATCATCATCATCATCATCATTAATATCCTCATCTTCCTCATCATCTAAATTATAGTCACTCCCTTGTACTATGTTCTCAGATTTCCTAGTATATTCACCCCCATAGCCATCATTGCTATCAACCAGATAATCATACTCGTCACCTGTTGCTTGATTATTATCATCCTCATCGTCTGATCTCTCGGAGCTGCTAGCATTGCCAGCAGTTTCCATTTGAAAACCAATGGTTTCACCCCCATTAAATTCCTCCCGGACAAAGATACCCAGTGATTCCTCCATAATATCTTTGGGAGGATCCTTCTCACCACTGATCTCACGCACCTTGGCTGGTTTCTGCCTGCTTCTAATGCTCCGACGGCCACGGTAGTGCCCTCCTTGCACACGAGGTTTCCCTTTCCATCCTAGTACCTGTCCCAGTCTCCTCCTAGTGGCAGTGACTTTCTTTCTAGATTTAGATCTTGAACTTGTGCCTTTTCCCTGTGATCTCCCACCGCGAGAGAGAACACGGCCTCGTCCACTGGTCCTTTGTCCTCGGCTGTAGCTTGCAAGCCCAGCACCTAGGTCAACCCAGTTCTCTATAGTATGCTCAGCCTGGTTTGAAGTTTCAGTTGCACCAGCATTTTGGGGATTCTTACCAGAAGCATTTTTGGATGGAAACTTCTGAAAGTTAGGAACAAAAAGTTGCTTAGGGAACAATTTTCAAACTAGAGCATAGTTCTCTTCCTTTTAGAAAAATCAAAGATAATGCCCTAATGCCAACAATCATATGCAGCCAATTATAGTCTTGCATCTCTGAATTCTTTTTGTGATTTATAAATATAGCAAAAGACTCTATTTCTAAAAAGTTGAATCTGAAATAAGCCTCTGTATCATTATTGGCTGTATTGACCATGGTTATAGCAGCAAATACGTTTAGTCTTCTGTTTTATAAGAAAAGCTGGAATATTTAGTTTCTCTAGATGTTGGAGCTATGGGAAGTCTTTAACTCAGATTCTATTTTCATTCTCCACTTTCATCCCATGAAGGCCCCATTTTTATTCCTTTCAATATAGGTCGTGATTAAAGTCAGAGAAGGCCACTTACCACCACAACATCCCTAATTTTCTTGTCCTTTTCAGACTCCAGCTTCTGCTGTGACGTGTAAAAGATGGATGCATCAAGTTCCATGAACCTCAGTGCCACAGCAGCAGTTGTATGAGGCACCCATGGCAGTACAGGAATTCTTCCAGCACCTATGGTATCAGTAGCCGGACACCCAGAAGAACTACAGGAACCCAACAACTCACTGGTAGTCTCAAAGTTTGAAGCCAAATATTCTCTCTTTATAGCACTCTCCAATACAGTCAATATCTGAGAAGGATATGATGTCTTCCACATTAGCAAAATCGTAAGTAAATAAAGAATGTTTGATCAAGTCAAGCCAAATTATAACCTGAAGAAGGTCTTCAGTCAATGAAGAAGCATGCAACATTCTGCTCCAAGATTTCCGGTAGCTGTCAGTCCAAAGAGGTTGAAAAGCATCTTTGGGAATAGATACCTACCAAATCATAGATATACAGTATAAGCTCTAGAAGTTAACGACACAAAAACAATAAACAGACAACTTATTCTTAATTGCTATTCAGAATTTAGTTACATATAAATTAGTCTAGAAAATATAGTCCAACAAAATTACAGAAGTAGTCACCTCAACTATCGAGAATAGCACTTTGAGCACTCTCATCCTCAAAGGACAAGAAGGTGAAAGAGGAAAAGAATAATCAGTGGCTATCTTTACTTTTCCGTCACTCTGAGCCATATGTTCTGCAGAATGTAAGTTACTCTTACAGGTACGAAAGGTCCTATGACAGGAAGAACATGGAACTTCTTCAGAAAAATAGACATCACGGCAATAATCACACATGCCCAGCAGTTGGCGGCACCTTTTCTTCCCAGATGTCATTGCCAATAATATTGAAGAATTTAGGCATTCCATCTGCATCCACTTTTCAAAGTCCTGATATCTCCTAAAAGCATCTTTCTTATCATCTTCATTTCTTCCAATCTGAATCAGAAAAGATGTTGAGGTCTCTGACTCATCTGAATCAGTATTGCATACAGAAGAAATACAGCCTTGACTAATCGCACTGCAAACCTGGCCTGTACTCATTTCAACAGATTCTGTCTTTAAAATGTCTCCATTTTGCATCCTCGTGTTAGAACTAAGCACAGTCCTTTTAACAGATTCCTTGAAGGATGTCTCAATTCTGTTCAACATCATGTGCAAATGAGATTCCCTGATTCCACGCACATCCAAAGATGCCAATAGAGCATCAAAGCCCTGCATGAAATTTGAATTCAATAAAGAAAACTGACAACAGAATAATGTGTTGCGTAAGTATAGGTAAAAATATCTAGTCGTACAATTTATGAAACATGACCAGTAAATGATGATATTGCAAAAACTTGATATAACCTATGCACGTAGATGCAATGTAATGACTTCAACATGCAAAGTCATCGGTGTTAGACATTTCTTGCCTTACCTTCATCAAGATTGATAGTTTTAAAGACAAAAGAAAATCTCAACGAGCTGCTATATTGGCACACAGAAATAGAGAAAAACGCTCATAATGAGCACATAAATCATCAAAGGACATCTCAGTCACATAAAACCAAACAAGGGAAAACAGTACCTCTTCAGAATCAATGAGCCTCCAATGACCATCATGCAACTCCACGAAAATCCTGCCACAGCCTGGATCATTTTGAGAAGCAGATGTAGTGAACTGCCAATATCGATCATGTCTCCGGTCCAAACCAAGAGGCAATGACCTATACATATAAGTTTCTTCTGCCAAGTGACCAATGTACGATTTTAAGTTTGACCTTGCTTTTTCAGCAATATATCCTGATTGTTGGAAGGAACAATTATCTGGGCCAGCAGAAAAATCTTGTATTTGAATGTTTACTTCTGATGGAAAACTCTGAAGATGGCTCCGATTGTTCTGTAAATCAATTGGCTGTTCTAGCTGGTCAAGGGGAGTTGGCATTGCCTCATCATTTTTGTCATCGGCAGTAAGCAATGGGCTCTGCTTACCCTCTAATGACAAAACTGTAACAGTTGGTTCATTCTTATTCCCCGTATTAGGGGCAGACTGCATCTTAACAAAGCAGTCATCTTTGAGACGGCGTTTATCAAGCTGTGCCTCTGACCACATCTGCTTCTTTAAAGCATTTGCTGCTTCTAGACGTTCCTGAAACGTTGCTCATTAGAAGACACAATATAAACACCATATAATTTTTTAAGCTCGTATACAACAAAGGGAAATAAAAATAAAAGAGAATACCTCAAGTACAACACGAATTGAATTTCCTTCAATCGTCACACCAATCAAAGCAACAAGAGCATTAAGGCGCTCCTCAACACTAAGATCTGAGTACTCTCCTTCCGTAAGCACTTGAACCCATGGTTCACCCGGATTGCTTTCATCAATATTGGTGTCTTCAAGGTCAGGATTAGCCACATCATTGCTGACACCAGCAATTTCACTAGATGGATCAACAGATTCCCCAGTATCTTTAACTGCATTTAAGTCTTCAGCAAGAACTGAAGCTATACCCTTGTTCACTTTCCCATAGCTATCATCAGGAATTTGCAAAACCTCACCAGCATCCTTTCTACTTCTCACTACAGTCCTTGCATTAAATTCCTCAGAGGTCAGAAGCTCCTTTTTAGTATTTGTTTCCATAGCTAAATCTTCAACCTCGGGATCTTCTGCCACATCACTTTCAGAATCTTCATCCCTTTCACCATCATCTGGTTCTTCTGCATCCAGGGACCCACTTTTGAATATCCTGATTCTTTCCCTGGCAGCTGAGAGAATTGCATCAGCATTGGCTGGATCCTTTCTATATGCAGGGCGTACGCAATATGTTGAAGGTGCTGTTCTTTCAAATAGCTTAGAATCCCTTGACAAAGCAGCAGCTATAGAAGCCTCTGGTGTCTTGCTTGTTGTAAGATCACGAAGTCCAGATTTCTAGGAGAATAAATAAATCCAAATGAACATGTACATTTGATGACAAACATGAGAATTAAACCAGATATCCAATAAGTGCAATTTTACCTGAATCTTCTCTGCAACTTCCAATATAGTGAGGCCTTTGCTTTCTTCAAGAGAAAGGACATGAAATGCCGCAAATTTAACAGTTCCAGGTGTCAAGCGATGCCTTGATCTTCTTGGGTTAGATAATCCCCTTTCTTGCATAATAGCAACAGCATTTTCCACTGCTACTCCACTGCGTAGATTAGAAATTATATCTTCACCATCATTACCCTGTAATTGCAACCCAGAAGGGGATAGAGAGACAAGAAAGAAAACAAACCCAAAATGAAATTAAAATTACAAATAATTCATAATGAAATGCTAATAAAAATTATTTTGAAGGCATCACATAATGGATAGCTAGGATCATGAACATGAAGAGCATGCACATCTTTCACATTTCATCAATAGTATCAATCTCTTAAACTAATGCTACTCTTAAATGCATAGTTCATCCAGTTAATAGAAAAGCGTCCTCAAATAATTTACATGCAATGAATATGAGAATCTGTCACTGTTTTCTCCAACAACAACATCAGTACTCATGAATGATTTGCTACACTCTACTTCCCAGATCTGTCACAACTTTTTACATGAGTTCCATTTGTTTGAATATGGCTTCAGAAGATAATAATAAATTCATATCACCATGTCTGGCCCAATTAACAAATGAAAAATAAACTAAATAAATAAAAGATAACTTTTTCCACATAGAATTCATATATTGTCAATTCTAAAAAATGACTGAAAACATATTAGACAATCGAGTTGGAAACTACAGCAATTGATAGGAGACTTTCAATTGAAACCATAAGCGATGAACAGAGGAAAAACAATTCACCTCATTCTTATCACAAGGATACACCTGCTCAGTATTCCTTTTCTTCAATTGTGGCCCAAATCCTGCTGATAAAGCAAATTGCCGCAAAATCTCAGGCCATGTTAATAGATTTAAATGTTGCTGCCAATTTCTTATATCAAAACCCCACACATATGCCTGACAGTAAATTCCAAACAGAACATAGAAAGTAAGTTTTTGTTGAAGAAGGTAACAACAAAGAATGAATGGATTTAGAGCCAGAGGAAAAGAAAGAAACTTACCCCTTCAACTACTTGTGGATGCCCCCCACCAGGGTTGGCAGCACTATTTTGATTAGCTCCTACTCCAGTAAAGGGCGTTCTTGCAACATCTTCAATATCTTTTATAATGGCTCTCAGAAGAGCGATATGAATCTCAGATAACAACCTAGGATCCTGCATCATTAAGAGAGCAAATATGCACCAATTGTCTAAAAGCACAAGGCAAAGCAGAATTTTAGTACAAAAAGGATTTCACATAAGGACCTGAAAGATAGAGAAAAGAAGACTTACATAGTCATGAAAAGCTTGTATGAACTCATCCAAGGTAAATGGCCACACTCCAAGTACATCTATAAAGGTAATCAAGAACCTCCAAACCTGAAAGTAAGGACTTGCCAATAATAATTGGAGACGGAAATTCGCACTACCATGGATTACTAAAACAAAATACAAGGAAAGAATTATTTTCCTACTTTCCTCCATTGAATGATTCGGTAAACCTTCTTTACATGAAGACTCAGTGTTCCTACATTTATCCATAAGAAAAACAAAACTCTATATTTCTAGTTCAATCCCAAGTATTGGAAAGGGGGGACATTAGGTGACAAAAGGAACTTAATCTCCTGAGTGATGAAGCGGGTCACATTGTTCAATAACAATATTTTTCACCAAAATGCAATGACAAGAATATATTACAAAAATAAAACCCGCCATTGGCCACAAGATACCATAATGTGGAATCGACAGCAGACCAAACTGCAGAAGTAAACAGTGATAACAGAATTGAACCACAAACCGTAACAGGGATATAGCTTGTCCATGGTAGAGGAAATGACCAAGCCAGAATATCTGATTTTCACATTATTCTTGACAACTTTGGCTAAGGTCAGGGTACTAACAATATCCAAGTCTAAATCTCAATGATTCTTATCTACCAATCAGAAAATCCAGAAGAGAGACAGATATGAAAGGAAAGAATGATCCTACCATTAGTAGATTTCCTATGTTCTCCTCAGAATCTGACCAAGGTTGAATTGAAAAAGGTCTTTTCAACCGTACAGAATTAGGTGGGAATGAAGCCTGCCCATCTGAAAAAGAAATCCCATCAATTACTGCCTTGAGATATACTATATGTTAGAAAGTATTTTGGGGAGTCACTGAATTTAGCAGGCAGCAAGTGCGGTGATCTCGTCACTCCTTTGGCAAGTAAAACAAACAAAAGCCAACGTTCTTATTTCAGCCACTCATGTTACAAGCTAGGAAAACACATCAGTTCATTACACTTTATTTCAGCCACAACTGTTTACGATAGGAAGACATGCTTTTTTTTAGATAAAAGAATTTATTCAAAAGAGGAAGAAGAGTAGAAAGATAGCATGCTTTTTAGTACACCATCTTCCCCTTGCCATACAAGAAGTTGGATTGCTATCCCTTCCACATATAAAAAACAGACCCACCCAATTTGCACAGAAATTTTCTGTATATTTGTGTTAAAAACTCAATTTGGAACCAACTACACATGAACCACTGCAAAGAGAAGATTTCCGTATTAATTCCCTGTTTAACAAATTTTCCTTCTGAGTTTCAAGCCAACGTATAGTCCATTGGTTTATGGGTGGATAAGACAGAATTATATGCGCAAATTGGAAAGTTAAAAATTTCACATTCGATATCCTTTGTTTTCAAATGAGATAGAAGTTATAACACAATGAAAACTTCTTAAATAAAACTTTTTTCCTAACCACAAGCGTGATTAAATTGCTAAACTGCAGGATCTTCAAGAAGCAGTCATAAGATAGCAAATAGCCTCGGACAGAAAAATTAAGCAAAGTTTCTCATTATTCACCTCTATATATTTCAAGATTCTGCAGAGTTTCATGGTCAAGGGACAGTATTGAAGAAAGCCCCTTCTTTGATGCAGCCAACTCCATCAGTTCAAGACGTTCATCTTCAATTAGTTCCATTGATTCTTTGGCCATTCTGCGGGCAATAGCTCTCTCATTGGCAGCTTTGATCCTTGCTGCCTCTTTTTCCCTGCGTAGTTCTTCCTTCTGTCTCATTTTCTCAGCCTGCAAGAACTAAAAGCATAAGCATCACTTATTTCCACATGACAGATCAGACTCTGTATTGGAAGAAATATCTTACATACTCTGATTGACTCCTTTTGCAAAAACTTCTCCCTCCGTTCTAGTTCACGCCGCTGTTCTCTTTGGCATCTCTCCTCCTCTCGTTGTCTTTCACGCAATAGCCTTTCCTCTTCCTTCCGCCTTTCACGGTCCTGCCTCTCCATTTCTTTCCTTACTTGCTCTTCTCTCTTAATGTATGAAAAAACAGTATTGGTCACAGAATAAATCAACTTGAAAGTAAAAAAATTAAAATATTGATCCAAACCTTTCGCCTTAAAATATCCTGTTTTTCAAGCTCTTTTCTGATTCTCTTCTCTTGTACTTCAAGTTCCCGTTGCATTCTAGCCTCTTCATTCTGCGAGTGAAAATAAGGATGCATGAGTTACCAGTCTGTTGTGATAAAACCTGTAGTACAAGTAGTGTATTAAGATACCTTTCGCTTCCTCTGCAACCGTGAAATTTCCTCTTCATGGATAACCCTCCAATCAGATGACATCAAAGATTTGTCAATTTGAGTTATTGGGTGAGCCCCAATTTGAGCCTCGACTGCCACATCAACCAGTAGGTTCTTTTGCGGAACATCATCATTCTCTCCTGAAGTAGAAGGAAAAACATGATTCTGCCGGCCTTGCTGAGACAAAAGATTTAACCTGGGTATCTGACCTTGAAATCCATATCCATAGGGTGTAGTTTCATTCCCATTAAAGAATGATCGCCCACCAGATAATATTGAAGTCCTGGAATGTGGAATAGCATCAAGAGAATTGTAGTGGTGAGAAGGGGCAACTCTCTCATACGCCTCACTTCTAACAGTTGGCTGCTCTGGGATAAATTGATATTCATGGAGAGTCCTTGAAACACCCTAGAAATGAATATTGTTACTCAAGAGGCACATATGCATATGAAACTTGCATTTTCACCTCAGGAAAAAATAGATAACAAGTGAAGGAACCAATAAAAAAACGCAAGATAAATACACAACAATGTTTAACTAATATTCTTGTAGTGTAAAAACTTTAAAAGTAGCAGACTAGCAGTACATTGCTTAACAAGTTCCTTCAAGATTGTGCGTGGAAAAAAGACAGTGAAAAAGAACTAAAAAAGGCTAACCTTATCCTGTCGTTCATAAATTTTTGCCTCAAAAGGCCTTCCAGATTGCCCATGCTGCCCCACTGTCGTAGAACCTGGAATAAATAACATAAGAAATTGATAAAAATTCATTTAACTAGAATTTAAAGCATAAAGCCATACCAGCAACAGACTACTTCTCCCATGCAAAAATTTGACACTCTCCCCCAACACNCCCCCCTCCCCCTCTTCTTTTAGTTCCCTATGTTAGGAATTTCAGTACAATCACCTAACTAGAGAACATCAGAACTTTACCTATGGGAGCACCAAATGCATCAGGTGGCAAAGGATCAAATTCCATCCCCAGAATTGGCCCATCCTCTCTTAATGGCTCCCCCAACTGTGCTTCCACAAATGCAATAGCTCGCAGCTCGGCTATGCACTGTTGTGGTTCGTAGTAATCCATTCCAGGCAACCCTCCTCCAATCCTAGGAAAGGCCATCCCAGGTCGTGGGACAACTCGCCGTGAATCCAGATGACCTAATGGCCTCAACCCAGAAACCGAAGCACCCTCGTGCCGTATATCATCCATCATCATTTGCTCAGCACTCCCACCCACTGGCGTTGAAATCACCGTTCCAAGTGCCGAATCATTTCGCGGCTTCTTCTTCTCCGGAGCCTTTCTGTCCTTTAATCTACGATGACAAAACCACATCTGCAGTTGACGATCGGAAAGACCCAGTTTCGCTGATAGCTCAGCTCGCAATGACTCGGAAGGATAAGGCTCCACTGAACCAAAAATACACAACAAGAAGAAAATCATATTTCAGCACAAATGCAAATAAAGAAAAAGAACCACAAATCAAAAAATGTCTCAAAAATTTTCACGAACCAGCATATGTTTTCTCTAGAACCTCCAACTGTGAAGCAGTCTTCATTTTGCGCTTGGTCTTGTTCTCTCCCTCAGGCGGCTTTTTCTTCTCTCCTTCTGAACCAGCCTCCATTGCTAACGATCAAACTCAAACTTAGCCCAAAACCCAACTAATTGAACGCTACGTAACAATGAACCTTGCAGACCAAATTTTTTCCTCCTGAGAAACGAAAAAAACACACTTCCATAAAATCCCACCAATCGCCTCTGAAATTGGGACCCCGAAGAGCTTCAGAAACAACCCAGAAACCAGAAAACCATTTAGAACACGAAAATGGAGAAGAACCCAAAATTCTTCAACTCCATCCGAAACCAGGTACCGTATATTTGGGTTTGACGGGCAAGTTGGGAATATAAATTGCAAGTTTCTCTCTCTAACAGAGTGTCGGTCTCTCTCTATGAGAATCGAAGAAGTTTTCTGAGGGTGTGATAGAGATGTGCGGTTAGATTTGGGGAATAACAAACAATAATAATTAATACAATAGCAGAAAAGATTATAGAGAAGAAAAAGAGGAAGCAACCAAGAATAATAAAAGTGGTAGGAAAGGTAGTATTTTGATCTTTGATTAAAAGAGAAACTACGAACAAACGAACGAACAGTCATCATGCAGTCCCCAAAGCCAAACCCAATTGCTGCCAAACCCATATGTTTATTTTTTTGGTTTTTGAATTTAAGTTTTAATCGCGATTTGTTCGATAAAATGCTTCAGAGAAAAAATATAGTAAATTATAAAAGGGAAGAAAAGGAATAATAAATTGAGAATTTTAAAGAGTGAGAAAGAGAGAGAGGGGGGGAGCATTTGTTGTGTCAGTCAGAATGGCCTTTTTGGTTGAAATGAGAGTGTGAGCGATCGATTCACCAATGAGTGTTATCGTGGACTCTGTGTGTGATAACTGGTGAGATGAGTTTCGCGCTCTCTCTCTCTAACTTTTTTGTTCTTTTTCTTCGGGAAAAGGTGTTGCATTTGCTGGGTTATAAGTTGGGTCTTATATGGGTTTTGGGTTTTTCTCCACAGAATCCTTAGATCTAAATCCATTCACTGCTTTCAACGGTTTATGTTCATTTCGTATTTTCTCGTACGGTCGGGGAGGGTGTCGTTTCAAGCACGCACACACAGCAAAAGTGGCGCGTGGATTGTACGAAAGCTTTTACCCTGGTAAAACCGTAAAAGTGTCTTTCTACTTCTACCTATCCAGTATCTATTATGAAAAAAACTAAGAATTGTTTTTTTTTTTACATATCATATTAGTTTGATGGATTAAAATTTGAAGCACACTAAAATAAAACTTAAATTATACCTATATCACATTTAGTAATGTTTATGTAACATTTAGAAGTCAGATGAGAGTGATCTGCTTTTCAGTAAAAAGAAAAAACCGTAATAATACCTATAATTTCATCTAAAAATAATGTGATGTGAGAAATAATACTTTTATATGATGTCACGTTGAAATTAAACTAGAAAATCTGAATGGTGCCAAACTTTTATGCATGTCAAATCGACATTTGACAAATAAAGGTAGACCTAGGATTCATTATTGTGATTACTAGCTCATGTAAACATTATCCATAATGTTGGTTAGTGGTTACTTCATTATAGTTTGCCACTTAATTTTGACTATCATATTTTTGTGTTTCGCTTTAAGCTTATTATTACAATAATTCCACTTATCTCATCATTCCATTTGCCGTAGATCCTAGAAAAATAGAATACATTGATTTAAAATTTGACCATTGGAAAGATACAAAATTGTCTTTGCAACCTCAGGTCAAGCCCATAAATCTGGCTTGTGAAATTCCCAAGATTGGGCTAATATAAACTTGGTATAAGAAGCAAAAGATACAAATTAAGCCTATGATTTCTTATGTATATTAGCCATGATTTTTATACTTGCTAGCTAAGGTTATATTGCATAGTGAAGAAGTACATGAAAGTGATTTTTTTTTTTTATGATAGATAAGCAAAGTTAAAATTTTTAATTGAAAAATTCTTGAACTGAGTCATATTGTGTGTGTTTGTGTACATGAAAATAATTGGATATTGCACCCTGAAAATAAAAATCAAGATTTGATTGTTGTATACATTGACATTAACAATTAAAGAAGCAAAGGCAAAAGAATGAATTAATTGCGAGAGAGAGGGAAGCCAATCCCATGGCGCTGGCTGGGGAATGCAACAAAAAGTAAACTGCACAAGATGCCCATCCCAACAGGAAATGCCACCAGAAGTTCCTTAACCTCTTGTGAAGGTTTTGGATTAAAGCAGCTAACAACATTTTTATCAAAGAGTGCAACTGCACCAAAAACCAATATGGAGGTGAAGGCATGGAAGAAATCAACGAAGCTTAGCCTATATTTAGCTGCCTCTTCTGGTGGAAGCTTCACTGATCCATCGACAACCCAGAGCCCATTAATCGAAGCTACGCCGTATCGAACTTTGCCTCTTTCATCCCTGAAGCTATCAGTGAAACAAAGAATAAAGCATGAGAAGCTGCACAACATTAAGAAGCCTAGGGTCATGGCTTGGCTTGTCATGGTATGGCATTGGCCTTGGTGGGTCAGAATTGGTGACAGAATCTGAAATGCAAGCACGGTTCCTGTGGGAAGAAGCTTGGACATTTGCGCAGTGCCTTTGAATGTCTTTCTTATGGCTTTCTGTGCTGCTGTTTTCGGCCTTTTCAGGGAAACAGGTGCTTTTTCCAAAAGGGCTTGCTGTGTTTCTCTAATACCCATTTGTGATTCTTCACTATTCATATTAACATCCATCACCAAAACTCTCTGTTTCTTCAATCTCTTTCATAAAACTTGTCAATTTGATAATTCTATTTGTATGCTGTAGTGTGTTATATTATAATGCCAAAAACTGAAAAGCTTAACAAGAACACAAATTTAGGGTGGGTTTTGTTTTTCTGTTTAGTTCTTAATTGTCCTGGGATTTTATCAAAATGTTTAACATGTGGCAAGGCTTTAGTAACTGCTATTGAACTAACGTTTTATAGTTGATCTTTTTTTTCAGGGTGAGAAATAGGTTACATAGTTAGTGGGGAAGAAAGGAGTTTATTTTCATTTATTAGGCAGTTTCATGTTTTGTTTGATGGAAGGAACCTATTTTTTCCCAAGAAATATATGTACCTAACATGTTATTGTTTTACACCATTAGTTTTAAACCGTTACATTTCCTGTTTTATCAGAAAACGATCACCTATATTTTGGTAACTATTTCGATGATATTTATTCTCTTGTTTTTTTTTTTTTTTTTTTTAAATTTTTTATTGTTTGGATTAAAAAACCAAACGCTGTTTTGTTCTTTCTTCTTCTTTTTTTTTTTTCCCTAAACTTTGCTATCTCTGCCATTGTTGTTGGTCTGGGCCAAAACTTTGGGTTTTCATTGGGCCTACCAACTTTTAAAACTGGGCTTTGCAACTAACACTGTTTTTTTTGTAGAGAAAGAACATCCGTAATTTACTTCACGCTGTGTTCTTTGTTTCCTTTTTCTGATCAAGTTGTTGAGTAGTGTGAGTGAGCAAATGTATGCAGTNCTGTTTTTTTGTAGAGAAAGAACATCCGTAATTTACTTCACGCTGTGTTCTTTGTTTCCTTTTTCTGATCAAGTTGTTGAGTAGTGTGAGTGAGCAAATGTATGCAGTTACGTCAAAAATTAAGAACAATTTATGTAAAATAATACATTAATTCTTCGTTTGAAAATTAAGAAATGGAAATTATGTCTATATGCATTATCAACTTTCATAAAACTAGTATTGAATAAATGCGTGAATTATGTCTGAATTCATTCATTCTTCTAATTATTTTTCCTTTTTTTTTTTTTTTTTTTTTTCAAAGTACCCAANTTTTTTTTTTTTAATTTTCAAAGTACCCAAACTGATTATAATTAAAAAGGGATGAGTCAGAAATGGATGTTGACAGATATGAAGCATTTAGGTTAATGATCCAAATGGCACATAATAGAATCCTTTTTCTGCATAAGTACAATATATATAATTTTTTTGGGTAGAAACAGGAATATATTAGATTAAATTAAAGTGCATAAGTATACTATATTCCACCACTTATATTAGAGCATCATAAATAAACGGCATGTAGTCGAGTGACACTGAGATCAACTTTAAAGTTTATGAATTTTGTGTTTGAATCCAAATCTAAAATATAATCAGAGTATAAAAAAATATTACAGCATCATAAAGTACTGATAAGAAATAAGAAACAAACAAAACAAAGAAAAATAGGGACCGAGGTGGATTGGTGTCTGTTTGAACTTTGACGTGAGCTTCTAAATTGGCAGGCTAGTAGCTCAGTGACAACTTGCTTCTTATCAAAGGTTTTTTTTTTGGTGTTAAGTTCTCAAAGATTTGAGAAATATCTACTTGTTGTTTTCCTCTGATTTAGACACTTTTTTTTTTTTATTCTTATTTAGTAGATTCCATCAACTACATATGCCAATAAATTATGGACAAGTCCTTTTACCATATACCTTATTAGATATCATTGGTTTTTTAATCATTTCCCATGAAATAAAAAAAATTGTTGTTGCTAATTCAAACTTGTTCAAAAAAATGTCTCTAAAATTGGACGAAAAATACATTTTCAACATACTATTAATAAGTAATTAAGCGCATGATAATTAGATTAAAAATCGCCAATAATATTCATGTTAAAAAATAAAGGCTTTAGTGATCTCACAAATTAATTTATTTGGATGTTGCCCATGAACTTTTTAATTTTTATATGATTATGAGTAACGTTATATGCATTATTTTTTATTTCCTTAGAACTAGAGTAAATTCAAATTATTTGTCTCAAATTTTTTATTACCAAAAAATATACAAATTACAAAACCCATCGTGTTAACAAAGTGGGAATGAGTGAACTAAAACATTAAAGGCTAGAAGCAAAACAACAATAACTATGGAAAACACCCAAAGAAAGGTACAAAAAGTGATGAATTGGTTAAGTAGTTGAGAATGACACATCTCAAAGTAAAATTAAATAGATGCACATTTGATAGGTATCTATGCATATGCCCATGTGCACTTGAGTCTTATATGTCTAAAAGGCATTTGTTTGGCGGCAAGAACAATATTAGTTTCTAGTTAGGCACCTCTTATATTTATGCTCTTCACTTTACAGGACATTTTGTTTCATTCTTCAGTTCCGTATGGAACTTCATTTCAACTTTTATTATCCTAAAATTTCAAAAAGAGATGCTAAAATATATTATGACAGATTCATTCACAATAACTTACACGCCCAGAACATATTCTTATATTGCAATTTCCAACCACATGTTATCGTCTTTGAATGATAAGAATGCATATAAGATAGAAATCTTGATATTAATTAAAACAAATGTATAGTTTTATTTTTTCGATAATTAATCTTGACTGAGTTATTGATTTGTGTAAGTTCCAATTTTTATTGTTCATCATGTAGAACAGCAATGGTTAATGCGAATATTAACATGCATATCATGAAAGTGTTTATGTTAAAGGTATCTATTATGTAACGAATAAGTGTTTGATTCAACTGATAATAAATTAAATATTGACCGTGCATATTTAGCTATAATNGTGCATATCATGGAAGTGTTTATGTTAAAGGTATCTATTATGTAACAAATAAGTGTTTGGTTCAACTAATAACAAATTAAATATTGATCATACATATTTAGCTCTAGTTAAGAGTTCGAAATTTAATAACACGAAAATGGAATACTCGTATTATTTTTCAAAAAAGAAAAAAGATATCTATCATGTAAGAGGTTCCTATTTCCAAAATCACAATCAACATGGAGTCAAAAAGAAGAGCAACAACCTTTTTGAAAAATTAGTAAGTGATGTTATGTTCATTGTAAGTGCCACCAAATTCAATCTTCTTTGTCCCGAGAGATAGCACCATTGGTTCCAAATTTCAACACTAGCCAGCCACTAGTATCTGCTACTCTCCAAGACTTGTCAAAGGCACGCTTTAACCTCACTCGCTTTCATTCAATTTCTCTATCATTGTTTCATCTCTTTTCTTCTTCTTTTGCTTTTTCTAATGAACATGTGCGTGAGTTTCAAAAAGTGTACTCTATAAATATTTTTATTTAACATAAAATTGAACACCATCAACTATGGTATCATCCTATCATGCAATCTAAAATGGGCTAGATTCTGTTGTTCGAGATGAAAAATTTAATTCACCCTCTCCAAGGAAAGTGTACAATGATTAAGCATTATAAATTTAAATACTTTGAAATTTGATTAAGAATGTGTAAATATGAGATCTGTAAAAAAATGATAAACTCTTTATATATATAGTCTATTGAGTTTAAACCAAGTAACAAAATTGAAGAGATGTGAATAATATGGTAGTTTTTTTTTGGCTCAACCAAAGAATTCAACTTTAGAAATTAGAAGGAAGGATATTGATTGATAAGCATTAATAGAGTTCACCTGCATATAACTGCTCTCTAAAGAAGACGTCTCAGAATTGATCTCCTACAAGGTCAAGTCCACTCCAACAAATGCTCCCCAAATTTACAATTGGAGATTTTGAAGAGTCAAAGGAGGCATGATTATGAAAGGAACAGAAATATGGTTAAAATAAATAGTTGCTTTCTGATTTGCGACAGGATTCATCGAAAGTTACACCCATTTCAACAAGTTTCAAAGCTACCTCTAAACCTTTCTGTATTCAAACTATCTTTTTCTGAGTAATTCGGAATTGGTCCTTTCTATTAACTCCACTTTCTTCTTAAGTTGACCAGAGAAGAGAGTGGTAGGAACTAGAAACAGTGTACGCCTTCCATTTTTCGCTTTATCTGTTGGGTGCTTACTATTGCTGGCATGTGCTTGTGGACTTTTATTTCCCAATCATTGTTGCTGTGCTGCCATAAAATATCAGATACTTTTCGTTTTTTCTACGTGGCAAATTTGAGTGGATAAAAGTAAAACAAGTGTATCGTCATTGTTTTGGTCGATTATATACCCTGTTACTATGTTACATGTTTCAACTCTTTTTTATTTTTGGTAACACAGTACAAGTGCCACGGTAAATATGGGTTACCACGGTTCAAACAATCAAACTAAACTATCATACACTATTCTTAACAATTAACATATTACAGGATTATCCTTTAATATTTAAAAAAACACTACAAAATAAATCAATTAATGTTTTATTACAAGAGTGATAACAAAATCATCATATATTAATGAGAAAATGACTCATAATTCACTTACTCCAAATTGATTTAGGTATATATTTTTTTATATGATCGATTTAGGTATATTTATTCACTAAATTATGAGTAACAATAATATTTGATAAATTTACTTTGTATTTGACTCAAATCTAACCTTATTGTTACTTATAGTTTAGTAACTAAGTTTTTTTTTTTTTTTTCAAATTTTAAGTAATATGTAGTAGCAATTTGAGTCCATGTAAGAGAAATTAAAGTGATTTTTTTTCTCAAAAAAGAAAAATGAAAATAAGAGCAGAAAAATGATCTTATAGTTTAGATAAATTTTGAATCAAGTTTATATAATTTTTTTTTTTTAAAGTTCTTATAATTTAATTTTTTTAATTAGGTCAATATCGTTATTCTAAATTATAAATTTATTACTTTAATGTTAATATAACAAATGATAATTTGTATGTTACTTTAGTTCTATATTAATTTTTTTTATTGTTACATAAATAAATTATTTATTATGTAAATATTAAATTAACGAATTTATAATTATAAGAATTTAATTAAAAAATTTAAATTTTAAAAATTTTAAAAAAACTATAAAAACATAATTTAAAATTATTCTAAGGATTTACAGTAACGAAGGACACTGCAGAGACCTCGTGTCTCGTCTTCTCCTCTACCCACTGTAACAAAAAAGTAAAAACAGAATAGGGCCCACGTCTATTCTTTCCCATGCCTTGTCACCCTTTATTTGTTTCTTCTTCAAATTCTACCCTCCACCTGTGTCAAAACCAGACGCTCTTCCCTCTCTGTTTCAAGTTTCAACCAACCATGCTTCTTCTCTTTGTATTGCTTTTCTCTCTCTCTTCTCCTCCCCTCACTGTCTCTCTAACCCAAGATGGCCTCTTTCTCCGGCAAGCCAAGCTCCAACTCTCCGATCCTACCAATGCACTCTCCAACTGGAACGAGCGCGATGCCACTCCCTGTGCCTGGCATGGTGTCGTTTGCGACAATGCCACTAGCCAGGTCACTGAGCTCAACCTCAGCGGCTCGCAGCTCCAGGGTCCCTTCCCCATTTCTCTCTGTCGCATCCCTTCCCTCTCTGTCATCTCTCTCTCCGAGAATTCCATCAATTCGTCTCTCACCGCCGATATAGCCAACTGTACTAATCTCCAGCACCTCAACCTTTCCTTGAACCTCATCGTGGGTCCAATCCCCGAAACGCTCTCCCAAATCCCAGCTCTCCGCTACCTGGACCTCTCTTTTAACAACTTCTCCGGCGACATTCCAGCGCGTTTCGGCGAGTTCCAGAAACTCGAAAGGCTAATACTCGTTAATAATTTGCTAAATGGAACAATACCCAGTTCTCTTAGCAACATTTCTACCCTTAAATTCCTTAGCCTTGCTTATAACCCCTTTACCTCGAGTCCAATACCAAGTGAATTCGGTAACTTGAAGAATCTTGAGGAGCTGTGGTTCAGTTATAGTAATCTTAACGGTTCAATTCCATCAAATCTGACCCGTCTCACTAAGCTTAAGAACCTCGACTTGTCCGGCAACAAACTCAGTGGGTCTATCCCGAGTTCAATTATTGAGTTGAAGAGCATAGTACAAATTGAGCTCTTTGATAACTCTCTCTCCGGCGAGATACCGGTGGGAATGTCCAACTTGACATCTTTGAGAAGATTCGATGCATCTATGAACCAGCTAACTGGGTCAATTCCTGATGAATTGTGCAGTTTGCCACTTGGGTCGCTTAATTTGTACGAAAATGGATTTGAAGGGTCTTTGCCGGCGAGTATAGCCCGGTCTCCGAATCTATACGAGCTGAAGTTGTTTAACAACAACCTCAGTGGGCCATTGCCCAGTGAGCTCGGCAAAAACTCGCCTTTGCAGGCTATTGACGTTTCCTATAATCAATTTTACGGTGAAGTCCCGGCGAATTTGTGTGAATGGGGCGTCTTAGAAAACCTTATTCTTATATACAATTCATTTTCCGGGAAAATTCCCGATAGCCTCGAAAAGTGTCAGAGCTTGAATCGGGTTCGGCTTAGGAATAATAAGCTTTCAGGCATGGTTCCTGATGCTTTCTGGGGTCTACCTCATCTGTATTTGCTCGAGCTTATTGATAATTCTCTATCTGGGCAAATTTCTAGTGCAATTTCTGGTGCAAATAATCTGTCTGTTCTATTAATTTCGAACAACCACTTTTCTGGGTGGATTCCTGATGAAATTGGGTCGTTGAAAAATCTCGTTAAATTTGCTGCCCACCATAACAATCTTACTGGTGGGATTCCAGCCAGTATGGTGAAGCTGAGCCAGTTGGGTAACCTTGATCTCAGTGACAATCAACTTTCCGGGAAAATTCCAGGGGGCATTCATGCTTTAAAGAAGCTCAACGAGCTTAATTTGGCAAATAATAAGTTGGATGGTGAGATTCCAAGAGAAATTGGCAGCTTGCCAGCGCTTAATTATCTTGATCTTTCTGGCAATCACTTATCTGGCGAAATCCCACTTGAGTTGGAAAATTTGAAGCTCAATTTGCTGAATTTGTCAAACAATCAGCTTTCTGGAAACATTCCTCCTTCTTTTGCTAGTGAGAATTATATTAAGAGTTTTGTGGGAAATCCAGGCCTCTGTGTTGACCTCTCTGGACTTTGTCCAAGCTATAGTGAAAGTAAGAACAGGAGGAATTTGTGGATTTTCCGATCAATGTTCTTACTTGCTGGAATTGTGTTTGTGGTTGGGGTTGTCTGGTTTTACTTAAAATACAGGAACTTCAAGAAGATGAAAAAGGGATTTACCATATCAAAGTGGAAATCATTTCATAAGCTAGGATTCAGCGAGTTTGAGATTGTTAAATTGCTGAATGAAGATAATGTAATCGGAACCGGAGCGTCAGGGAAGGTCTACAAAGTAGTGCTTAGTAATGGTGAATTAGTGGCAGTGAAGAAACTATGGGGAGCAACTAAGAAAGAAGAAACAAGTATTGGTTCTGAAAAAGATGGATTTGATGTTGAAGTTGAAACACTGGGGAAGATTCGGCACAAGAATATTGTGAGGCTGTGGTGCTGCTGCAACAGTGGGGATAGCAAGCTTCTAGTATATGAATATATGCCAAATGGGAGCCTGGCAGATTTATTGCACAGTAGCAAAAAGAGTTTGTTGGATTGGCCTACTAGACAAAAAATTGCTATTGATTCTGCTGAGGGGCTTTCCTATTTGCATCACGATTGTGTCCCACCAATTGTTCATAGGGATGTAAAATCTAGCAATATATTGTTAGATGGAGAGTTTGGGGCGAAGGTTTCTGATTTTGGAGTTGCCAAAATTGTTAAGGGAGTCAGCCAAGGTGCCGAATCCATGTCTGTGATTGCGGGATCTTATGGCTACATTGCACCAGGTTTGTCAACTTACTCTTTCAAAACTGTGCTTATCATTTTTATATTATGTCGAATTATCAAACGCTGCATTTGGTTTTCTATGTTCTTGTTCTGTTTACTAATTCAAAGAAACCGCAACCTGCTTTGTAGTCTTTTTCTGACACTTATTTTATGGACAAAATGTAAAATAGAACTCCATATAGAAAGAACTTGACTACAGTTGACGGATTCATATATAAAATGCCCAAGTTTAATTGGATATACTCTGTTTTAACCTGCAGAATATGGTTATACTCTTCGGGTGAATGAAAAGAGTGATATTTACAGCTTTGGCGTGGTGATTTTGGAATTGGTAACTGGGAGGCTCCCCATTGATGCAGAATATGGGGAGAAAGATTTGGTAAAATGGGTTTCCTCCACATTGAATCAGAAAGGAATAGAGCATGTGATTGATCCCACTTTGGATACCATTTACATGGAAGAAATAAGGAAGATGCTCGATGTGGGACTTCTTTGCACCAGCTCTCTTCCAATAAACAGGCCATCAATGAGAAAAGTGGTGAAAACGTTGTATGAAGCTTCTCCGGGTTTCAAATCCAAATCTATTAAGAAGGATGGCCTACTATCCCCATATTATCATAATGAAGAGGCCGCTGATCAGGGAAGCATAGTTTGAGCTAAGTGCTTAAAGATTAGGGAATCAGCTTCAATTTTCTGTGCTGCTTTGGTTCTCAAACATTGCCACAAGATGCGTAGAAATGTTTGGGGACCAAGTTTTAATCCTTGAGGACATCAACGGTGTCACTGAATAGTTGTAGTATTCTTGTAAGAATTGCTCCTTCTTTAGGTGTTAGTACTTGAAACATCAATTGTAACAAGAGTTGTGTTATACACCATTACTTCGTCACATTTTCTCAGATTTAACTGCAGCCTACCAATCTGGGGTTTTGTGATCTGAGAGTAGTGGAAGTGACATTTGTGGTGCAAGAAATCGTAGTAAAGAGACTTTGAATCATGCCCTTGTCTCACTTTCTATCAATTATTGGTATGATTACATCAGAGGGTCCAATTCCCAAATCAAATTGGCATTACACTATTATTTCCATGTAGGTAGTTGTTATCACCAAATATCGTACTGCCGTCCAACATTAATAATCCAATGGGGTCCCTCCCTTCCACACTTGTCTAATTCTCTTCCTTCAATTATTATTATTAGTTTCATTGACGGGATATAACATGTGCTAGCTTTTCTTTTAAAATCTCACTTCATTTATTTGAATGAAATTTAAGTATAATATCTTTATAATAAAATATTGAGTACTTAATCATTGAAGCATTTCTTAAAAACAAATTATTTTCATTAAAAAAAAAAGTGATCATATAACTAATTAAGTAGTCATGAATGTATTATTAAGCGGTGATGCTGATTGCTGAGTTTACCAGTCTAAGCTGGTATTAAGCCAAGTCAATAAGTCATGATTAGCCACTCTTATTAGTTATTACAGCTATATATTTCATCCTCATCCAATTCATAACAAGGCTGTGTCTGGAATTAAACAAGAGTTAAATTTTCTGTCATATCCACCACACGTGAATTTTCTTTTTCTCACCATCCAAACGGACAACGCGTTATTCTCGTGCAAACTAACCCTGTCCACTCACCCAGCCCACATACTATATATAATACACATTTATATGCACCTTAATTAAGTTACACATTTACCTCGATCGCAGTGAATTTTCCGTTTCTCTTTCCCACCATCCAAACACAAATCGAGTTTTTCTCGTGCAAAGTAGCATGTCTAGTGAGCTGCAAATCCGTCACGGCTTGGGAAAGCTCCAAATCACGATGAGGGAAACCGCTATGCGTTATGGTGATGTGTTGGACAAAAACGATGGCGTAACAGGCATGGAACGTGAAGGAAATGAGGACGACAACAGCTGTAAGACGCCAACATCGAAGGAAAACAGAATCCTGGAGGTGGTTAATTGCCCGCCAGCACCGCGGAAACTGAAACGGTTCGTTTTGGGTCCATCTTTTAAAAGGAAGCAAGGGCTGAACAAGTGTAAGTTGCTTGAGATTATTAAGGGAGATGAATATCATGACGAGGCTGATGCGTTTCTGAGATCCACATTTGCCAAGAGAACCTTAATCCACTGTAAATAAAACGCAAAGCTTCAAAAATCACTTTGCCCAGTTAATTTCATAGCTTTACCTACTTCCACTTCTTCAGTTATTTTTCTCTTTTGCTGCTTATTTTTCTATTCCACTCTTGCCTAATATTGGGTGATATTACATTTTAAATCTTATTATTTTTCATTAAATTTCTTATCATTCTATTTAATTTTTCCTATATACGTTCATTTTACTTTTTTTATTTAAGGCTCTATTTGAGAGTTTGAAGTAAGGGGAAAGACAATGAGAAGAGAGGAAAAAGAGGAAAAAGAAATGAAGAAGTTTTTTGTTTTTTTTTTTTTGTTTGGATGATTAAAATAAGCAAAAAAAGAGAAAAATAAAATAAAATTCTTATTGTAAAATATTTTTACTAGTTTACCCTTTATTATTAAAATAGACAACTTTAATATAAAATTAAATAATATAATACACTTATTTGTGTGGGATATGGGTGAGAATTTTTTAAAAAAAATAAAGGGATATAATAGTTATTTTAACATATTTCCTTTTTAAACCTTCTAATTTGGAAGAATGTGAAAATTGATAAAAAAAAGAGTGTAGGGGTTATATCTTACCCATCAGTCTCTTATAATTTTTTAAGATAAATCTTCTAAACAAAAGAGAAGAGAGTTTTATTCCTCTCATTTCCTTTCTTTTTTCATCCAAAATAACTCCGAAACAAATCTTAAGATTCTGTTTTTTTTTTTTTTTGGTTTACTCTTTAAGACACTGCTTGAAAACAAGTGAGAGAACAACATTGAAAATTATGTTTTATTCCATTGACGTGAAATTAAGAAAAAGAAAAAATAGATTTAGAAATGTTAAAAAAAAAACATAATATAAGCATGGATGTATTATATAATAAAAAGAAATTTAGGACATATTATATCTAGATTTATTTTCATGATTAAATTTAAAAGATATTTAAAAAGTATTCCAAACAACCCTACATATATTTTACTCTTGATAATAAACTTAAATTCTTCATATTATTATCACTTATGGCATCTGCCTTATATCTTTTTTGGGTCTCAGTGTTATCATTTTTTTTTTTTTCATATTTTTTCTTTTAATTTGTTGATCCAGCCTTGTCATTTTCTCTCTCTGCGTATTTTTTGTTTTTGTTTTTATTTTTGGGCTGCGGGACCCTACGCTTAATGACGAGGAAGGATTTGGGCCTAACTTTAGTCTTCTGATGGTCCAATGTTTTGAGTGTTGAACATGTAACTAAAAAAAATTTAGCAAAAATTAATTACAAAAATAAAAATGGTAATTATGTAACTATATCTTCCTTTTTTCTTTTCAGCCAATAAAATAATTTTCCTTCGGGTTAGCAAGTAAAACAGGGTGAATCATGAGATTTATTTATTTTTTTCTTTTACCACAATCTGTATAATGGAAAAGCTTAGTTTGAAGATTCCCAAACAACTTACATAGGAAGCCATATCTTGTAGATGATTAGATTTCTATTTTATTAAAGGGAGTTGTTATTTTTACATTTTATTTTGTTAATATTACATATTATTTAATGTTTAAATATGATATATATTAAATTATATTTAATTAATATAAAAAGTTTTTAACTTTGACAAAAAAAATTTTATATTAAATGAGAGTTTTTATAATTAATTAAAAAGTTTTTATATTAAATGAGAATAAATTAGTCTATATTATATTTAGATATTAAATGAAATGTATCATTAGTAAAATTAAGTGTAAAAATAACGACTTTTTTTTTACTAAATTCATATAAATTGTAACTGAACTTATTAAATTTTTTAATTCTACACCACTTACGATCTACAGTTTGTTTTTAAGCAAGAATCTCTAGACTTCTATACTTGGTGTGCGCCAATAAAATTTCTCTAAATCTTATTTAGATCTTACACATATATACACATGAGCCGATCGAAAAGAAAAACGAAATGAACCTCTAATCATTGATCTCTCAACTTCTAAAATTTTGCTATTTTTAGCAAGAATAAGGGTCACTGAATATTCGTAATTAAAGTGAAAAATTCTCTGACATTGGTTGGGTCCCATAAGCTCTAGTTTCTACTCATGATACACGTTCTTCTCATAAATCATAGTACTATAGGATGCAAGCCTTTTCACTATTTAGTTCATTTTGTTACTAAGAGTACTACTCATACTAATAGACAACAAAGAAAAACTTAGCACTTATCTTTATACTATATAAATAAATTGTGTCCTTATGTGACAAAAAGAAGTTGACTAGAATAGTCAATGTGGGGCTACAGACTACAATGATCTTAGATAACATGTGAATTTTATATTTGCCCTAATTAAATAGGTGGTCCAGTGCTAAGAAGCTGATTGACACATCGTTTTTAAGGTCTAATTAAAGATTGTTTGATTCTTGACTAGCACCATTTCAATCTAACTGTGCTTCACACTATGGTTAGGCAGGGTTGAAGTCTCTATTTCATTATATGAACGTTGCAATAATGATCTATATATATATATATAGCAATTTAGGGAAAGCGAAGCCAATAATTTCTACCTTTATACATAAATGCAGCAATGGATTCCAACAGATGCCAGCAGCAAATGATCAACGTAGGGATAGTACTTCCAATATTGATGAAACTCAAGGTTTACGAAAAATCTGTGTCGACTGTATATAGAGAAAAGAGCAATTATGTAGCATGAACATGATAAGTAAGATCTTATGGGGCAAAACAAAAAAATAAAATAAAAAATGATGGAGAGCAATATTGAATATGTTATTGTCTCTTTCCTCACCTAGCATAGCATTGACTCACTGTCACGCTTGCTTTTGCCTTATGGCAACAAATAATTAATATAGCTGCAACCAATTAAGGTTGGGAGTGTCAAAGTTACCATATGTGAGAGAGAGAGAGAGAGAGAGAGAGAGAGAGAGGTTTCTTGATATGCATGAGAAGTCTACGTGAAGGAATAGAATTATGGTTGGCATTAAATATATGGCCTAAATTTTTTTTCTTTTTCTCCCGAGTTATGGTATTTATAGTTGTAGCTTTATCTACACTCCAAGGTGACATCCAACCTAAATTCTCACTCTTTGTGCTTATACATTAGGTTGCCCCAACCCCACTCAACTCCATTCATATATTCTAATTGTTTCTTTTCACGTTAAAACCAGTTTTTGTTGAAGAAAATTAATTAGAGCTACCTTTACTCAGAGTAAAAAGGACAAAAACCTACATTTATTCTTCTACAAGTTTTCATACATATGTATACAAAACTTGAGATCAAAGCAATCTTATATTTATTCTTTTCTCTCTCTCTCTGTTGCTGTGCAACTAACCCTATCTCTAATTGTTAATTTCATTCTCTATTTAGATTTTTTAGGTACCTCTCTCTTTCCCCTTTCTCGTAATTGCAAAGGAGGTTGGGAAGGACTGCAATGTTATTCACTCATGCAATGGAAAATACTAAAAAGTGAGGGAGAATTTAATTCCTTCTCACCCCTCAACAAAGACTTGGCATGAGGGGAGAAACCTTTAGAAGAGACAAGTTTTCCTTTTCTCCCTTCTATTACTTTATTTCCTCTTAGCTCTCTCTATCCCCCTCTCTTCTTTAGTTTTCTGTCCATTTTTATAGCAGCAGGAGAGGAACACAGAAAAGAAGATCCAATTCCAGAGTGGAATGTGGGATAAGAGGAAAACAAGGAAATGACTCAGTGCAATGACCATGATAACAACAATCATAGCATCATTAATGTGGAGACACGCAAAGACAGCCTAATTAGAACATGTCCTTCATGTGGTCATCATGTCAAATGTCAAGACCAGGTTCATATATATAACCAATTTTTCATTTTGGTTAACAAACATAATTAATTATTGTATTTTATATTTCTGTTTGGTGTAAATATAATGATCGTAGTGCGTTTTTCTTTTGTTGTTTTTCTGCTGCAAACAAATTAATATATAAATAATGGTATAGGCTGGAATTCATGATTTACCTGGATTGCCTGCTGGAGTGAAGTTTGATCCCACGGATCAGGAGCTTCTTGAACATTTGGAAGCGAAGGTGAGGTCTGATATTCATAAGCTTCACCCCTTAATTGACGAATTCATCCCTACCCTTGAAGGAGAGAATGGAATCTGCTATACTCATCCAGAGAAGTTGCCAGGTAAATTACAGTCTCTTAAATCTTTGTGTATACAAGCAAAGAAAAAAAACGATGTTATTGAATTCTAGTTCTTCCACTTTTTCTTTTTGAGGAGTCTCATCTATGTTATATTTTCATTGCATAACTCAATTGCTTTTTATAATTTATACTGCAGGAGTTAGCAAAGATGGCCTGATCCGCCATTTCTTTCACCGGCCTTCCAAAGCATACACCACTGGAACTAGGAAAAGGAGAAAGGTGCACACAGATGAAGATGGTAGCGAGACGCGGTGGCACAAAACAGGTAAGACTAGGCCAGTCTATATCAGTGGAAAGATGAAAGGGTTTAAGAAAATTCTTGTTCTGTACACCAACTATGGGAAGCAAAGAAAGCCAGAGAAAACAAACTGGGTTATGCACCAGTACCACCTGGGCAATAATGAAGAGGAGAAAGAAGGAGAATTAGTGGTCTCCAAAGTTTTCTATCAAACACAACCTAGACAATGTGGTTCACTGATGAAAGAGTCTGTTCCTGCCAAACTAAAGGGCCAAGGAGCACATGAGGCAACAAATCATAAAAGCAATGGGTTTATTGAGTACTACAATTCTTCCTTCATATCCTTTGATCAAGGTGGCCAACATAGAGCTGGCACTCCTCAAGTAATTTCCCATTTTCCTGTCCATGATGGATCCTTCATTCCTTGAAAGAAATGGGCATAACAGAGAAGAAGAGGAGGAAAGGTGAGAAGCCATGAAAGAGGGGGAAAATATTAAATATATATCTTAATACAGAGCCATTACAAATTTACAATTATTATGCAATGAAGAAATAAGTTAATAACCTACTGTAGTTAGGGAGGGGTGAAAGGTGGGGAAGAATAAGTCAGATAAAATTGCTTCATCTGAAAACTAGCTAGCAGCCAGATACTTCTATTGAAGAAAAGAGAGTTTGCGGTATAATTAAAGAGAAAAAAGAAAAAGGAAAAAACAGAAGAAGATTTGGCTGTAGCTTTCTTCGCTTTGTTTTTTTTCTCTGAAATTTTTGAAGGGTAGTTGCTAGTTGCTACCATGCTTTGTACAGTGACAGAAAAATATGTATATAAGGCATCAGGTCCCTTTCTTGGGTGAATACTAACATTAAGCTGTCTTGAAGTACAGATCACGTGCCTTTTTTTCTCTGAAAGTTTTAATTATATATGTAATATTAATGTCAGGCAACTTCAGGGTGTCCTCACGAATTGGAATCTGATACCTGAGAATTAATATTTTTCTGCGCAGTAAAGTGTCACAGCAAATTGATTATCTTCATTATATGGACACTAGTAACAATGGAAAATAGAGGTGACATAAAGGTTTGCTTGCAGGAAAAAGAATTTATGCCTGCTGTAAATGCAAGTATGATAAGGACTGTAATTAAGGAAGAACTGTGAAAAATGTCATTTAGGAACCAGTAATTAGTTGTGATTTTTTCTTTCTTTATTGGATAACATAATTGAACGTAAATATGAATGATGCAAGTCATGGTCATTAGTCATCTCATTTCAATGAGATTTGTGAACAACTCTGCTAGTAATTCATTGTTACTTTCTCTTTTATATTTTTTTTTCTTCCCTTCCTAACCTTTAAATATGAAGGTTAACAACTCCAAAATGACACTAGTGGAGCCTATTTCGGACTCAGAGAATACTTGTAAATCACTTAATTCCACGATGCAATTAAGCAAATCATTTTACATTAATGACAAGAACAACAAGTATCAACTATGAAAAAAAATGCCATCTCCATGCAAGCATAATTAGCTACATGTTAAAAATCTTAACTGCTTTTCTTGGTAACAACTCTCCTCCCCTAGAATTTGTTAGCTTCTCTTAGTAATATTTTTTTGTTCATTATTTCTTCCATGGCAGACCATTCTCCTTCTTCCGCATTCATTAGAGCGAAGCTTTCCATGTAATTAAGTTCCCAAGCTTTTGTTTTTTCTGGGTTTTGTTTGTATAGAAAATAGCTGTAGATACTCAACCAGTAGAACTTCATCATATAATTTCTGAAGCCTAACAGTCGATAAATCCCGTTGTTGATACTTGATACTAGCATCAAAATTGACAATGAAGAGCTTAAACCAAGACTCTGCATTGCTATATTCTTTTATTGCCCACTAAATGAATACTACCTTGCAGGGACTAAATGAAGCATCTCATTGAACACGATAACTTGGGTCAAAGACTCTGTATCTAAACCATTAGGCAGACCAATTCTCAGAAAACTTTATCGTTAATTATAATTATGGCTAGACATTATTAACCAATGCAAGCGCCATTTTGACACTTGTCAAGCAGGGGATTGAGGCCCAAAATCACACTGAAAATTTCTTAAAGGGCAATTGTGCCATGAATTCTCCGTATGTTGGCGCTTAGTGTATAAAGCTAAGCAGCAGGTCCACCTTTGTATCTGACAACTTTAACCAATTTATTATCTTTACGAATGGAATCATAGCCAATCC
This sequence comes from Cercis canadensis, assembly GCA_003255065.1. NCBI lineage: Eukaryota > Viridiplantae > Streptophyta > Magnoliopsida > Fabales > Fabaceae > Cercis > Cercis canadensis. Next base: position 2,898,009 of record QAOA01001066.1, read on the forward strand.
CAATAAATCCTGAGGTCCAATTCCCAGGATTCAGGAACAATTGGGACTGGAAGTTTTACCCTCCTAGACACAAGGGGGTCCCACAGGAAAGATTCCTTGGAGCACGATAAATAATGATCAAGGCATAGAAACCCGGCAATTTGACATAAATGGGTTATTTGGACAAACTATTTATACAAATGAAGCACTATTGAAATTATTTACGTAAAAAGGGTACTTTTTTTTTTTTTTTTTTTTTTTTTAATATCTAAATTAGAGTGGATCACGCTTTTTCTGGTATAAAACATGTATAAACTAATCACACTTTAGAGTAATTTCTCTTTAATGCATGATCACTGTTAATAGAATTTTCAGATAAAGTTACGCTTTTCTCAAAGCAATCACGCTTTAGCAATATGAATCACAGTTTATAGGAAGGGATCACGATTTAACAAAAAGGAGGTCACGATTTTGGCTAAAGAGAGTCACGGTTTTGCTTTGAAGTGGGTCACGGTTTTGCCTAAAGCGTGACCCTAAAAAAGCCAAAACCGTGACCCAAGTTCAATTTTTTGAAGGGGTCATGTGCTATAAAGTACGTTTATGTTTCCCTCTAACAAAAGAATTAAAAAAAAAAAATTCAGAACATGCTGTTTTGAAGTAATGCCTCACTTGTAGTTCTGTTTGGTACTTCCTTCTCCTGGAATTAACTTCTCAAGTCACACATGAATCCTTATTAGGAGGAATCTGGTTAAGTATATATGAAATGTCTCCAGATAAACAGGATGGATGATAGAGAACTAATTTTAATGATATTTGGAAACAAAATTCCAATCCTTCTACTAAATTAAATGGACAGATAATTGTCAATATTTATATTGTTCACTTAGACATCTGGGGAAGTCTTTTACATATACTTCTGTAGAAACAAGGGATGTTAAATATTTTCTCTTACAATTTATCTGTCCCAAGTAAATCGAAGTACTGAAACCCTTTATACAGGACAAAGTTTTTTGGTAACTATGTAATGAAATCTTTTTATGCTATAATCTGAGTTTTAAAACAGACTCTAGTCATGTAACTTTTGTAATATTGTTTTCCATTTCTTCAGAAAGTTCACCTGTCTAATGCTAATTCAAATATTTGGGATATCTGGTAAGGTGTCATAATACCTAAGCCAAAGGTCCTAGCTTTGAATAAAACTCATATCCAATCCTTAGTAGCAGATAGTCTATCAAGTGTCATCTAGCTTTACTTTNATGTAACTGTGTAATATTGTTTTCCATTTCTTCAGAAAGTTCACCTGTCTAATGTTAATTCAAATATTTGGGATATCTGGTAAGGTGTCATAATACCTAAGCCAAAGGTCCTAGCTTTGAATAAAACTCATATCCAATCCTTAGTAGCAGATAGTCTATCAAGTGTCATCTACCTTTACTTTCTATTTCTAGTTTCACTTATAGTACATTCTAATGATATCAGTTTAGTGTTACCAATTGTCTAACAGTTAAAAATTGCAGATTTTTCATCCACATAGCACTGCAATACCTGTTCACAATATGGACTTGTTTCCTGCTATACAAGGAATATGATAATGTAGCATCAATGAGATTGCATTTCTTGGCCTCAAAAAGCAGGCGTGTGGAGCAATTTACTGTTAGTTGAAACTTTTAACTCTACAGCTAAGCATAGTTAAATTAAGAATGTTACTTGTCTAGACTGTACTTACTGTGATTCCTTATCATTTTCTCAAGTACAGTAAGATGTATGTTTTACTATAATTCCTTTTGTAAGGGAAGGCTTGCGTTGTTCTTTTGATCAGTTTATTTTTCATGTGTTTATTGAGTCCATAAACAAATCATAATTCCCATTTTGATGATATGAATGGGGCTTATAATTCATCAAGTTTTCTTTGTCTTGGTCAACTATCATATCTCTCATCTTCCAAGTCCCTTGGTGGGTATATGATGGTGACATCTTGTAGACTCTTACAACAAAGATGTGATGTTTTTGGACAACTCTTCAACCTGAATTATTAACTTCTAACTTCTATTTAAGCTAATTTCCCCTCTGATTTGTTTTTGTCCATCTTTATAAATCTCTACTGTTTACATGCTTGTTGCAGGTAGTTGTCAGGAATATCCCACATGTTTCTGGGCATTCTGTATCAGATACTGTGGATCAATTTTTTCAGACAAACCACCCAAATCATTACATTGGTCACCAGGTAATAAATTTAGTTGTGATCTTGCTTGGGGAAGTTTATAAAAGATCAACACAATAACTTGAGGGAATCTTTTAAATGAAAAGTTGATGAATGAACGTTTTATAAATGGAGTTCATGTATTTTTCATCAGCATAATTTTTCTTTGCTTTACCTTATTCGTAGTGCATTCTATTTTCAGGCCGTCTACAATGCAAACAAATTTGCTCAACTTGTGAGACAAAGAGATAGGCTCCGAAATTGGCTTGACTATTACCAGCTTAAGTTCCAAGGGCATTTCCAAATGTTTTTAGGGTCACGTCACGCTGTAGGCAAAACCGTGACCCACTTCAAAGCAAAACCGTGACTCCCTTTAGCTAAAACCGTGATCTCCTTTTTGTTAAACCGTGATCTCTTCATGTAAACGGTGATTCATATTGCTAAAACGTGATTGCTTTGAAAAAAACGTAACTTCATCTGAAAATTCTGTGAACAGTGATCACGTATTAAAAAAAAATTACCCTAAAGCGTGATTAGTTCATACACGTTTTACACTAGCAAAAACGTGATCCACTCTGATTTAGATATTAATAAAAAAATCAAAAGTGCCAATTTTACGTAAATAGTGTCAATAGTGTTCTATTTGTGTAAATAATTTATCCAAATACCCCATTTCTGTCAAATTGCCTAGAAACCCATTACAAGAACCAACGTTTCAAGATGAAGAATAGAAAATTGAATCAAACCAGTAGTCAGTGAAAGTGTACAATGCTGCCATGTTTTACTCAAAATCTAATAAACCTCATAGAAATCCTAGAATTAGGAGAGTATGGCTGTAAATGTAATTCCTATTCGACATGAAATTAATTAGTGCTGTTTTTGTCAATTTAAAATTCTGTGCATTTGATTATATACAATGCTTTGGCAAAAAAAAAAAAAAAAGTACAAATATACATAATAATTTATAGATAAAATAATATTGAATTTCTTCTATTATGAAAATATTTTTATAATATTTGTAAAAATTCTCACTTTACCAAGTATTCTTATCAAAATCTAGTATAAAATTTCTGAAGGGAAATTTAGTCGTTATCCTATAACTGAAATTATTTATGTTTATCTTTACATAATATATGTAGAATTTTACACTTATCAAATTCACCAAGTATTACTATTCGAATTTAATCTTATTTGATAAACTTTATAAAAAGTTTGAGAGTTATCCTACAATTAAAATATGCTTAATAATTTTACAACATATATATTACTGTTAGTTCGGGTTCGGTTGAATTAGTTATTATGACTAAGGAGGGATAAATTAGACTCATAAATTATTTGTCGTGTCTTACTGAAAGAGACATGGAGATTCTCTTCCAATTAAGTGTTTATAAAGTTCCTTTAATGTTTAATGCAAATAATTAAATAATGCCTTGTGGTGTGTGCCAATGGTTGTTAAACAGTGAAAAAACGAACCTTAAACAATTTATCTCAAGAGCTGAAATTATTGTTCGAGAAAAAATGACATTGATAGAGCATGAGGACTGTATTTGAGTACTCAAATCAACTTCACACAGGCAACTAATGTAAACCACCTAGCTACTAATATATATAACATTCCAAGCAACTCAGAATTAAAATTAAACAGTACCAGCACTAATAATAAGAAGGAAAGTTTTCTTGTCATCGACCTCTAATGTATCCATGGCAGGCATTCTAAATCATCCACATCTACCGCATCTAGCAGAGCCAAGCTTTCCATATAACATCCCCAGTAATAGCACCCTCTATTGATGAGTTCCCTTGTTTCTCTGGTATCTAGTTTGTACAGAAATAGAACGAGGTCACCATCAACCAGTAAAACTTCTTCACCATGATTCTTGAGGCCTAACACATCCAAACAATAATCATTGATCTCCATATGAAAATCGATATTGAAGAGCTGTACCCAAGACTCTGATTTGCTATACTCTTCCATCGCCCATACAGAACAGCTCCTCTCATCGTAGTACACATGGCTTGGGAGTATAAGACACAGCAACCCATCAAGCACAATGATTTTTGTTATGATTTCCTTTGCATCATCAGGAAGATCCAGCACCTTGAAACTTTCATCTCCCATATGGAATGACAAAATAGAATATTGAGATAACCTATCATTGCTATCATAGACTAGCCAATGAGAAGCCCCATTGAGATAAGCAGGGGAAAAAGAATCTATAGGGCAAGCAAAATCTTTAGGAGGAATACTATGGAACCTCCATGTTCTGCTGCTCAGTGTATAAATTTCAGCAGCAGGTAGACCCATGTCTTTCATAACTTTAATTAATTTATAATCCTTACTTTTGGGATCATAGCCAAATCCAAGAAATTCTGTGGACAAAACATTGGGTTTGGGAAGTTTTAATATTCTGGAAATAAGAGGGTTCCAAAGAAAAAGGTCCCCAAAGGGGAGTTGAAAATCCAGAAGGCACAGAACCCCATTGCAAGAACCAACTATCATAAGATACAATGTTTTTATGTCATATGGGAAATCACGAACAATATAGGGATCAGGCTGATCACCTTCACCATACAAAGTTAGGCGATTTTTCTGTTTGCTTGTAATACTGCAGAGAAAATTTGGAACTTGGTTGCTGTAACAACGAGAGAGAGTTTTTTCAAGGTGGGCGGTGACAAACTCAGAGCTGTGAATCAAAGAAAACAAAGTTTTATTAAGGGAGAGGAATCTCACCAAGGATTTTGCAGGAAGAGCTGTTAATATAGAGCGAACCAAATCTTCTGGCATGTGACATGGTTTTCCTTCCTTGTTCTTCGCCATTTTCTTACACGCCGGTTGAGAGCAAAACCCTTGCAATATCTTCAGCCGTCAGCAGAATAAGACGAGCCCTAAGCCAGGGGCGGACCCACGTTGTAAGGAGTGGGGGCCCACAAGCTAAAAAAATATACTTTATGTATATATAATAATTTTTATTGTCTTTACTATTTATATTAATTTGAGTCCACCAAAATATATTTTTTGCCCCACACTCTCATTACTATATTATTGTGACAATATTTTAAAGTAAAGCATTTTCACAAGTGAAGTTAAGAGAGATAAAAGTAATCGTTTTTTAATAATAAGTAAATAGCACACAACTCAAAAAAAAAATATACTTTTTAATTTTTGTAAATCTACTAATTTATATTTTGCCTTAGAAAAAATCTTTCTTGAAACTCTCAATTATTCAATTTTTTTAATTTTATTAGTCACCTTTTAGTTTCTCTTTTTTTTTTTTTATTTTTCTCATAGTATACATATATATTAAACTTACCCTTTCTAGACACATGCAAAATTTAGTGAAAATGCTAAACTTTTTTTTTGTTTTTATTTTATTTTATAATTTGCATGAATATGACGATTTATTTTTAATTTTCCTTTATTCTTTGTTTTTTTAAGAAATTAAAAAATTAAAATTATATCTATATGATATGTTTTGGTTGGGTGTATATTATATATTTTTTAAAATATTAAATCTTTAAATTTTTACACAATAAGTAAAATAATTTTATTTTTATTAACTATTATATTATTAAATTAATTTTAAATATATACAATTTTTTACTATTAAAATATAATATCATATTTTTAAATATTAATATAAAATATTTTAATATTTATTCTCTTAGTTAAATTTTGCCCCCACTAATAAATTTTTTTGGATCCGCTCCAGCCCTTAACCCTAACCTCAGAGAAAACCTAAATTTTTATAGCCCATTTGACGCTAATTATTAATAATTACAAAGCCCCGCCTTTGCTGCCTCTGTGCAAGTTCTGCTAGTTCAATTTACATTCTTTGCTATACATTTTAAAGGAAATGGAAAACTGTGGGCAGAATTCTTATGATCTGTACAGCGCAGCTCTTGAATTTTTGGTCTTACTTTCATAGATAACTGACTTTTTTGATGCAATCAATGAATAATTATTTCGAGATTCATTAGTAATAATTATTGTTTAGTGTTATATATGTTACAAACATTAGAATTTAACTGCAACTCAATTGAAGTTATTTTATTTAAATACTCATTTCATGTCTGGCCAATAACCCAGCAACCCCCGGCCCATTTGGCCAAAGGCCCACACCGACAAATTTGCATATATCTCCCATGCCCTTCAGGGCTTACCTATAAATAGCCCCCGCATGATAGGTAAAAAGACTTTTGATTCCACTTTCATACTTCACTCATCATCAGTTCAAGTCATACAAACTTAAGTATCGGAGCTTGAGTATAAACACCCGACCTTTAACCCATCTTCGTTTGCTGGAGGATCTCAACTTTATCTCTCAGTTTGCCCCTCCAAACCAGACATCGTCAATTTCCTATAAATCAAGCTTCTAAAAACCATGTGTTTTTTTTTTTTTTTTTTTCTTCCCTTTTTCTTTTTAATTAGACAAAAAAAAAAAAACATATTTGTAAATTAGACACATTATGAGAAGAATCAATCTAATCTTACTAGATTAATCAACTAAGGATATTATCTCCACTCCTCCTTCCTCTGCTTGGTCTTTCGTTCTGTTATCTTTAATGGCAGAGCATCCTCCGTCTTTGTCATACAAGCATAGATGAAATTAGATTGTTATTGCGCTCAGACTCAGAAATAATGTGTTTCGAGCTTCGAATCTGGGTAGACAAAGTTCTGGAAACACACAGAAACCTCACGAGGGACTTTGCTGGAAGAACTTCTCCATCTTGTTTCAGCCAGAAATATTTGGCCCATTGTATCTAGGTTTATCTAGCCAAAGGCCCACATCATCAAATTTATATATGTCTATCATATCTTTTAGCCATCACCTATAAATAGCCCCCAACAACAGGTACACAAGACCTTTTGATTCTTCTTCACCGTTTATATATTCTTTAGCTCGGACCGTATTAACTTAAACATCAGAGCTCGGATATCACCACCTGACTCTTGACCATCAGTCATTATGCAGTTATTATACACTCAACTCCATTCACCATCCGACCTCCAGTCCAGATCAGCACCGTCAGAAGCCCTTCACAAAAACTTGCAAAGTTGCATTCTTTCTACATCTGAATTCATCACAAGTTAACATAAAACCTATAATTAAAGGGGCAACCATAAATTTTGGCCCTGAAGATTTCCTTTTTCTGGGGATAGAAAGGTTAAAAATGTTGAGGAGTGGGACAAAAAAGCAGAGAATTTTTTCTCCTCTCTATTTTCTATCTTCCCATTTTCCACGTTACCTACCAGCGCAACCTTTAGAAAATTCTATTCTGAGCCAAAAATCACACCTTTCTTTCCATGAATCCTACTACATGCTGTTTCTACCAAGCACACAAGGAATTCCTTACTGCTGAAGACTCTATACAGTACTATAATGTAGAATTTCTGTTAACCATAATCTAAAACAATCTTTCAACTAGTCCTCTAAGATAAAACTATGAGAATAAGCTTAGTTTAACTTTGAGCACAAGTCTTTCTCTCTCATGATTGGTAGCCATCAAAAGCAAATTCAACTTTGAAGTAAAAAGTTTCAATCTTGTTCTCTTCAATTACTTCATCAAATCTGAGCATTAAATCGACCACATGACCATACAATCAATTCTTGTATCAATATTAGATGACTCCTCCTTTAAACAATGTCAGAAACCCATATAAAGCACTAAGGAAAAAAAACGCAAACAAACAAATAGGCATTGAACAACACTGCAAATTCTATTAGATAAAGCTGCAAAATTACAAAAGAAGCTAAATTTTACATAAGTTAATCACTGAATATTTCAGGACTTACGTATTACACATCCAAGCTTCTAATTTTGTTCCAATTTAATATAAATTGCACAGTCTTCCGACAGAAATAAAAAATGAAGAGTGGAGAAGAATTATGTCCACAATTAACATCTAACATCGCAAAACTAAAAAAAAGAAAATTGAAATTTACCATTTGTTCCTCGTGGCTACAGTTCCTACAGTGGCTAATTCTGTTTCTTTTTCTTCCTCAATATATAAACATCGGTCTCCTCGTATGCGTAATCGGGATGCAGGTGTTCATGGGGAATCTTGTTGATTTCAAATACAGTATCGCACAATTCCCAGAAAAGCTTGTCTGCCTCGGGGGACCTCACCTGGTAACCGAGCAAAACGACGCCGTTATCTGCGAGAAGTGCCTCCATGGCCGAGACAAGTTGACCCACTGATTCCTCAATGTAAACAACGTCAGTGGCAATGACGAAATCGAAGGGTGGGTTAAGAGCCTTGATTTGATCGAGGTTGTTCCAATAGAGAATCGAATATTTGAGGTTTTTCCCGAGGACGGGCTTGTTGGTTTTGAGGTTGTGTTTGAGTGCAGGCATGACTGGGGCTATGTCGGTGAGTACGAGGTCGGTGAGGCCGAGGAGGTAGAGACCCATGCCGGCGACGCCGCATCCGGTTCCCAGCTCCACGGCGCGCTTGCCTCGGAAATCGAGGAGGTCGGAGTAAGGGTTAGGGGTGTGTGTGTCGGGAAGAGGTGGGGCCCAGCGGTCGGAGAATTTGACGAGGACGAGAGAGCAAGGCCATACAGAGGTTCCAACGTGGAAGGAGCCGTTGTCTTGGTGGAGAGAGAGCACGGCGTTGCGGACAGGGAGTTCGATCACCGGCGAGTCTCTGAACTTCATGCTCTCACTCTCACTCTCTTTCTTTCACCAGAGCTTGGATTTGGTTGAGACTTGCGTGTGCTACCATCTAGGTTGTTCGGATCGTAAGGCCCAACTGCCTATAGCCCAAAAGTTATATTTTTTTGGCAAAAGGCCCATTTATGTCCCTTTTAAGCAAAATGAAATCATACTTGAGAACCCCAAAAAAAAAAATATCATACATGAAGTAAGACCAAGAGAAAATTCAATTTTTTTTTTTGGCATTTTTATTTGACAATGGCATGGAGGAAGGAGATTATATGTACATATTAACATCATTCAAACATTATTAAACATATAACTCATAACAATTAACAAGTAGGGACTTAGTTTTAACATTATGTTATGAAAAACTCACCAAAGCAAAGGAAGAATTATGGCATTCCCAACTTCAAACACATGTAAGTGTTTTTGTATTAGAAAAGTATAAAGAGTTATGGAAATGAAATTGCAGAGTTGACATTATCCAACTGATCTTGTACTTATGATTTATTATTATTATTTACCAACACAATAACTACATATTTTTCATAAAATTAATTATATATATAGATACTTAAATAGAATAACAACGTAGTCTCAGAGATTATTTTCGAATATTAATTACCAAGTGAATACTATAGCAATTAGATGCACTTGCAAAAAACTTAGATGAAGTTCTAGCACTTGTAAATAATTAGTTTGGCAAAATTGAAGTTGAACTCATCCAATTAGGCAAAACCTTTTTCTATCTTTGTGACATAATTTGTGTATAGTTTATAGCAAGACAACCTTGAAACAAAAGTCACTCACATTAACATATAAACTCAATTTAGTCTCTCAAAAACCCACAACTCCATTTTCAGAAGAAACCAAAATGCAAAGCGGAAAGTAACAAGCTTTTACGACCTACAGTTTCATGACAATCATACATGGATATGATCTTCAAAAAAAATCTTGCAGCAAAAGACCCCACACTTGAGTACGAAAAAGAAAAAAAGGAAAAAAGAAAACCACGAAATCATCTTTGAAGTTGGCCCCAAGAAAAATCAATCTTTACTTTTTCTTTAATATATATTAAAGTCAGTTCGATATGAAGGTAAAATCTGGATAAATCTTAAATAATAACCTTTAACATGTTTATTGAAAATTACTTTCTTAAAATCTACCAGTCTTTACCGCTATACAAAACTTACCTTAAGAGTATACAAAATCATGAAAATGTGAATGTAGTGTTAACCTTATCAAGTAATATATATGTAGAGACTCCAAACGATGGCATTCTGGAGATATAAACCCTAAAGTAAACAAATGCCCAGTTTTGAACATTAGACTAAACAACTCCTCAAAACACAATTGCTTGCAAAGTTATCCAGGGTAATTACAAGTATATAACCAAAAAAACCACCAAACAGAAACAGGAACAACATAGAGCACATAACCATCAACCTCTGGTTTGATTACACTGAACTACACACACAGGTGACAGAACAATAGAACGTCAAACTGTCTTAGAATATTCTACGTACACATTAATAACACCATCTTTGTGAAATGACATAGCTATCTTCATATGCAGAAAAGAATTAAGGCTGATTTTTTAGTATATATGAATCCACTTTTGATGTCCTTTTCTCAGTCTTTCTTTTTTGATTTTTTTTTTCTTTTCCCTTCATGGCAGGACATTCTCACCTTTGACATCCAGCAAAGCAAGGCTTTCCTTCTAAGTTCCCCAAAAGGGTGGGAACAATAAAGATTCTCCAAGGAGTTCGCTTAGCTTAATTATATCTTTAGAATTCTGGGTGGTCAAATGGAACTGATCGCCATCAATGTTAACAAGTACAAATTCACAATGCTTTCTCAAGCCGATATTCAATGCAAAAATCAAAATCGACGTTGGTTTGCTTTACCCAAGATTCTGCTTTGCCATACTCTTTCATTACCCATACAGAGGTAGCTGGAAAAATTGTTGGAACAATAGTTAACAACCCCTTAAATGCCATGAGACGGATACAAGAATGTCTACGTAATTGATCAGGGAGATCCAATTCTTGAAAAGTTTCATCTCCCATGTCGAACCACAAAATGGAAAACTGGTGAGGCTCAAGATCAGGTCGTGCCTACCAATGGGACTTCCCATTGACATAAGCAGTTGAATATTCAAGACCAAGAGGATAAAAAACTTTCCATGTGTTGCTACTTAGACTACAAACCTCAGCATGAGTTGGATTGCCATCTTTAGGTCCAATAATTTTAACCAATTATAATCATTACAATTTGGATGGTAACCCAAATTCAACAACTCCAAAGGGGGTAAAATATTTTAATGGTGGAATTTTTACAATTCTAGGGCAGAGAGGGTTCCAAAAGAAAAGTTCCCTAGAGTGAGTTTTCTCAAGGCATAGAACCCCATTACAAGAATCAACCACTATAACAGGTTGTCCAGCTATATTATTCGGAAAGTCATAAACTTTGCAGGGAGACTTACCTTCAAGGTACAAAACCAGGCGATTTTCCTTTGTAATACTGAAGAGACAACCCGAATTTTGACTGTGATTCAGGTGGGCAGTGATGAAGTTGGTGCTGCCAATCTGGGAAGAAAAAGGTTCAGAAACACCAAGAGATCTCATGAGAGACTTCACAGGAAGGTATCCTAATATAGAGATAACGATTTCGTTAGGGAAATAGCATGGTTTTTCTTTGCACTTCTTCATCCTGCAGATTCAACGAGTCCCTACGTTTTTTTAGATGTCGGCACTCGGCAGAAGGAGGAAAAAACCCTCAAAAGTCAAAACTTTAGCAACTAGCAAGACTGCAAGACCTAGAAATTGTATTTATAGTTCTTTTTTAGGTTGCATTTTTTACTCCACAAATTGTATTAATTTATTTATTTACATGAGGTTATCATGAAAGTTTGTATTTATAACTTTTTACAAACTCATCATACCTAATGGCTTATATATAAACTTTTTTTTTTTTTTTTGTTATATAAGCCTATAACTTATGATTGACTTGTACTATTTTTTGTTCATAAATTTGAAATTATACTTATATTTTTATTTCCTTTTTTCTGAAATCATTCTTAGATGTTGACAAATTTAAAAAAAATCAACGACGCCAAAAAAAAATCATATGAATAGAACAAAAATACAAAACCATTCTTAGAGTGTATATATATGTGGCATTTTTATTTGACAAGGGGTGTGCAGGAGTATTGTATTATTTTTCCTCTATTGATTATATTACAATATTTTATTTTTTCAATGTATTTAACACGAGAGGGAAAAAGAAAGGTGTTATTACTTATTAGACCCACACAAATTCTTCACATTGTAAAATTTTATTTACGTATTTAATATTGTTGTACTTACTTTATTATAGGAAGATTTTTATATAGTATGTAGTTTGTGTACAAATACTAATATATGCTCTATAGTTTCTCAAACTACCAATATCCCCGTTCCCCTGTGGATTTTTGGTGTCCTGAGGGTGCCAATGCCAAACTCACAAATGCGTTTTCAGAAGAAACCAAAATGCAAAGGGGATATGAAAAGCTTTTAGGACCTAGACTTCGTATCAATCATTTCATATACCACATCATTTATCAAAGGGTTATTAATGCTTTAAACATCTTATTCATGTTCAATGAAAATATAGATGTGTGGTGTGATCTTGAACAATTTTATAACTTGTCCCACATACCACCCTATCATGTAACCAAAAGTAAGAACAACAAATCAAAGAGAGTACGGCAGACAAGACTGAAGAATATAGTTTCCTTTTTACTCTCCCCCCTCTCTTTTTTCTTTAGATATACTTGTGTTTAATGTCTTTCCCTGTTGATTGATATATATAATTAAGCATTTGAGCACAGGAGGCACTACGCAAACAGTAATTAATGGGTTTAAATCAATCCACTTGTGTACCCAGCTAAATCCATTTTGTAGATAGACACAATCCATTGCAGAAAAGTTCATTCAGTAGATTGGAGAGTGATCAACAAGAGACAAAGTGATAAATGCTAATCCTTCTTTTTTTTTTTGGCCAATAAATGCTAATACAAAATTATGAACATGTGAATGTAGTTTTAACATGATCAAGTGAAAATTGTATATATAGACTCGTATTCATGATATCATAACTTTGTCTAAATATCACATTCTTGATATATAAACCCCAAAACAATTAAGTGCTCGTTTTGAACATTAGACCGAAAGAATTCCTCAATTAGGCGATAGGTTGTAAGACACAACCAAACAGAAACTGGAACAATAGAGCAGATCATAACGATCAACCTCTGGTTAGATTTTACAGAACAACACACAGATCTTAGGTTCTGTTCTACCTAACGCATGTACAAGAAAAGAAAGCCTGAGGGGCAAGGAATTTTGCAAAGTAACAATCTTGCATATCATTGAATCGAACTTAGCAAATACAAGCAAAACCATTAAATAATGGTTGAAAGGTTGAGGGATCTCCTAACAAAGTTGAAGTCTTAGATTTGAATTCACATTTGCCCTATATCTCATGCTAAAAAATCTATCTAATGGCCAAAAAAAAAAAAAATTAACTTCCTCTCACATGACTCTAATTGTTGGTGCCATCTATTTCACAATCTCATTTAGCATGAGTTAACACATTATTGAAATGATATCACTTAGCAATACCATCTTTATGAAATGCATAGCTAACTTCATCTGAAAAAACGATAGAAGCCTGGTTTTTTAGTATGAACCAACCTTTGATGTCCCCTTCTTAGTCTTGTTCTTGTTTTTCTTCATGGCAGGACTTTCTCATCTTTCACATCCAGCAAAGCAAGGCTTTCCTTGTAAGTTCCCCAAAAGGGCGGGAACAAGAAAGATTCTCCAAGGAGTGTTAGCTTCCTTGTTTCTTGGGTATCCTTGCTGTACACATAGAGCTCGAAATCATTGCCAATAAGCAAAACTTCTCCATACTTCCTCAAGCCGACAACAAGCCAAGGTTCAATGCCAATATCAAAATCGATATTGAATAGAATTACCCAAGATTCTGCTTTGCCATAATCTTTCATTACCCATACAGGAAAAGGCCTCGGATTCGGTGAAGCCAACCATGTTGGAACAACACTTAACAACCCCTTAAATGCTATGAGACTCATAGGAGCAAGTAATTGATCAGGGAGATCCAATTCTTTGAAAGCTTCAACTCCCATATCGAAACACAAAATGGAAAACTTATGATGATTATGGCCAGGATGTACCAACCAATGGGGCATCCCATTGACATAAGCAGGTGAATATAAAAGACCAAGAGGAAGATAAAATTTTGCCATAAGAGGACAACTAAGGATTTTCCATGTGTTGCTGCTTAGAGTATAAAGCTCAGCCTGAAGCGGATTACCAAAGGATGCAGTAAGTTTAACCAATTTATAATCATTACAAGTTGGATAGCAGTCAAATCCAATTAATCCACCAGAGGAGCGAAAACTTGAAGGGGGAACTTTTACAATTCTAGAAACGAGAGGGTTCCAAAGGAAAAGATTCCTAAATTGAGTTCCCATAAGGCATAGAACCCCATTACAAGAACCAACTATTTTAACATGTTCTGCAACAATATCATTCGGAAAGTTATAAACTTTGCAGGGAGGCTCACCTTCAAGGTACAAAGCGAGGCCATTTTCCCCTGTAGTGCAGGCCAGACAATCGGAATTTTGACTGTGATTCAGATGGGTGATGACCAAGGTAGTGCTGCCAATCTGGGAAGAAAAAGGTTTAGAAACACAAAGAAATCTCATAAGGGACTTCACAGGAAGGTATCCTAATATGGAGATAACGATATCGTTAGGTAATTCGCATGGTTTTTCTTTGCTCTTCTCCATCGTCTTCATTGAACCAAACCCTTTACGACATTTTCGTTTACAGCTGTCCGCACAAGAAGATGAACCCTAAAAAGTCAACACTGTAGCAAGACTAAGAAATGAATTGTTTTTATCCTTTTCTTTTAGGTCGTCATTTGCCTTTTTTTCGCTGCAACAAATTGTATTTTATTTATACTAGAAAAAATGTAAAATTCCCATATCACTGGGATAGGGAGGTCCAATTTGTTTCGGTCTACTTTAGCCCAACTCATGGGTGGGCTGGAATTTAATAGATTTATATTATTTCTTTTCTCTTTTTTTTTTTTTTCCCTAAAATCGTTGAAAAAAAATTGTCATACTTGTAGTTGTATGACAGCTCAAAAAGCCGTACTTGAATATAAAAAAAATGCAATATATATTAAAAAAAATAAAGAGAGACTTGAAGTTGAACATAAAATGAATTTTTTTTTTTAAAAAAATTGTGAATGCACCTTATATATAACAAAAATTAATCCTTTTTTATAGATATTATATTACAATTTTTTGGTAATAATCTAGTAACTTTAGCTTGACAACACCTTTTGAATGAAATTAGATTTATCAGACTTGAAACGAGTTATCTCTACTCCAAAGGTTCGCTATCAAAACATCTACAATTATAACTTTGTGTAGAAGAACACTTTGAGAACTTTTTTTTTAGGGTAATGGACTTAGATAATGCAATTCTTGAAAGTAATTTCATAACTACAATAATTCTCAAATAATTTCCATCAATATTGTAGTTTTTAATTTTTTAATATTTATAATATTTAAAAAAAAAAAGAGTGTGTGTGGGGCGCACTGGTACCACAATTTGGCATTTGTCATCACCTATTAGATGACAACATTTGCCATATAATGTCACCTTTTAGGTAGCGACATATACCAAATGTCGTCACCTATATATGAGGTGACAATAAATGCCCAATTGCTTCATTGATTTAGCTCTTAAGTTCTTTAAAGGAATTTCTTTATCAGATAAAAATAATGAATACATTAACCATTTGATAGGTTCTTTAAAGGGATTTCTTTTGGTACATATTCATTGTTTCATCAAAATCTCTGGTTAACCAGCCAAAAAGAAAAATCGAAATCTCTAGTATAAGATAATTATCAAGCATGCCACCAACTGCATTTTAAACATACAGGTTTATTTTTTGGCCGAGTTTATAAATATATTGTTTTACATCGTCAGAGAACCAAAAACTTCTCACTAGCAAAGATCTCACTCACCAAGTGAGTCGGTAAGAATGGAGCAATACCAAGCAAAAAGAAAAAAAGTTTGAGCTACTTAAGGGGAAGGAACCATCCTGCCTTACAGATGCAACCACAATTAGAGGGATGAGAGACAGAGAGAGATCCACAGGAGCATCATGAGCAAGTAAATCAAACTGAAGAATGTGCACAGTAAAAGCCTTACCTTAATGGCAGGCAAGCAGGTTTGTTTGCAGAAACTGATATAGAATACATTCTGCTTTGTTGCCTTCGCTTAAGTGATGACCCATTTCCATGAATTGATTGTAACATAAATCCACTGCAACTTGATCCCATTTTAGAGTTCTTGTAGTTGTCATCTAACATGCTGGAGCCCCTGTGTACATCACATATTTCCTCAACACTGCAAGTATGACAGTGAAAGTGGTGACACCATTTGGAAAATAGCTTCACTAATGTAATGATGCAATTTGACATTTGTCAAATGGCATCACTCTTGAAATGAGGCAATTAGCTGAATGTCGTCATTACTGTTTATTGAGCAGTGAGATTCCTTGCCATGTAAAATTCCATGTCGGTTGTGATGCCATTGGGCCTGTGTCAACATTTGGCAAATGACATGACCTAAGCAGTGTCAACAATGTCCACAAAAGGCTATTGTCAACACCAATCAAACTCTCTCTCATTTTTTCGAAATACAATAATATTAAAAAATTGAAGAACCACAATATTGATGGAAATAGTTTAAGAATTATTGTAGTTATGGAATTTGTTTGAAAAATTACAATATCCAAATCCTTACCCCTTTTTTTGTCAAAAGGAGATTCTCCTCTCCTTACAAAAAGAGCCTTGTGGTTATATGATTTATAGCCCAAATGGTATATTACAATTTTTTTAATATTTATAGAAGAGAGGACAAAGGAAGGTATTATTACATCCACAAATTCTAACTTCATAAAATTTTATTTTCATATTTAATATGTTGTACTTGCCCTTATCATAGGAAGATATTAATTATCTTATATATGCTATATAAATAGCATGAACGTAGTTCGTGTAGCATACTCGTAAGTCAATCAAAAACCAATCCCCGTTCCCTGCCCAATGCCAAACTCACAAATGTGCTTTCAGAAGAAACCAAAATGCACAATGGGACATGAAAAGCTTTTACGATCAAGATTTCTTATCAGTCATTTGACATACCTTACCCTATATGTTCAATGAGGATATAGATGTGTGGTGTGATCTTGAACAATTTTATAACTTGCCCCACATAACACGCTATCATGTAACCAAAAGTAACAACAAATTCAAAGAGAGAGTACGAAAGCCAAGACTGATTAATATGGTTTCCTTTTTTACTTTCCCCCTTCTCTTTTTCTTTAGTTATCATTGTGTTTAATGTCTTTCCCTGTTGATTGATATATATGATCATGCATTTGAGCATAGGAGTATGCACTATGCAAACCGTGATGGGTTTAAATCATTCCACTTATGTACACTGGTAACGTAGCTAAATCCATTTTGTTGATAGATACAACCCATTGCAAAAAGGCACATTCAGAACGTAGTAGATAGATCAAAGTAGACAAAGTGATAAAATAATGCGCACCGATGAATTTATAAAGTAGTGAAGTTATTTGTCTACGTCCATGCTGACGAAACCTCAGACCTCCTGAATTTTGATGGACTTGTGTCTGATTCAAGGAATTCCAAGGACATGGAGTAAGATAAATGAAATTTCCACAATCCTTGTATACGAAATTATACAAGAATTACGTATTTGGCTGAATTTAAGTTTAGGAAAAAAAATTAAGCGAGATAAGTTGAATTTATGAAATGTTTTTGTATAAAAATGGTGTATATATATATATAGTAAAAAGTGCCATTACCACCCTAAATAGATTGTGGATGTGTTTACTGTTTAGAAGAAATGGAAATAAGAGAAATGAATGAAAAATAATAAAACGTACGTTAAGAGAATGCTTTAAATCATAGATGCTATAATCAGAGACATTGTTGATTCTTACTTCTTGATTTATTTTTTCATTCTTACACGATATCAACTGATATAATCAATATAAATCACCCAACGAAACAAATTAGGCAGAAAATCAACAAGAAGAATGAAATTAAGAAAATGAAAGAAAGATTGGTCATTGGATGAAAATTCTAATGCGCATCTCCTTGGTCTCCATGTTTTGCATGTATAGAAAGATAGCTAATCTTGATATACTACAAGTATGCATTTGTTGGGTGAATGAAAAGGTACTTATTTTAATCAATAGGCTAAAAGCCTATTTGTACTAGAATCATGCTTTTTTGTCATTCGAAATTCTCTTTAGAGCCCAGTTTGACAAGACAACAACCACAACAGAGATGAAACTATGCAATAATGGAGTCCAAAAGCGGTCCTTTGCTTTGCCCCCACTCCTCCACAATCCCCTTTATCAAAAATTAAAGACATCATTTTTAAAAGGGGTCAGCTTTCAGGATTCAAAAGAATATGCATGGATCTCCCTCCTTTCAGCCCTTCAATAGTTTTCTAACAGCAAACTTTTCAGCCTCCATCAAGCACTCAATTCCCACCTTTTCCTTCCTGCAAAGTTTTTCAGATAATTAGTTATTGTTCCTCCTCTTCCAACCCCAACTCCATCCACCTTTCCCTTTTATTATCATATTTCCCTTCCATTGAGAAAAAAAATAACCAAGAAAATTAAATTCACATTGCAAAAATATCATCAAATCAAATCCATCCATTAATTGATGAAGGGTGGCAAATGGTTTGCACACCAACACCAAGAAAATCCCTAGTTTGGCCCCCTGCTGCACTCTCTTCACTCTGCACGTGGCGGCGTTTTGCAGGGTGCATTTGTGACAATTCACCTGCTGATGAGTTCTCTGTCTCACTCCCAAGACTAGTTAGTACTGAACCTGAGCCGTACATCCCACAAAACTTGTTCTCATCTTGACCTTGACTGTTACTGCATTTCAACCCTAAGCTCCCAAGGAATGATGGATCAGTTGAGGTTGCCCCAATTTGAGCAGCTTTTTGTAACAAAGCAGTAGCTGACATGTTGGCTGAGGATGTTTGATGGGCTTGGTGTTGGGAGCTGTACAAGGAAGGAACACTTACAAGCTGAGTTCCAGCATCCTTAACAATATTGCTCAACGGAAGTGAAGTGCTTGTTAGCTCTTGATCACTATTGGAAGAAAGCTTATTTCCAAACACCCAACTTAGATGATAATTAGAGGGTGGAGGATTTGAACATGAAACAAGTGGGTTTCCATATATTGAACCTGATAAGTTTGTGGCAGACCCAAGTTGGTGAATCTCATGAAGATTACTACCATTACCCATTGTCTCATGAGATTGAGATCCTTGACCCATCCATAGGGATAGCCCCCTTGATGTTTGGTTACTTGTTTCATCATTGCTTGAAATTGGCTTGAAAATTGAAGAAAAATGGGTTGCCATGTTCGGCCCTAGGGAAGTTCCCATGATGTTGTAACTGATGTTGCCCCCTAATGAACCATTCATGTTGGATGTTGCATTAACTCTAGCTGTTTCTTCGGCCAAGGCATCACAGAAGGCCCTATGAGTTATGAAGCTATCCCTCCTGCTCAAGCATAATCAATAAACCATTAGAAACTTGATACAGCAAGACCATAGCATTATAACTTAGCCTATAGGGGTCAGAACCTAAGATTAGTCAAAGAAAAACAGAATTAATAATCACATAAGGAAAAGTTAAGAAATTTCCAAAATAAGAACTTTTGTCGTTTAAGAAGATCATTGCAAAAAAAGTTTATCAAATTAAAACATGGTGTCTTCTTTCAAGTTCTTTGTCCTCACTTAGACTTATCCTCCGTTTACTCCAAAAAGCCAAATAGACAGTAGATACCACAAACCCACAAGGGAGAGAGAAAGAGAGATCAGAGACAAGGATATCACAGCCATAGGATTTAGTTTCGTGCTTCATTTTTCTCTTCTTTGTGTTGTTGATTACAACTGTTGCATAAGAAAGCGATGCTCTATATCTTGTCACAAATAAAGGTGTTATAATTGCCCGTTTCACTGTTTTTTTTCAGACCACTAACTAGACAAGTTATCACTTTTGCGTGAAATTGGTAAATCAGACTTGACACAAAATAGAGTTCTGATCAGCAAGATTTCTATTACCTTGAAAAGATAGTGCCACAGTCACATTTGTATTCTCTGGTGCCACAGGTTTTTGAGTGCGCTTTCCAATCTGACTGCACAGCATAACGCTTTGAGCACTTCTCGCACTTCCACTTCTTCTCACCGTGCTTTCTGCAAAAGTGCTTCTTTATCCCAGTTAAGTCTCCCAGAGCCCTTGAAGGGTGGTTATGAACACAGGACTTTTCAGGGCAGACATAAACGCGCTTCCTTACTTCTTTGCTTGTCCTCTGCTTGAGTTTCCATGGAAGGTTATGTCCACGTCTATGGAGTTGAAGATTTTGATCCCTTTGGAAACCCTTCCCACAAATTTCACACAAGAATCTGTTTGTGGCCATGAGAGTCTTTGGAGATAAGGCTATGACTTCTGCATCAGGATCTGTACATATATTCAAAGAAGAATCTGATAAGAAATCATTGTTTTTGATAAAAGTTATTAGCTTTGAATATACTTATGATCATATGTAAAGCTAATAAAAAGAGAGAGAGAAAGAGGAGACAGAAGCCATGAAAACAAGCTTGCCTGGGTTTCCTGGGAGGTTTCTCTTCCTCTTCAAAATAGGAGGATTATCAGATGCAGCAGTTGGGTTGTGAGGAAAACCATTTGACATTTCTCCATCATCCATCTTTTCCAGCATCTCTCAAGCTGTTAATTTCTTGCTTTCTACACTTCTCACTTTTGACTCTTAGCTTATAAGAAACCCAAAAACAGTTGAAGCTGACCAAAGTGAGAGGAAGTACTAAGTGATCGAATTAAGAGAAAAACCAAAGAGAATGGGCAACCTACTTGTTAATTATGGTTCCAACCCTAACAACACAAACTGATATATGCAAGATGGGATCTCTCTGTCTCTCCCTCTCTCTCCTATGTTACAGTCAATTTAATTATCTACTTTTTAGGTGGAATAAAAAAACTAAGATGCTATGGGAGGCGGTGAAAAGTTAAAGTAGAGAGAGAGAGAGAGAGAGGCAAAGACAGAAACGAAGAGAGCGAGAGAAGAGTGGGAGGTTGAAGCAAAGGTGTATGATGACACATATGATGAGGTCGGAAGAAAAGTTAATCTCATGCTTTTTTTCCATTTGGAATGATTATCCCATAATTTGTTGCTTTTTGTTTTCTTATTTTTCTAATCCTTTCTCATCCAATGACTTTTTATTATTATTTAAATTTATAAATTTAGTTATTTCCAAGGAACCCCACTATGCTTTTCGAATATACAAAGCCTATGTTTATCCAGCAGAGCAATACAAATGCTCAATTATAAACAAATTGAGGGATATATATATGCACACAATCATATGCATGGCCATCAAAATCATTTTTAATTGATTTACCATGCATGTCCTATGGTTTTCTTTTTAAAAAATATAGTTTTGATCTAAAAGAGCGTAATTTCCAAGTTCCAAATGTCAATTTTTAAATAGAAAATCAATTTGTTAAGTTAACTGATTAATAGTACTCAAATACTAATTAGACTTATATTAACAATTGATAAAAATTAGTTTAATGATAAGAGTTTTAAGTAAATTTAATTAAGTTTAAATTGTGTAAATATGTCAAAGTAATATGAACTTAATTAGTGTGCATTACTATGTTTAATTTAGCACTGCCCTTTTACTGCACATGACCTGGATACAGTTAGCTGATGCCAACCAAGTTGATGGTATGCAGTATACTTCTTTAGTCTTACTTTATTTCTACATATAGGGTTACTTATAAAAGCACCAAGATCATCTACAAAAACTGGGTTTCTTGAAGAGCATCATATTATCCAGAACTGGTCATGTAGCTAGAAATTACAACTTGAATTGCACCCACTTGCAGTCATTTCAATCAAAGAAAATGCTGTTTCTGTCAAAAAGAGATGAATGATTATGTCTCATGCGTGAGTGTGACTGGAAAGACAAGCCTACCCAATCACAGACACCTTCTTTAATGCTCATTTTCCACAAAAAGCAAAATCTTTCGAGTCTTTTGAACCTAGTCAAAGTGAAAGTGCAAATCATTTCCCAAAGAAGATTGATATAAGGCCAAAATGTTGTAATTGCATGCATGCCCTAGAATGGATTGCAAGGATCAAAGAGAGAAGAGCTAGAATTTGGTATTATAAAGATGAGACGGCTAGTTGTTAATTTTACTCTGGTTTTCTTAGAAAACAGCCATGCACGTGTGTCATGCACTCATCAAACTGTCAAGCAAGGTAAATCCAAAGGAAACGACGAAAAAACACAGAAAAGGGAATAATCGTCCGGATGACAACATGAACATGTCTCTCATTGACTGGATTTCTATCCCACTTGGCTTTTATATTCATCAAACTGTTGTTTCTTGTTTTTATTATTGTTGCCATTATAATTATTATTAATAATTAATTACTATCATCAACATCATGATGATGTTGTAAACAAGCAGTCAAGCATGCTTCTTTTGATCTCTTATCACAAGTTGAGTGTCTATGGAGACCTTGATTGGAATGGTCAATTTTTGAGTGGTAGATATTCAACTTTGTTTCCTTTTCCTTGTCAATTTTTGTATGGTAGATATTTCACTTTATATATAGCTTTTCTCAGCAGCATCTTTTAGGTACAGTTTCTTTTTCTTTAAATGGATTCTAAAGATTTTCCATGGAACTGCTTAACCTGTGGATTTCCATGGAATGGCCTACGAATGTAATCGATTAAATAGCATATAAAATGTTTGTCCAGTAATTATCGTATATATAATATAACACATAAGAAATATATTATTATTATTATTATTATGATGGTATAAACACCCAACTTTGATATAGTCGAAACCCAGATGAAAACCATCTTTCTAACATTTGTATTATTAAATCAGCACAAGTTTTTATCCAAGCAAAAGAAGAAAACTAAAAAAATTAACACTAGCTTTTGAATTAAAGCTGTATTTCCTTCTCATTTTATGATCATAATAACAATCTTGGTTAAGGCATATACTAGTATATATTTTCAGAAGGTAGAGTCTTCCACCATATATCTACCCCCACCCCAAAAGAAAAAAGGAGGAAGAAAAGTTTGCTTAACCTCAACGCTATGAATTTCTAGGCAACATATCTTCTGTAGATTCACATGGTTTATGGAATAGGATAATCTTGGGAATATCACTAAATAAAGATGTGTCTGTTAGAGTGTTAATCAAGTTTTAGTTAATTACTGAGATAACTAAGAGGGAACATGTTAAATAGAGGACAGCCAGCTGACAAAGGCAGTGAATTTTTGGAAGTGTGAGCAGTCGTCTCCTTGTGGGCTGACTTTTCCTGCTAATCCTTAATCATAATCTAATGATGTTTTTCCTTTCTAACATTTTTTACTATAAATCTTTGGAATTTAGCTGTTGAACTCTGGTGGCCCCAGAATATTCTCTCCCCCTCCAACACTCCCCCAAAGGCTTCAACTTTCAAGGCCTCTTGTGAGATTCCTATTCAAACTCCACAAGGTCCCCCCTTTCCTACCCCCACCTTCTTCTTTCTCTCTCTAGCTTGACATAGTTAGAAACAGTAGCCATTTAAAAAACAGAAGAGTTTAGGGAAAAGCAAATTGTTGTCACCAAGGGTATGTTGGTTTTCTTTGTTTGTCTTTACAGTTTCAACATATTGAAGGGAAAGGAAAAACACAAGGTTCCTATTTTAGAATTGGTTGTGCAATTCAAGTAAACCAAGAAAAATATTACTTAATTTCAACGCATTTACAATGTTGCTGACTCAGTATCATCAATTCCCACCCAAAAGAAGAAAGAAAAGCTGGTGGTTTAAGTAAGATTTTCTTAGCTCTTTTATTCCTTTTGGAAAAATTTACGAAGTGCAATTCAATTTATACATTGCTCTACTAAGGCAAATCAATTATAAACCCAGTGTTTATGTGTCGATGTGTTTGACTTCTATCAAAAGCACCTTGGCAATAAGGTTATATATATTAACTTAATTAGTTATAAGGTTTTCAAATTGGTAGAAAGGGTAATTTATAAAGTTCAAAATTTCAAAATCTCAACGTGGTAGATATACCTCTATTAAATTTGAATAATTAGGCAAAAGTAGAATAGATTTAGATCTAGGATTCCATTACAGAAAACCCACATGGTTCTGCTTATGAAAAGCTGGAGAATATGTGCCTTTTTAAATCAAGCAATTAATAATTCTTTTCTTTATTCTTCTTCTTCCTTAGTCTTTATTATTTTTATTATTTTGGTTATTTGCAAATTGCAATACACATGGCAGGCTGGTAGAAGACCCTTATCGCATTTTAGCCAAACCTACTTTACGGACACACAAAAAAACAGTCTTGGCACTAGACATGAATATTCTTTTGGATTTGCAATTTGTACTTCACTTTTACAGAGATATGTATGCTTTCTTTATAATGAATAATTACAGCGATGTCTAACGTGGCCCATATATATTCATCATTTCTTTCTTAATTTTCTTCTCCAATCCAAATTTCTTCCCAACTCAATAAGGTACTTAATCCTAAAGCTGTAAACTGTTTATCCATTCATTCACAATTCCATGAATAACACGTACCACTAGCATTTCATAATTATTGATCACTTGCAGAAAATTATCCAAGCTTAGTGTGGTGCAGTCTTGATAGTACTCTCCCATTTTTCTTCACTTAATTTCCTGTCACTCTAGTTTTTTTAAAACTCAATGGTAAATGACTGGAGAATTAGTAAGAGTGGCTGTCATTATCATCATCTTTAAGATTGCACCTATATATCCCTATTGGAAGGGAAAAATGAATCAAATTTTAATGCTACCAAAATTATCTTATTGCTGACAAGATTAGATTATCTAAAACCTCTCAAAACATAAAAATGAGCATGAATACAGCAAATAAAATTACACAACCTATGAGCATGAATAGTAGTTTAACTGATGATGTAACATCTATAATAGTGAAAATTTGTCATGATTCAAGTTGAAAACATATTGTTTGAGAGCTATGGAGCTACAAAAATTATATCAGTCCCTCTCCCTGCTGGTGTTGAGTGCTGGTGGGGTTCTCTGCATCATTGATGACTTTTTGGTCAAAATAGAAAAAGAACTACGTTCTTTTAAGAAATTAATTTAAAATGAAGTAGCCATCACTTATTGCGTGCAACTCTAATGTGACATATAGATAAACAAGAAACCAAAGTGCGAATCCAATGGAAAACTTGTGCGCATCTTCATTCTGTGATGACAACCTGAGAAAGTAACCTTCCAAATTTAATATAAGAAGAAGAAGAAGAAGAAAATTGTGCAGTTAGGGTTTTTGGGCCATGTCTCACTAATTCTTGACTCACTCTAAGCAAACTTATTTCTCTCTTGCCACTAAAACCAACATCAGATTTAACATACTCAAAATAACAAGAAGAGAAGCACACTCTCTTGCTACTAAAGCCAACATATATATATATATATATATATATATTTATCGATGAAGAAAAAATTAGTTAACAAAAAGTTTGTGATTGGATTTGTTCCCAAACGCGCTTAGAGGCTGAAGAGGCAAGCACTGCGTAATTTCTCATGGATATGGAATTGACCACCACTATAACCTCAATCAACCAATGATGATAATGCCATGTAATATAACAAGATTAAGGGGTTTCCTTTTGGGCTTGGAAAAGCAACCAAAAAAAACTGAAACACCCACTGCACCAGTAGTCTCTTTCTCTCTCTTTTCTTTTCAAGGTGAATCAAGCAGGCCTTAAGTATTAATTATCCCTTTATAGAGAAGAGGTAGGGACCATGCGTGTATGCAAAAGAGAGAGGAAGGGTGAGAGAGAGCAAATAATGCCCAAATGAGAAATAGTTTAGTGATGGAAAATCAAATAAAGTTGTATCGTGGTAAACAAAGGGTCACTATCTTCTCTCTGCGTGTTGCTGGGAAGGTCACCATCAAGAATTATTTGAGCACTGAAAGAGGTTCCACTAGGGAAAAAAGAACAAAGGTTTAATACGAGAAGAAATCAAATGGGGATTGTGCTGGGTTATCTCTCACTGAATTATTGGCAAATTTGGATGGGGAAGGGAGCAAAAAGACAGATTTTCAAAACCCTCTTCCTTGTAGGAATTCAGAGACTCCCACTCCCATCATTGATTATCGTAAATCATACCAAGACATTGGCCCCAGGGAATAAAAGTGTACACATAAAAAGTGATCTTTGTAATCTACCTTAATGCCTAAACTTATGCTGCCTTTCTAATAAATAATTATGCCACAATAATGTACGTTTTCAACTCACAATATAATATATTGCATTATAATACAAAATCAGCATAACAATTAGCCTCTCATAAGGTGGGGGTTAGATTATGATTACATTGCCTTAAGGAAAGTACCTATAGGTCACACCATATCAGGGCTTGGGATTCTACTACTAGTTTCACCATTTCCTTTTTTCTTTAGCAAAAAGGATTTTCCACTTTTTTTTTTAACCTTTTGAAGTTTAGAGACTAACACCCTCTACTCAATCTTCTTATTTGGGTTTCCAATTTGTCACCCATTATTTTGTGGGTAGATCATAATCATGCATCTGGCTGGAATGTGGGTCTATTCAGGTTTAATTGGGCTCACCACCATTCTCACCTTGAGTGGAAAGCCCATTTTCAAGCCCATATTAGGTTGCAGAAAATAGGGCTGAATACTTTTTGAGGAAAGGGGCCACAAGATACAGGCCCATAGGCCTTGATTAATTTTCGTACTGGCATACGCCGTCGTTTAAAGGATTGCGCCGGTGAGGCGGCTCCAAAGAGTGACGGCTTTATGTCATGGCTAATGGAAAGGGCGAGATTTGTACGGTGTCGTTTAATCTCCAGCGGTGACCTCTCTCTGAGAGTCTCTTTTCAGCTGCCGATTCTCGACGTAAATCGAACTCTATCCCAGCTTTGAACCCTAATCATCGATTATTTTTAACGAATTAACCCCATTTATTGTTTTAATTCCAAAAAGTTTTCTATTTTGTCGAAAATGGCGAATTGAAACCCTACAAACAGTCAGCTCTTGAGTGCAAGCGATTTGTATGTAATGGATGTAAAGGCTCTGGCAAAATCAAAGAGAGCTCATTCCCAGCACCATAGTAAAAGGCCCCATGGTGGCCATCCAAATCAGAAGCATAAAGTTCCATCTCCATCAGATGCTGCAAAGGATGCGAGCACTGCGAATAAGCCATTGAGCAAGCAAGTGAAAGAAAAAACCCATCTTTCTCAGGGTTCATCCGGGCTTCCTTCCAATTGGGATCGTTATGAGGACGAATTCGATTCTGGATCAGAAGGGATAGCTCCTGATAGTGCTAGTAAACCCTCTGATGTTATTTTGCCAAAAAGTAAAGGTGCAGACTTTCGCTATCTGGTTGCTGAGGCGCAGTCTCAATCAAATACAACAAGCTTGGATGGCTTCCCTTCTTTAGATGATGTTCTTCCTGGTAATTATGTGCTTCATTAACTTAGCAAGTCAGTGAGAATGAGATACCCTTTTGTTGCTTTAATGTAGCATTGTTCACTGTTATCTGCAATGTCCTAGACATCGCTTTTTATCAGTGGCATTAACAATTCTATATGTTTGATGACGAGAGAAATATTTGCAATCAAATAGATTCCAGCCACTCTGGCTGACAGCTGTCACTGATACTTGTTTTGAATAAACGTTGTTGAGTTTTTGTTTGTAAGAATTTGATGCAAAATTTACTACAGGGGAGTTTAATGAGGGACTAAGCTCTATGCTTGCAGTCAGGAGCGAGGGCATTCTGTCATGGATTGGAGAAGATAATTTTATTGTAGAGGATAAGACAAGTGGAACTCACGAGGTATTCTACAAGTGCTTACTTAGTATAGTTTGTACCCTCACCATGAACTTATCTGGTTTAATGGATTTACTAGTAATATTAGCAGGAGCTTCATAAACAGCCCAGTTACCCCTAAGATTGTTGTTTCCAGCATTATATTTGCTCATATTGGTAATTGAAATAAGTTCCAAAACATTCACGTGGTTGAGTGCACGGCTGAAAACATGTTGCATACTGAATAGGTAATTGATATACTGGTATAAGGCCAAATATATATATATATATATATATATACTGGTATCCAACTATTTTATAGCAGTTGATTCATATTTCGAAAATGTGATTACTTTCTTAATAAATTAGCGTCTCTTAAGTTAGCAAAATAAAAGTCATAGATCCAATTTGTCAAGCCGCAAGGTTTTCCACTCTTTTTGGCCCTGTAAATACCGTTTGGTATGGTGATAATCATTATCAAAGGTCCTCCCATTTATAGCTGCTAGTATAGTTTAGTCCATTTGGGTTGCTTACGGCCCCTATGAATGTCCTAAAGACATAAATTGGGTTTATTTTTCCATCTCATGGGAATGAGTATTGGGTTCCTTCTAGCATGAAGGTAACTTTTTTTTTCTTCCTTTTCCTTACCCTTGTTATGGGTTTTCCCGTATAATATTTTTTTCTACTTTTTCAATTTTTTGATGGGATGTATTGAACTTGGGCAGCTTATAATAATCCAAAAATCACATTTACGTCTCTGGCACCAAACAGAGTTTGAGTTTGGCCACTGTTTAGGTCTAATCAGGAAAATTGAAGCAAAGATCAAATATTTTGCCAGACACTCCTGATCTATGTAGTTATTATCAGAGAACCTATTTTTGTTTCTTGCTATTTTGGAAGAATTCCCTCTCTCTCTTTTTTCTTTTTTTTTGTATTTTTGAGAAAACTGAGCGCCTCACCCTCTCTTGGTGTGGCTGTGTGCATGCATGCACACACTAGTTCACATTTGTTTGTAACTGGGTTCACTTGTGTTTCTTCCTATTTTTTGGTTTACCTGAGTTCATACTTGGCATGGCTAGTATAACTCATGTAAATTTCTTAGAACTACTGTTATTTGTGTAATTTTAGCTATTATTCTTATGAAGTTTTGCCTGTTGAGCATTTTCTCATTTTAATGCATTTACCTACATGTTGTCATCTAAATACTTTCACTGTTGCCTTATTTTACCTTGAGTTGGTTCTTCATGCAGGCACCATTTCTCTCCCTGAACTTGCATGCTCTAGCTGAAAGTCTTGAAAAAGTTGACTTATCAAAGAGGCTATTGATTGAGCCTGACTTGTTACCACCTGAGCTGGTATGTTTAATCTCCAATTTGATGATGAAAATTACATGGCAGACTATCTGTCTGCAAATATCACTATATATAGATATATACTTTTATCCCTCTGGGGTTTTGGAAGAGGAGGGAACCAATGCAGAGGGTAAACTATACTTTGCATTTTTTTTTTTCATTCGACTTAACTTGCTCTCTGCATAAATTGATCTACATTTCAATTAACTGATGTTTTTCTTCCACAATCTGGTTCAAGTAACATTCTAAAACAGTACATCATGTGATAACCAAGTAGAAGCGGTTTAAAACTTTCACTAGGAATGGGCCCACTTAAGTTTGTTTATTGCTCCACCATTCCCTTGCACGTGGCAGATTGGAGAATTGAGAATGCCTCATCTTTTTATTGAGTATACAAACAACAGCTTGTTGTAGAACCATCCGTGTTTCTTTGTTTCATGAAAAGACAAAGAAACAGACCTATTGATTTAGCCATGTGTTGACAAGGGGATGAGCCATGACAGATTGCAAGTGCAAGTCCCTACCATCTATATACTGTGACACTGCCATGTATGTGCTTTTGAAAATGCAATATTAGATATATGTTTAAGTCCACCATTGTGCATGGGCTATGATCATACGGTTAAACATTCATGTAAACAATGAAAGCTATGATGGCTGGAGCACAAGTATCATATTGCTATTTGACTTTTGGGATTTAAAGTGATAATCATGTTACAAATCTAAGACTAGGCCCCTGTGGTTGCCTAAGTCTGAACAAGCTGCAAGAATACCAGAATTTCAAAATATTACAGGCACTGGTTTTTTTTCTTTTCCTTTTTTATAAACAGGTTGAATATTATCTTTTCAGAGTCTGTAAACTTCATATAATCTACAATGATGTGGTTTGTTTTACAGTGTGCGGAAGACTCAGCTGCAGGCAGCAATCAAGAACCTGACAAAATTCAAACAACAGAGGACAGTGAACTGGCCAAAAGGATGTCTGAAGAATTAAGTTTAGATGATTTTGCTGTTGATGTTAAGATTGCCAATCAGTTTACGTCATCTAGTTCCTCTGGCAGTAGCCATGCTGCCGCACACTTCACCTTGTCCAAGGATGCTTTCAATCCCTTTCCCATTCCAGTGAAGTGTGTTGACATTGAGTATGAGCAACTTGGTCCAAGTGCAGAAGTTAATATACGTTCAACTGAAGATCCAAGCGGGAAATCTTCTACATTTAAGCCAGCTGCGGCTGAAGAGGAATTAGATATGCTTCTAGATTCATTTAGAGAGAACAAGATTCTAGATTCTTCTGGCTTTAGGTCCAATACCTCTTTTCCTGTTTCACAGGGAGTCACTTCGGTGGATCCTCCTCAAATCACAAGTAAGGTACCAGATTCATCGAAAAGTGCATTAATTATTGCCAGTCTAGATGATGCACTTGATGACTTGCTAGAGGAAACATCCACTATGATAAATTCAAATGGTTTATTACGGCCAAAAGAAGAAAATGTTGTTCTTCACAGCACGCAGTCTTCTAATTCTGGAACCAAGTCCAAAGTGTTAGATGATTTTGATACATGGTTGGATACGATTTGATTGTTCAAATTTGCAATATTTGCTAATGTATAATATAATGTGTTTATCGCCGTTTAGAGTGGCTCTGCCCTTTTACGCAAGGGTCTGGTGCAGACCCATTAAATTTTGAAGTTAGCCTTAAGTGCTTGATTCTTGATAAACCAGGGAAAAGCCCTTCTTCCTGCAAGTTTAGCTGATCTCAAAATGTGCTCAATTGTCTTATTAAGGTTTTGAAATACGATTGCATAGAGAAAACTATAACCATTATAAACATAATTAGTGATGACTCATACTCATTGATTTGCAATTTTTGATATCCGCTTCATGTCTCAAAAATAAAATTGTTCGAAGTATGTCATGCCAAAGAAAAGTGGCGATGCTATATTTTACCGAATTAGTCGTGTTTGTCAAAGTGTCATTATTTACCTCTCTCGGTTTAGTTTTCTTTAAGATTTCTTGGTAGAAATGTCTGGGATTGTATTGTAATTTCAAGATATTTATCATTGAGAGTTGTTGATTGAAGAAAGGGAAAAAGATTTACCTCCTAATATAAGTAAATGTCTTTAGAGCCCATAAAAGTAAGCATATCCTTTTTTTTGTTTATTATTCTATTTTGACTACAACACAGTTTTCTGAATAGATTCTCTGGACTTGATTGGCTACTTTAGGTGGATGTGTTCTACTCCGTACAAAGAGCAGAGAGAGAAAGAGAGATGCAGAAAATCTACACTCTTGCATTTATCATGTCATAAAATTCTGTACCAATTTCTAAAACAAAAAAAGAAATAATTTTTTTTTTTTCTCTACGGCCTCAGAAGGAGGAAATCAACTCATCNGAAATAAATTTTTTTTTTTCTCTACGGCCTCAGAAGGAGGAAATCAACTCATCCCGGAAAAATAAAGGGAAGAAAATGAAAATTTAAAAGGAAAATATAATAATAAAACTGAGAATTCAATCAGAGCCATAAAGCCCTTGCTTCTTTGAGTATGGGAACCAATTCACCAGAAATATGAGTGGCCATAAGTCGATCCAATCCTCCAAACAACCTTCCACCAATAAACACTGCTGGGAACTGCACTTTCCCCTGTTTCTCATCATTAGCACCAATTGCTTCCAAAACTCTAACAATACCCACTTCATCTTTCTCATCCACCTCATAAACCGCAGGGTTGACACCAAGACCCAGAAGCAACCGCTTCACCACATGGCTCATGCAGCATTCATGCCTGGCAAACACTATAACTGCGTTCTCAGATACCATGTTAAGCACCATTTCGTCTGTTGCTTCTTTGGCAAGGGCTTTGGATGGAGCAGAAGAGCTGCTACCAATGGTCTGGGTTATGAATGATTGTGGACTGAAATGGGTGGTGGGTGTGGGGGTGTGAAGTGGTCGCCATGATCTGTAAGGAATTGCTTGTTGCATGGTGTTTGATGAAATGCCTGAGAGAGAGAAAGAAAATCAGAGGCAGTGGTGGATTATGGAGATTGAGGGGGGTAGGAATATAAATGGGAGGGGAGATGAGGTGATGATTTTGAAAGAGTCATTCCTAATACGTCAACGGGAATTAGGCAATTTTCTAAGTTTGTAACATTACGCGGTGTCATTTGGTCATTTCTTTGTTGTGGCTGACGTTGTGTCTTGTGTGTTGTGTCACTCACTCCTCTGTTTTTATTATGTGCGTATACGTTGATTTTGACGCCGACCCACTTATGAGTGCCGGGCCAAATACAAATTTCCCAAAATGAATAGTGATTTAGAATAACACAAATTGCAATATTTACAAATTTTCTTTTCTTTATGGAAAAAAGAAATATTATCCGTTGAGTATAACTATAAACTATACACCCTCCGGGAGAGCGTAGCAGCCATCTGAACAATAAACGGGTTCCGGTTCGGGTTCACAAGACACCGTTGACGAGGCAAAGGGCCAGCGCGGGCGGTGCGCAAATGTGACGTCAGCAATATGTCTACGTTAATTTCACTCCTACATCATTAGCCGTGTTTCTGATGTCAGAGCCATGGCCCGCCACGTGGCTCGGATAATGCTCTATCAACTCCTAACGTCACCTGCCGCTCACCATGTTGTCGCCAACCAACCCTGTCCTGTCATTTTGCGCCACGTAATCAGCTAAGCTTCCAGAGTGATTGCGTCATCGCTGCGTTGGACAGCTACAGGGTGTCCAAGTGAATGGAGTAATGTTATAAAAAATGCTTGAATTTGAGTTCTAAAAGAAAATATAATTTAATGCCTTTGAATTTGGATCTCTTCAGTTAATAATTTAGACATCAAATAAGATATTTTATCAGAATTTTATTTTTAATTTTAATACAGTTTAGTGAAATTTTAAATGTTATTATGTATACATAATTTAAGATGATGTGTAAATAACTTTTTTTTTTTTTTCACGGTAAAATGTTTTACACGCTAAGTTGACATAATGTGTAGATAGGCTTTTTCAATCTAAAGTAAAAGTCTTTTGATCAGCTGCATAGTTTTCCTTGTTCTTAGTTAAGTATCACCAACTGATAATTAATTAATCTTAGACCAAAGATTTAGTTAGTGATTAGCACAAAGCATAAACGCGTGAGTAATGAGCTGAGCGGTGAGAGCAATTGCTTCGACGCCGACAACGTTTTCTTAAAATATTCCCATAATAATGTAATAATAGCGAACAAAACAGAAAATACAACCCATGAGCTATATCAGTCTCGTGTCCAAGACAAAATTATCATCCAAATGATATTTTATCCATTTCGCCTCGATAGCAAATAATATCTTCGCTGAGCTGAAGATATTAAATCTATATCTCTAGTCCACATGGTACGTAATGTAAGTGATTAAATTATTAATACGTTAAAGCGTGACGTGGTGCAATTATCAAATATTAGTAGAATTGCCTATTGGCCATCGCCAACACATGGACACACTTTAAAATTTTGAAAATGTTCACATATGACGCTAGGTTGGAATTACCATGAAGCAAGCAAGAAGGAGGACATAGAAATTTTTTTTATTTTTTTTCATAGTTTTGCTGATGTGACACTTTTTGATAGTGGAGCCGGAGCTAGGGCGTTAATTTGGAAGAAACAAAGAATAAATGAATGGTAACTTTTTGTATGATATTCTCATAATCTTAATGTAGCGTAGCACACATTGGATGGAACCCATTTTCATAATTCATATTATTGGGGCCGAAAACCGTGTACAAGACCCAGAGGCCAGAGCCGACGGTATTTACAATCACGACAACTTGTATTCAACGAATCCAAATTGACAAACAAGACACTTCGGTGCGGGTGCAGCTAATAATATAGTTTCAGATATTCTAATATTTAAATATGATCTACAAGTTGGTTTAGAACAAGCATTCGTACATTAACAGCTACTAAGTACTAACTAGGATTACTTGATCCTACTAAATCTTCTAATTGAGCCTGTCCTGTCTTGCTCATCAAAAAAGGTTCAAACAATTTTTAACAGAGTCAAGGCTGCACTTGTGATAAAACCAGTTTGCCAGAAAACCATATAACAACATATCCAACAATAGATGACTTCAATTTCTTTGTGTAGAAATGTTTAAATGTCACTTATCTCTATGAAGAAGGTTCCAAAAGTACGCAGAGTTGTGTACTCAAGCCAACTAAAATATTTGAGAAGTACATCTTAAAATCGAACGGCTTCACAATTAAAAACTAAAAAGAGAATCATGAGAGGATCATCACTACCAGTTCAACCTCCTCACTTTTTTACATCCAAATTCATCTCCTGAAGGTTCAGCAACAGATCGGACGAATCGAGGAAAACTTTGTTTGCTGCATTTGCAATAGTATGTGCATTTTCTCTAGCCGCTTCAATCTTCCTCAGTGTGATGAAAGCTGGATTGTTGGAAATAGCTTGACCAATCAGTTGGGCACTTTTTGCCTCACCCTGGTGATTAAATGAGTGTAAAAAAGTCAGGGTAACTAGTAATATAGGGGAAGCAAAAGCGTTGGGATATGCAATGAAGATCAATAGCAAACTCATTTGCAAAGTTGCATTTTAGAATTTAATTACAGCCAATAGTAAGCTTTAAATTTATTTTGAAATCCCATCCGAAACTTCACAAATAGATTCTTAAACAACATCAATTAATACCAAAGGAAGAACCAACATCTTTATATCTAGAGAGAGACCAATAAAATCACGGTTTTTTAACGAGTGTCCAGGTTGCACTTTAGAATGAGCCCTAGTTAAATGGGCTGACCTAGCAGCAGGTTATACCAAAGCAATAGCTGCATCTGAGCATTCACAATTTCTTCTCTTACCTGTGCTCTAATGATAGCACTTCTCTTGTCTTGCTCAGCTTTTTCGACAATAAATTTAGCCCTCTCAGCTTCTTGTGCAGCCACCTGCTTGGCCTCAATTGCAGCTGTAAACTCCTTGCCAAAGGTCAGGGTGGTAATTGACACATCATCAAGTGCCATATTGAAGTTCTTTGCTCTTTCTGTCAGAATCTTCCGGATTTCCCTACTAACAGCCTACAAAGGAAAGGTAAATTAAAATGCTTCTTCTTTAGCGTTAGAACCGGAATTTGAGTTAACGTAGTAAAAAAAATATAAGCCTGCAAGGAAATAATGGATACCAAATAAACATATTATCCTACCCAAGTTCACACAACAAGAATTATCCTCATTATGATATTAAACACATTATCTTAGTGAAGATAATAAAGAAACTTCAGTAAAATATTTCAACAACAGGTCACTCGTTTAGACCCATTGGGCTAAAACAAATGAGATAAAACAAATAATAATAGACACACCGAGACTGCAACTAAAATAAGACATCTTAGAAACTAGCAACCTTTATTGGTCGAATCATAACATGAGCTGTCATACAGATAACCTTTGCTGCTTACCTCTCTCTGAGTAATAAGCTGGCTGGCATTGTACTGTGCGACCACAGATTTCAAAGTTTCATGTATGATTGAAGGTAAGACCCTTTCATTAAAATTCTCACCGAGTGTCCGATAAATTGTAGGTAAATCGCCTGGCAGAGGACGGGTAAGAACTCGGAGCCCAATTTTCACCTGTACAGAAAAATTGGAGCCATATTTACATGCAAATGCAATTCAAAAGGAAACATTATAAAATACTTAAAACATGAGATCAATTTCCACAAACCAAATAGACTTGCCACCTAATAAGTATCAAAACTTCCACCATTCTGTCATTTACTTTTTTTTTTTAAAAGCACAGAATGTCCCAGGAAAGTGGATGAAAGGATATAATGGAGCTGGCACGGGCATTACATGGATTTAGATGTTTCCATTCTTCAGAAATAGAGGCCAAAAATTCAAGGGAAATTATAAGAGCTTTGAATGTGTGAGATTGATGGAGCAATTAGCTAGTACATACTGGGAGATGACAGACTTGAGTGCTTAACAATGAGCTGGATATCCTACACTTCATGAAATCCAGAAATAATCATCCACCACATAGAAATGGGAGGTGATGGAAATTTGTTTTTGACAAGCCAGATATGTAAATAAATATTTCTAACAGAAACAGGGCTTGAGTCTTTGAGAAGCACCATTTCAGGCATGTTAAGGATATCCTAAGTCCACATACTAGGACAAGATTGAAATGCATACAACTGATATAAAACCAAAATCTTGCTGGATTAAATTATAGTATTCAAATAACATCATTTAAACTTCAAAATCAGGGAATCCGGTATTTAAAATACCCATCTTATGGCAAAGATGCCAGACAAAGGGTTAACAATTACTTCTACCTTTCAGGTTCAGGAAAACATTAGAACAAACATGCCAAAAACAATAAATTAGCCCAAGTTTAGAGAAGAAATGAACTAAAAATTATGAAACATGTTTTTTACCTTCTTAATGCAGTTCTATTTTCACATGCAGATAGCAACTATGTCAATGGTAAAACATAATGGAAGAAGTCCCGGAAGAAGCCAAATATTGTTTTCTTAACCATTGTGTGGTAAAGAAAGAATGAGATGTGACCCAGAAGGATGCATTATGCTGTGAAAGAAACATACCACTTAAAAGAAGGGGAAGAAAAAAAGAGAAACTACAGGCAATAAAATAACTAATGGCAGGAAGAGAGTCTTTCTGTAACTCGGGAAAAAGCAAGCATTGGAATTCTTTTTTTGGAGGAAGGGGACTGGGAATAAGAGTTGTAATAATTTGAAACCAAATATTCATAAAAAATTGACGATAAACAAGTTTCAGCAAAAATTGAATACTAACCATTTGGAGATCACGACTCCCAGATGTACTCTCCACCAGATGAGGTCGTGCACGGACATCATAGATGATCGGCCTTTCAAACCATGGGATGATAAAGTGTGTCCCTTCAGGATAGACCTGTGTTACACAGGATTTAGATTACTTTGCATATAACAGAACTTAGAGGACAAAACGGAGAAATTCAACCATTACCAAACTTATGGGAAATAAAAGGAGAAGATACAATTCTCTTTTGAAAGATACCAAATAATAGTGATAGGTAAAGAAATACAACAATGATATCTGGTTCACAACCATTAACAGCATTCAAATGCTAAAACTATAATGCAGGCTGCCTTCTACTACGACTATTATGTTTTATATCTATTGAATAGTAGACTGAAAAAAATATCAATTCAGATTTCAGTGTAATCAAATTTATTGGACGCAAAAGAAATTATACAAATTAACTTTGGGTGCTAATTCACAGATTATTTTCAATTTTTCCAAGCAAGAAAATAATCAAATGGACAAGAATGACCTTATCTTTGACACCAACTAGTCGGTTGAAAACAATAGCTCGGTGTCCTCCCTCAACATTGTAAAGACTATTACCAGCAGCATACAAGCCAAGCCCACCAATAATACCCAGCTTAAGCAAAGTAGAAGCTGCACCACCACTTGGAACGTTCGGAACTTTCATGTTCTTCAAATTCATTTTGCTAACTGTATAGGAAATCGAATTAAAATAGTCAGTTCGGACCAACTAACTAGACTGCATCACCAGAAAATGTAAATCGCAACTAGAAGTTACAGGTACACGAGAAAATCCAGAACCAAAGCAGTTAATAGAAAAACTAGAGGAAATTTTGAGAATCGAAGCAAAACATGCAAGTTAAATTCCTAATTTCTTCACACTTCTCCGCAAACAAAGAACATAAATCGGAAAAAGACGAAGGGATGAGTAAAAAACTTGATCCATTTCCCAGAATGTCCCATCAACCAGATAGAATATGCCATAAAATACGAAACTAAAATATAGTAATACGATCCAAAAAGCAGAAATGACGCATCTCGTTGGTCGACAGCGAACCAGAATGTTGATTTTCCATACAGAAAATTCTCAGCAATCAAACAGAAAATAAGGAAATGGGTGATGAGAAGGGCATGAAGATCACAGGGAAGGGAAGATAGCTATACCTTGGAATCGTCCTCTCAAAAGAGTTGAGAAGGGTTTGGGGTTTATGCCCTTCACTACTCCTCTAGTAGGGTTTAAACTTTTCGAACAAGAAAATGAGTTTAGGAGAACGAAATTGGGCTTATGTGGGCCTCTGTAGCAGATGGAATATGGGTCAAGCCCACCTGCTTGCTTTAGATTCCTTTCTCTTTATAGGCCTGCTATTGTCTTGTATAAAATTTCTAGCAGAAAAGAAAAATTAAGGCTGAAATTGAAACAACCCTAAATCAACTTTCGACCATATGTGTAATGATTACATAAATATTATAATTTCATGATAAGTTAAGGGCATATCAATATTGGGAAAAAAATTGTATTAAATATATTTTTTTCCTTTGGGCCTTAAAACAATAGAGATTTTATTCACATGTCACATGATCAATGAGTTGTGTTTGAAATATGGTTATTAGAGGGATTTATTAATTAAATTAATTATATGTTCTCTTCTCGATAATCTGTCCTTTGTATTTTTACACACTGTTATTGCTAGCTATTGGCGTTTTATACATGGAATTGGGAAGACAAAAGGAAGAATCAGCACATGTAATACATTCAATTGTATCTCTATACAATAACCTCTCCAAGCAAATGAAAAGGCTCAAATTGAGTGCTTGATGTGGTAGAGATAAAAGGAAAAAAAAAAAACAAATGATCACCCAAACGATGGGCCTCTCCAATATCTGTTCAATTTTTTTGTGATAAATTGTTCTAAAATCAAATCATATGAAACAAGGGGGACTTTAATTTACCTCAGGCAAAAATATAGAGTTATATAATTTCATCTTAGGTGGCACAGTCACCATCATTTCTTGTGTTATGTGCCAAATCTAATTGTGAGTATTTATTTTTGGTTACCTGTTAAGTTGGTCATTTCTCAACTTGTGTGACAGTATTAATGTGACCCACTAATTTAACTAAAATTATGTTAGCACCCCACTTAAAATAACAATATATGTTAAAACTTTTTTTTTAGTAATTAAATTATGTTAAAGTTGAAAATATACAAAATATGATATTCCTCTCCATTTATATATTTTTCACAAATAAATTTATGAAATTTTTTTAAAAGAATTATATTCAAATTTATATATAAAGATTCACAATTTAAAATAAAATTTTAAGCATAATAAAATTTAAAAATATACATTAATAAATAGATTAAGCTAAGTGAAGAACAATAATATAAAAAACAAGTCAAAAAATTAAAGAGAGTAAATCTCACTCTCTTCCTCACTCTTCATATTTGCAAGTAGGATTTGCAGGTCCATGAGCCCACTAACCAGCATTTAAATTCACACAGTTCAGCTTAATTCAGTTTTTAAATTTTTTATTACATTGTTAGTGTATGTATATTATTTGACAATGTGTCTAAAATTGAAATGATACTATATATATGAAAAAGATTATCATGCATGCTACTTCATTATTTTGCTTTTAAATGTAATATGTGTACAGTAAACATGACCATTTCAATATGCTGACAATATATTAAATATTAAGTAACAAACTGTGAAGCAAATAAGTGCAGGAGTCTTGATTAATATAAAAAATATATAATTTTGTGAAAACTTAATTCTTTGTAAAATCATCTAATGACTCGAGAAGAAGTAGCTGCAAATGGTTTATACATACTGAAGACTATCAATGATTAAATATTCAAAATAATATCTCACAGTTTGAGTGCCATAAAAAATCTAATAATGGAAGACGAAGCATGATGGTCCTTCTTGATTTGCATATGTTTGATCCCTACATTTGAGATCAATCAGTTGTGAAACTGATGTGTATCATCTCCATTTTACCCAGCAAATATATGGAAGGATTTAATTTAGTGTTATATATATTTTAAATAAACTTTTTTCACATTATTATTTTCATAAAACGAAAGCATGAATTATCGAGATCGTTGACATATTATATTTAAATTTTTTAAGGAAAATAATAAATCTAACTTATTTCGTCCTTAAGATAAGTTGATAACCATGCATATTTTATACATTATATTATTATCTATAGCTAAGTTATAGTTAGGTGACAAGGACGAGCTCGGGGTTACTATTTATTCACTTTGCTAGCCCCATTATGATCATATAATAGTGAAAAAGCAAAATGGAGGCCACACGCTGGGAGTTTTTTTTATGAAACTTGCCAAGTTTTTTTTCGCTCTCCCTATTCTACCTTCTGAATTTTTTTGAGAATTTTTGGATGTCCAAAATTATTTTTTCTCAACTTTTCAAAACTTTACACCATTAAAATGATACTATACTCTCAGAATTTCAGGCTTAAATTTTGTGTGTATGATTTTCACATGGTTAGCAATGATATATGTGTAGTACTCTCTTTAGTGGTGATTGATGCATATTAAATTAATTATTGAACTATACATTACCTATTTCATTGCCTAAAGTGAGAATAATTGTGTAATAACTAAAACTAAGTTTTCTAGTTTTGGCAATACAAATAATTTTGGAGACATTTTTGCATGTGAATGTGGTATTCTCTTTTTACCATTAACAATATATCATTAATCAAAAAATTACAAGCACTAATTTAAATAAAAGTACCATAAATATTTAAATAATTTTTTATTAGTGAGAAGCTATTTTTTTTTTTTTTTAGTATGGAGGCAGCTATTTTCTTATCAATTTATGCACTTAAAATTTCCTTCATATAGGTAAAAAAATGAAAATTTAAAGGTTTTCCCAAGATAAATACTTTTTGTTATGCTTATATTTAAAACATTGACTTTTTACACTAATAATTAGTGAAGTTTTAAAGTTTATCTTCAATCTCTAATTCTCTATGACCATTTCTTTTAATAAGCATTAAATATAAGATAATGTGCCCTTTTCTAATTTTATATTAACTAATTTGAATTAAAATAGATGTTTTAACTTTTAAGTATTTAACGTATTTGAAACGTTTATATAAAAAAAATTGTACCAAAATTAATTAGTAATGACTTCTAATAAAAGTGATCTAAGTAGAATTAGATTGTCATAATCTATAGAAAGAATATCCTTAAGTGATTTGATTTTAGGGCTCCATTGACTTGCAAATTCTCACACATAAACTACGCTTATTATTACTTAAAGTAGAATAATATACAATAAATGTAAGACTAAAGATGGATACATGTTATATTGAATGAATATTCCACAATAATTTTATCATCTCAATAACTAAGGTACTAAGATATGAAGTCTGTAATTAATTAGTGTCAACATTTACGTAAAGGTTAGGATATTCTTAAGCTTTATCTTTCTTTCACCGTATGCGAATATTCTATGTATTATTTTTCATGTTAAACTCAAAATCACCTAAAAGGTTAGTTGACATTACCGATACTTTTTAAAAATTATTTTTTTTTATAACACTAGATAGGAATTATTACAAATTTTTGTAGTATTTAAGTTACATAGTGATTAGATTATGGTACTAAGGTATAAAAATCCCTAGTTAGACAATACTTCTAATTTCATAAGAATTCTTTAAAAAACAAATTTCTCCAAAATTTAGAGGCCTTGCTTGGAAACTTGTTCTCATAAATTTTAAAATGTTCCAAATTGTATAGTTCATAATCAACATAACCAATATAAATTTAGTTAAACCATTAAATTAGTAAGTGTGACATTTGTCAATATATGGGGCTTTTGATGGTTTATCAAATTGACATGAAGATTTTGTCAAAAAATTGCAAACCTTTGAAATTCAAAGTTAGAGTTCATCGCATTTTTATGGAGACATAGGACTAAGAGAAAAGACAAACTAGAAGATTCATTTGCACATATCTTTTAAAACTTGTGAAGCTTCATCTTGGTATCTTTTAAAAAATTTCTTTTGTGAATTTTTATCATTTGAAAGAAGTCTTAATTATTTTAAAAATTAAGATGAAAAAGAAAGTACTAACAAAATTAAAAATTAACTTTATATAATTATACTTGCACTTTAATTTAAAAAAAATTATACATGTACTAATTAATCTAATATAATTCACCATTTAGTCAATATTGTTATGTCAATAATGTATTCTTTTTTTTAAAAAAAAA
This sequence comes from Cercis canadensis, assembly GCA_003255065.1. Lineage (NCBI taxonomy): Eukaryota > Viridiplantae > Streptophyta > Magnoliopsida > Fabales > Fabaceae > Cercis > Cercis canadensis. The sequence continues at coordinate 2,940,352 of QAOA01001066.1, forward strand.
AAGAAAATGAATGATATATTCTTAAATTGCCACAAAAATTAAAAATATATCAATCACCACTACTTATTGGGTCTTTTTTTAAATTTTTATTTATTAAGTTCAAATGAAATGTATTGCATGAAATTATCACTTCTCTATCTTAATTTGATACAATCATGTTCAATTGAAAAAAATTGCATAAAATTAATTTGGGCTTTTTTTTCAATTTGACACTAATCAAGTGTAATAAATTTGATTTTTTTTTTAATTTTTTTTAACTAATTAAGTTCAATTGAAATGTAATTATATGAAATTATAGTTTTTGTTGTCTCCAATTAATACTAATCAAGTTCAAACAAGACTTAATTCAAGTGTATGAAATTAAAATAAGACTTTTTTTTTTTTCACTTTCACAATAATTAGGTTCAAATGAAATGAAGTTAGATAACACTACATTATATCACTTTATTAGTGTAGTGTCATATTAATTTGGGTTTTAACTATCATTTAGGTTGACAATTAGAACGTGACAATGATTTTTAGGACAAGATGGTTCTCATACATTATCTTTGGAGGTAAAACTATTTTACAAGTAGAAGAAAAGTAATTAATAAGAATTTCTGTTTTGCATCATGAAAAAAATTATTGAAACTATTCCCATTAGTCATACATTTTTAGAAATTGAAGATTTTTTAATTCAACACTTAATATAGTTCAACTAAAACTAAGTGCATAAAATTGAATTAGAGAGTTTTCAAATTTATGAAATTGAGTTAGAACTTTTTTAATTTTTTTAACTATGAGGCTAATTTATGATAAGTGAAAATTTTGTTGTCAAAAACTATATTAAATATTCTTATGCCTATAGCAGGTTAAGTAAATATATGGGTCCCACTATTGACACATTTGTTATAACTTGAGTGGCCCACATAGAATAAAGTTGTTTAACCCCATTTTTACATGGGGTTAGTTAAAGTCCCCCGTGAAACAAACGAGAGGACAAAGGGCATTAAATACAAATAAGAAGAATGTAGATGTACATGCCAAACCCCATACAAGAATTATGTGACAGAGACTTAAAAAAGAAATTACATTAAACACATTTTCCATTATCTATTTGCTCATCAAGAAAGAGCTCCCATGCAGATCAACCCAAGCCCAACCACCAATCCCAAACCCACATTCCTCCCCGGTGCATCATCGGGCTCATTAGTCGAACGCGACGACGGAGCTCCACCGCTGTTATTGTCCGAGCTGTTGCCGGACGGAGTTTCTGCCTTCTTCGGTGCCGGAGCTGATGCCCGAGACTTAGCTCCAAAGAGTTCGGAAGGCAACAAGACCTCGTCGACTTGGTAAACTGCCAAAGGGAATTGCTGCCTCAATGCATTGTTGATTTGGGTGGTGACCACACCGGTTGAAACATTGACTTGGTTGCCTTGGCCAGTGAAGTTAAGCCCCCAACTTCCTTCTTCGCTTGAAGCTTGAGTTCTGACAGGGTTGGTGACGGTGAGAAGCTGGGTTAAGGTGTAGTACTTGGTAGTTATGTGGTACTGAATGAGTTTAACTTTCTGCTGGTCACTGAGGTTGTTAAGGGCGGCGCGTTGGAGGTTCTGAAAGGCATTGTCGGTGGGAGCGAAGACTGAGAAGCCCTGAGAAGTGGAGTTGAGCATGCTTTCAATTTGAGTGATTTGTTGGCTCTCGTTCAGGAGGCCGATGAAGGTGGTGTACTGGCCGCCTTTTTCCAGGATTGCGGTGAAGTTCACCTGGCCGGCGGGAGCCGGCGCCGGGGCGGTTTGGGCTTGAGTTTGAGGTGTGAGGAGGAAGAGAATGGGGGTGAGGGTGAGAAGAATGAGTGGCAGAGATGTGGAGGCCATGTTGGTGAGAGGCAGATCAGAGGAGTTGATGTGGTGGAGGAAGAAAGTGAAGGGGTTTTTATCGGACAACAAGTTGTTAGGTTGAGTGTTCTACACTTTGTTGGCATGAGCTGGCTCATGCGTTGCATCAAACACAAAATGACAATTGATTAATGAAAAAAGAAGATGCTTAGATGTTAACCCCTAAGAAAAAACAAACTTTAATTGGTTATATTTGTTTTTGATGATGTCTGATTTGAGTTGAAGATCAGAAGGTAAATTGAAGCAGTAGCAACTGCATAATAACAAATTAGTCAAGAGTTGTGTAGTAATACCTGAGCTTCGATGTTTAAGTCAGTACAGTCTAAGCTAAAAAGTATCAAGGATGATGAGAAGGAAAAAAGTTCTTATACCTGTTGTTGATGACTATTTATAGGAGAGGGTAAGTAATATGATGGACATATACAAAATTCTTATGTTGTGGGCCTTATGACTAAGTGAATTTTTATACAATCGATCGAGAATCTGGTATCTACAGTTTTGGTAATATGATAATAAGAAAGTTTTTCTATAAACTACTCACATCATAGTCATCTTCATGTGAAACAAAACAAGCAATGAAAATTGAGTTTTGATAGGGATATTTTACTTCTTCTCCAACGCAAGCTGCAAAACAACACAAATTTTCCCCATTGTTCATTTACATTAATGTGTTGGTTGGTTAGTTATTATATTTGTAATTAATTCTTCTCTATTAACGAGATCATAATTAAATGCTCTTATATAGACATATTAGGTGGCAACACTATCCAAAATTTATTTTTGATTGAGAATGTAAATTGAGGACATTTAACGGTTTGGTAGAATTGCAGTTTACTCAGTGGATGAAAATCATTTCTTGAATGTATGATTAAGCTATTGAGGAATATGAATTATAGAGGTAGGTTTATCTAGTACATCCCCGACCAGCTTTTAGCATCTAACGTGGAATATGATGTAGTTGGGTGTTGGGATATAAAGGATAAAATCTTTAGTGTGCCAGCCTGGCATCTATAACATAACATGTGGGAATATAACACCAACCATAAAGTAGTTATTAGCCATTTTAATTACATAATCTGATAATGTATCAGGCCTTAAAGCGTGGAAGGGGAGCCTCGTCTTGTGGGTTCCAACCTTAAGATGTAACATAAACAAATAAAAAAAAAAGACTTAGGTTTTTTGTGTGTGAAAATTAATTGAGGATATTAATTCTTACCGTTAAAATAAAATAAGACATAAAAAAAAGTGTGCAGCAACTAGAAAATACTAGGGTATGTAGAATTTCGGATTGAATGATGAATTGCAACTTGTGTTTTCCCTAGATAATGCCATATTATGATTGGCGTATCCATGATCTGTTTGACTGAAAAGCAATTGGGGTCGTTTTTATAGTTTGACTCAAATTCGCTACACTAGTGATTAGGTCAAATTAACATGAAAGTAAACTAGTTGTAGCAATAGTGGCACTAAAATCTTGGTGTGCCAGTCCTTACGAAATGGCCCATGGCCTAGAAACTTATAACTGGCAGGCACATTCTTTTGGCAGGTTCTGCTAATTTCAGCATTTGGAAAAGAATAAACTTTTAATTCAAAGTCAAATTCCGTTAATGTCTGAATTTATGAAGATTCACTTCTTTCCGGCCCGTTAAACTCACATATGGAGGCACCAGTTGTACAAATTATGAATGCAATACTTGTGTAAGTAGCATTATTAGGAGGAGATATTTCATAGTCTTTGTTTCTGGCTTAAGGAAATTATCCCATAACGATTGCTACTTATTGGATTAACTTCCCTTAAACTAAATTGGGTAAGTTCTTTATAGATTGCAGCTGCACAAGCAATAGAAATTATAGCCCAGAGATTGTGTAAAATGACTCAAAGAAAGCAGTTTTATTGAGATGATTATGAGTCATTACGGAATCAAGTCAGGTAATGTGTCTGAGTCATTTTCTTCAACTATTGAGTTGATTTCTCCAATGCCCCTGCTACTCAACTTTGCCTTCCAGCTGTTTCCAAAGGAGATCTCACCGTCATAGGTTCCTCTGGTGATGATCTTTGAGTTTTCTTCCTCAACATTTGTGATTTCTGAAGTTGAGTGACTTGAAATCTTTTGGTTGTGGTTTTGGACACTCTGCTCTTGCTCCTCTTTTGTTCCAGAGGTGGAGGCACAAGGAGGGCTCAAGACCACTAATGGGGGCGACTCTTCATCTTCAGGGAAGTGCATATTCTCCCCACTACCTAACACTGAAGTGTCACTTGTTTTGGAATGTCTGCTTGAAGTTGAGTTGTCTTTGGGGTGTCTACTTGAAGTTGAATAGTTTCTGGAAAGTGATTTTTTGGCATTTTTCTGCCAATTCTTGAGGCTTTTAACAACTTGCCCAGTAAAGACAAAAGAGTGCTTGCTTGAGGTTGAATTATCTTTGGAAACAGATTGTTTTGCCCTTCTGTGCCAGTTTTTGAGACCTGCAACAACTTTCTCAGTGAACACTGCTCTCCTCATGCTAGAACCCATCTGTGACAAATTGACTCATTATATTGACCAAAATGAACAAATCTCTTTGTAACACACAGCATGTAATGTATCTATATATACCTGGGTAACAAGTGCATAAAGGGGCAGAGTTACATAACCACAAAGAAACTGCACTGCTACACCCATGGAAATCCTTATGGCCATTTCCTCTTTGTCTCGATTGAAGCAAGACCTTAGACCATATTCATACTGTTGTTTTTAAATGGAGTCAGCATAAAAATATAAACATCTCTTAAGTGCATCTATGTTAAATACCTACCCATGTCCAACTGAAGAATGCCAGTTGAAAGGAATTCTGCCAAAAAATGTGACTGCTTTTGTTAGAATGTTATCATGCATAAGCATAATGATATAAGACTTTCCTTTTTTATATGTTTATTTTCATACTTCTTTTTATTTATTAATTTAACATAAGTGGTGTAATTGGCACAATCTTCATTACTCTATTATGAGTCAAAAAAAGTGGTGCTATAAACTATTGGCTATATATAAACACTAGTTTAAAAAACTATCAGGGAAAAGATGGTAGCATATTTGGTGTAATTTATTCTAAGATTGTATATTTTAGCTCAAGAATACCATATAGTTTAAGTGTGAGCATGATTGTGAGAGTCTCTACCTGGATGAGGATGAACTGGATAAGATGGAGTAGCCAATCTGGTCGACCAAACCAGAAATAATGATCATTAAGCTTCACGAGTAGAGTCCCTTTGACCACTGGTTTTTCCTTGCAACTCTCCACGAACATTTTGGTTATTATGACTTGCAGTTTTGTCCCCACAACTAGAGCAACCTTCAAGTACAGAAAATTGGAAACAAATCAAACAAGAAAAGAAGTCAAATTAAAAAGAAAGACAAGATTCTGATGAACAAATATGATATGGTTGAGTATTAACTGTACCACAAGTGGAATAAAAGGAAGCCAGTAGTGATTATAGAACTCTGCAAACAAACAGTGTTAAGCAATAAGGGTGTCATGCACGTTGCTGCAAAAATGCTATTATATCAGTCAAGTGCTTTATAGGGTAAAATGTGATATCTTACCATGTGCTGTGAGAAATAAGAAAATTATGGAGAAAATCCAGATCCAACACCTGCAACAGAATCAAATTATTATGTCCATAATTTGTTCTCTAAGTTAAAAGATCTGCTTGTAATTTGACTTGGACTTCTGTTTCTGCCTATGATAATTTAGTACCTGATTCCGACAACTTTCTCAAAATCTTCATCATAAGCGCGGGCAAGGAATTTTTGGAAGTTGAAATTGCTGCCTGCAGACATGTTAGCCTGTAATTCAAGGTAAGAAAAGTTTTCTTTGGTATTTTTGAGGGAATAAGACTATGTACGCATTAAACTGAAGTTTGGTCAAGTCAGACCAGGATCCATAACAGAAAATTCAGTCTAGTTTCTTGTGCTGGAAGAAAATATTCTGAGTTAATTAGAAAGTCACTTACTGCAATGAACCCGTTGCGTAGAGTAAAGTAATCAGATTTTGAGACAGAGCCATAGAATTGTCGAACAAAACAAACCTAAACAAGACAGTATAGTTTTCATTAGATGTCTAGCTTTAACATCAGAATTGGAATTCTAGCTCATGGTTTCCTATGATCAGACTGAAAGAAACAGAAGGGATTCCATTCCTGAATTCACTTCATACTTTTGGTATTTCTGGCTAAGACTCTGGGTTTCTGAGTTTTCATACTCTTTTAGCCCAAGTTGCATAAAATTGAGAACCTCTTATATCCGTTTCAGAAGCTTAACTAAATGGCTTTTAGCTTGCAGAATTTCACTTATGTTTAACTTTGATGATTGTCGGTGATGACTCATTTATATATACTTACCATCCAAAGCAAGGGAGGGTAATTACTCCAAAATTTCAAATGACGTTTGCCAATCAATGTTTGACCCGTCAGCTGGAACCTTTTTGAATCTGTACTCGTAAAATTTACAGAAGAAATAACTTAGTAATAACAACATTATTAATAGTAACTTACTATTAGTAATTAGTTCTTATAGGTCAGTGTTACATTTAGATTAATAGGAAACATGAATAACAAAACAAGGAATAGGGTTACCATTAGCTATCTGATATTCAAGTGTTCGAGTTTCCTCTTCCCAATTTTTCCATTTTCTCATCTGTCCCAAAAAGTTGTAATTTGTCAGTGATAGCAACTACTGCAACGTTTCCTTTATCATTAGAAACAAGTTAATGGAACAGTTTTTTTCTTTTAAAAAAATAAACTGTATACAAATAATACTTTCTTAATTACTAAGATGGTAAAAGTATGAGCTATACTACATTGGAAAAAATTACACTTCATTAAAGAAGGAAAAAAAAAAAAAGACACAAAATTAAAGTACCAACAATCTCTATTTTGTATACTTAGATGGTTAGAAAGAATCAACTCTTTGTTGTGTTCAAATCATTTAGTTTTGAAAATTTTGGATACCATTCAAAGGGTTTTGAATCAAAATTTTCATTTTGCAGTCTTTTTAAGGGAGTGGGGGAGAAGTGGAGGTCTAAGCAATTAGTCTTTGCTTAATAAATGTTGAAAATGATACCTCATATATAGACTAACCTCAACTAGAAAGGTATTGTATGGTTATTAGGACTACGCATGATCTAAACTGCTAGGCATCGGAAAAATGCATCAGTTTCAATAATTGAAGTAGTAATTAAATCTTTTTATATCCAAGATACCTTAGCCATCCCAAGGCACATTGTTAATATGCAGTACATGATATGAAACACTGCCAGAACTGAGATGAAGATATTTAGCTGCAGAATTCCTGTACTTGACACAAGTGGAACCATGCCCTGCACTCATCAGCAACCATATAAAATAAATTAAAAGTCAAAGAAAAGAAAATACACACACCTATTATTCCTTTTTACCTTACAATTAAACAAGAATATTGGAAGAGAAAATGGGTTATTCAGATAATCTAAATTTTTTATATTCACCTTTGCTTCACAAAACTTGATCTCATCTGGCACTTCCTCAGTAGAAAGTGTTTGGTCAAATTTTGAGTCTGAAACTTCAGTAGCTGAAGAAAAAGAAGGTTGTGGTAACTCCAACGGACCTTCACATGGAAGAAAAGAATTCGCCACATCCTTGTTGATGCAGATTTTCGATATGGGTACTTCCGATATTGTGAGAAGAAAGGATACGAAACCGAATTGCATCATTTCTATTATCGAGTCCGAAACCAGAAATTAAAAAAAAAAAAAAATTAGCTTTTCATCAGAACCAAGCTTGTTNAATTAAGCTTTTCATCAGAACCAAGCTTGTTCAAGAGGAATATATTGTGAAATCCCTTATCATTGAAAACAAAAATAAACAACAAAATGCAAGTTTCACAAGATATGAGACTAACTATTCTAGACGTATACCAACCTGTTTTGGTCTTTGCCAAAGCCTTTCTGAGAGATTTTCTTTTCCTTCTCTGTAGAAACTGAAGCATGCATAACCAGGTCAAGATTAAACTACTCCTCAAACCTCGATCCATACACAAACTAGTTAAGGATTCTAAATACTTACCTCTGTGAGTTTATGTAGACCACCTTCAATGGCAAAAGATATTACAAGGAAGAATAAGCAAAACACTGAGACAGCCCATGTTGATGTTTCTTCAAGTGATCTTTCGCCTGCGGCCGCCATTTAATCTCTCTCTGATATCTTTGCCTGTAGCTACTGCTACTTTCTGTTATCACTTTCTTTACCTAAACTTTGTTTCTGATAGTATATATATATATGATGGGGTGAGAGCAAATGGACAATTTGTCAAACAAATCACCCTCCTATGCATGTGAATTGTAGCTATCATATATACGAACCAAATCAACTCAAAAACTTAAAATATTAAAAAATACTCAATAATAATTTAATATTACACGCTGGCATCAATAGAACTCAAACTAGTTAAACGATTACGCATAGTCTTACTAGAAGAACTTATGAAATTGGCATGTGGCATTACTCATTGTAGAGATACGAGTGGAAGTCGTTCTCAACATGGTCACCTCCCTCAACTAACAAGAAAGAAAAATTTAGTTTAAAGATGATGTTCGCCAACCTTTTTAATTAGAAGAAGAAAAAGAAATGTATATGTAAGGACAACCCCCGTACGGTACGGTAACATGGATGGAATATGGGAAGTCAGAGACTCTAAGCATATTTGGTGAGATTCCTATAACTTCACAAATTAATTGGAGAGATTCCCACAGTAGGAAGATTTGTAATTTTATGTAAATTATTTTAAACCTCTTAGACCTTCATCACTAAATCACGTTCAGTGACATAAATAAGCCATTTTATAACTAGTTAAGTTGCAATCAGTTTCTACATCATGATTATAATTTGTTCTTTTATGTGGAAAGACTGCCAACCTTTAAAAATAAACTGAGATTTAGTAGAAAGAATGATAATATAAATTGAGATTAATTTGTGCATAATCCGTGTGTAAGCGATTGGACTAAGTAGTAAATTAATTATCATCTATTACTCGGCATTCTTTAAACGTGAAAATATATTGATTTTATTGGCTTAATTATATTTTAGCCTCTAATAATTTGATTACTTTTCATTTTTTTATTATATATTTTCCGTCAATTAACCTAATCCCTGAACTCTAATTTTCATACGATTCATGCCCGTTGTCAAATAGCGACTTTAAATACTTACAAATGATGGTTATATGACTAAAAATATAATAGAATGAAGTGAAATTCGTGAATACCATGTAAGATTTTAATGTTGTCCTTCTTATTTTTATTTTTTTTGGTTACATACTAGAAAAAAGAAAAAAGAGTACACAATGGAATAGATACTTTGAAGTTTGATCCAATACAACGTGTAAAAACAAGACTAACTAGGTAGTTTGTAACACAAATTAACCTACTCTACAAAACTCTTACAAACATGTGTTTAGTATCTTAAATACTTCAAATAAAGATACTATATCATGCCATTGAAGACTAATGAGCATTACAAATTCAAAGTTCCTCCAACAGAGGCCCCGTTGCGTTGCTGTCTAGTTTTTCTTTTCCTTGGGTTTCGGCCTATTTTGTTTTGTTTCTACAAAAGATTTTAGATAGAAAAGCTGATGCGTGCACTATCTTAGTCTAAGATAGAAAAATCCAATAGATAGAGACATGATTTGGCTGTACCACTGATCATAGACCTTTGCCTCCATCACAAGCATAAATTATGGAATGGACAAACACATAATGCAAAAGCATTATAAAAGTCAATGGTTGTGTTATTTAAAACTAGAAGGCGTAGTTGACTTTTCCTACCCTTTATTCCCGGGTGGGTGGATACAAGGAATCGGGTGCTTTCATATCGAGCCCGCATCCGGCAATTGTGCCGTGCTTATGAATTGTGAGCTTATCAAAATAAATATGGATTACTACAAATATTGTTCTGGTGATTATATGATATCATATGAATATGTTATATTATATTGATATGGTAAATATATGTAATTTTTTATATTTTATTAGATATAAATATAATTATATCTTATTTTTTTAAACAAACAATTAACTTATACACATGTCATTCATATATTGACTATTTTTATATAGTATAATATATTATCTAAAAAACTTTCATATTATTATCATAAGAGCAAAGTAACCACCGTACGGACAATCCAAAAACACAAGATTGTCGGCTAATTTAATTATCAACACTTGGTCGGAAATTTTTTATTTTATTTTCATTTGAAGCCTAATTAAAGTTCATCTATCAATTCATAAAATAACAAAACTTATTAATAGAAAAAAAAATTATACTTGACCAAGACTTTAATGGCTGCTTGCTCTCTCTCTCTGTCTATCAATATATACTTATCCAAACACATAGGGACATGTGAGTGTATGTTTATGCCATGTGTGTGATTGGGATCCAGATAATGAAGCAAGGAGATTAAGGGCCTGTTTGAAATCTATTTTTAAAAACAATTTTTAAAAATTTCTTTTCACAAAACTGTTTTAAAAACAAGAAAACACGAACAAAAAATAGCTGTTTTCAAAAACTGTTTTTAAAAACAAAAAAACCAAAACACTTTCAAACACACCCTAAGTTTCTAAATTTCAAAATCAACAAATTTAATTATTTAAGAATTGTCTAGTAGGACCTGTGTGGATTCCAATAATTTCTTAAATTTAATTTCAAAATGCTTTGCAAGGCAAGTCATAATAATGTCATGTACAAGTTTCAATTCAACAATGTAATAACAATTTTCAAGTTGCTATCTGTGTAGGTCACTAAGATTATTACTTAATATTGTTTGATTTAATTATTACTCAATTTTGAAGGGAACACTCCGGATTTATCTCCTCAATGCATATAATTTTATAAAGAGTGCACCAAATAAAGTATATAATTAATTTCGCATCTCATCATTCATATTTTCTCCTTAATTAAATTATTCAATTTATAAATAACGATGGCATACCAGATATGCATTCATAATAACTGAAGATTTTCGTTATATTTAAATGAAAATTTTAAGAATTTGTTAGAAATTTTTACCATACCTTACGGATGGTGAAAGTATAATTAAATATAGNCATACCTTACAGATGGTGAAAGTATAATTAAATATAGCATGAAAAGCTATGTGACGCAAATGGAGCATATGATGACAAAAATTATCTAATAGGCCACTTATTAAGTATCATAATTTCTTGTCTCATTATTGTTTTAACAAAGTGTTTCTAGAGTTTTCATTTTCCTTGTCTCTCAATTTAGCAATTTTTTTTGGGAGTCGCTATTTTCATACTTGATTTTGCTAATAACACATCATATTTAATGTCTAAATACAATATAGACTAATTTATCCTCATTTAATATAGAAATTTTTTAATCAATTGTAAAAACTCTCATTTCATATATATAATTTTTTTTTAGTGAAAGTCAAAAACTTTCTATATTAATTGAGAGTAATTTAGTCTATGTTATATTTAAACATTAAATAAGATGTGCCATTAGTAAAATAATGTGTGAAAATAACAACTCTCTTTTATTTTTTTTTCTTTTTGTCACATTGATTTGGCAAGTTGAACTTTTTTTTTATTCAATCAAAAGTTGAATTGTATTAAGAAGAAAAATTAAAACTTGACTCTAGAGCAGTGATATATATAATATTTTTACTTTGGTTACAATTTTAGATTTGAACACAAAACCTACAAATTTTTAAGACAATCTCAATACCAATTACAGGGCGTTTGGTTTAGCACAATGATATTTGATGCATAGACATTGAGCCCCACAAATGAAAGTGGATGCTATAAACCCATAGGAAGACATTATCATATGGAAAATGTAGTCTAAGATTTACTCGGCAAATCATTTTTTTAAAAAAGAAAAAGACTGAAACATGTGAGTGTATAAGGAGAATAGAATTTTATTTTTTTGCTACTGAAAGAATAGATGAAAATGGACTAGACTGTGATGTTGCACGTAATTGGGCTGTACTGGAGCATGGAACCTGAAAAAACACTGGCTTTTTCTTGTCTGAGAGCTCTGATTTTGGGCCAAAAGATGTTTCTTCTCATATATGGAGTGGGCTTGTTCAATATTGTTTGGGCCTATGTCGGCCGAGTTTCAGTGTGTCTCGCTCTCGCTTGCTCCTCTTGCCTTTACACGAAGGCACCTCAACAGAAGAGAAGAGAAGATCCTTCTTCTTTTTCATCGTGCTCGTAGTTATTTCATTTTCAGATCCTTCGAGTTCAAGATCCCAATATCCTCATCTCCCTCTATTTGCTTCTCTTACACTCCGGAAGTGGTGGTGGTGGTGGATGGCAAAAAATAACAAGTTCACCTCCATTAACTTCAACCACTTCTACGATAAAAACATCACCACCAGTTCCAACACCAACCCAGCAAAGAACCCAGCTCCTTCTCCATCTTACTCTGCTGCCTCTTATTCTGCGGTCTCTTCCAACAAAGGTCATGGCCGTATGCTGGTTCTAACCCGACCCACACCCAAACCAGTTACTCCTCCGCCACCGGCTTCGGTGCAACCCCAACACCAACAGCAACCGCCTAAGCAGACCCAACAACTCCGGGATCAACCCAAGCCCGAACCCGGATCAGACGCGATCTCACTTCGCCCATTGGGTAGTACCGGCTCCGGTTCATCGCTCCCGTCCCCTGTTTTGAACCATGAGAAAGATAAGGAGTTGCCTCCGCCTCTGATATCTCCGAAACCCGACAAGTTCGTGCCACCGCACCTTAGACCCGGATTCGTGCGAAGGGAGGAGAGGGCTGGACCCGAAGCGATTCGGTCTAGGGACGCGGCACATAGGCAGCAGGGATATGGTGGATCGCCGGGTCGATACGGGGAAGACGGGCGGCCCAAGTCGGGTGGGTACGAGAGGATGATGATGGGTGGCGGGTCGGATATGGGGATCATGGGTCGGCCGAGATCGAGTGGGAATCGGCCAAATTCGAGTGGATGGTATGTTCGTCTCCTTCATCCAGCTTTTGATAGTTAATATATAGTCAATCATTTATCCTTTGTTAGTATTGAGCTTTTGCGTTTTGTCCTTCTGTGATTTTTAATGCAACGTGCTGGTGGTAGGTGGCACCAATTGACCAATACGCAATCGTTTCGTAAGGAAATCGGATAATTGTGTCAATTATGAGTTGTTAGGGTAGAGGTGGGATTGTAGAAGATGGGAATTTAATTAGCAATCCAACTTAATTATTATCAGATTATGTGCTTTAGGTAAAATGCATGTTCCTTAACTATATAGCTTGCTCATCAAGCTATTGATTATTGAGCCAATTTAGCTGGGTTTGAATGGCGACATACATTTTGTAAATTTGTAGGATCAATGCTGAATCTCATAGATTATTCTGTTTGAAGAGCAATAAATGTACATCTACTGTATATACTCGTGTCATGTTGGAAATCTTACATGGCCTTTAAAGAGTCTGGATATTCTTCTCATAATCAAGTGGCAAAAACAATTATATGGCAATGAATTGAGGAAGTATCTTAATATAGCTATATCTATGATGAGGATGTGTCATTAATGCTTTTCAAGAAGAGCATGGAAGTAATAATGTGTTGGGACCCCAATTTTCTTTCTACGCTATATGATGTTAGGCTATGAGTGCAAAGAAGATTTCTAGTTGTACTCCTTCATGTATCTTAAGTCTGTTGATGTTCAGGATGTATTAGGTAACTTGGAGTTATGGGAACGAAGAAATTTGGTTGGACTGAAAAAAATGAATCCAGGGATGAAGTTTCTAACCATTTTGTGATACTTGTTTATGTTTATCTGTCACTGAACTAGGAAATTGGACAGCCTCTGAGTTTCTAGAATCTTTTATTCTTTCCCCTTTTATTTCTTCCAATATGCTCTCATTTTTTGCCTTTATGTGTATTTTTTTTTTCTCTCTCTTTTTCAACCTAATCACTTTACATTTTTTATTTATTTATCATTATTTACTGGAATATTTTAAGGACTAATTTTCATTTTTGGTCCTTAGCCAGAATGTGTTGGAACAGACGTGTCATCATTTGGTTGCGAGGTGAAAATTTATAGACAAGCATATGTAGGGTTAGAGTCTTCCCATGAGGGGCAGGTTGAATTTGGCATATATTCTTTGGAGTTAGTTTAGATAACTTAGCAAGAGTGTAGGCTTGGATTACTTAAAGTTATTTTCCCGTTTTAAATGTCCTCAGTTTTATGGTGTTCATCATGACTTCCCCGTTGTATTTATGGTACTTCCAAGTTATTTTTTATTTTTTTATTGCATTAATTGGTCCATCTGCACAAGGTGATCTTTTTCTACTGCTTTTCATCATCTTGTCTTGGTTTGTTTTGGTTCCATAAAATTACATTCAGCACAAATATCTGTGCATTTGACATATTTTAGTTTCTTAAGCCCTCAATTTATTAGCTAATATTCCAAAATCCAAATCGTTAAGGGATGGATGGTGTTTATGTTGTTTCATTGAATGGGAAGGACAAGAGACAGTACTGATGGAACAACTTACTATAGTGTTTTATGTGGGACTTATTATTTTCCTTTGGTTCCCCAACTCTACTGGAGAGACAATTTTAGAACCTATGCTATATTGTTTGATCCTGCCTTTACTGCCTTAGCTCGAAGATAGAGGCTTTTTGAAGAGTGGCAGGGTCAGTACATGGCTCAGGCCATGGGCTATGTTTCCTAGGGTTTTAGCAATCCATTCATTAACTAGCAACTTCTTTCTTTTAGTACTACACTACTACTATTATTTGACTTACCAGCTGGTTTTACACTGATATTTAATTTCATTTTTTATCTTTATGCCTAGAAGCATAATAACTGATCTGCTTGAAACTTGGAATTATTAGATGAAAGTTAGATCACATGTACTTCTCATTGACGCATGATTTGGGGGGAGCTATGGTATATTATTATGAAAAGTGTGTATCATTCAAAAAATAAGGTCAGCAGTTGAATAATTCTTTTCAACGTTTAAGGGCAGTAACCTGTGCTCTTTTTCCCGGAAATCAGGATAAAAGTTAGTTTGCGAATAATCTGGTAAATCATATTGATATGTAGATTGAGAAGTCAGTATGATTTTACTAAGCTTGAAGTACAGTCAATACAATTATAAATATTTCTTTTGTAATTTTTGTTACTCTTGGTGCTATGCATAAACTGTCTATGATTCCTATCTAAACTATCTCATTGGTGTTTATGATTCATGAATTGATTTTGTTGATATATAACTGATTCGTCTAGGTGCTTGAGCTAAATGTTACTATTTTTAGTGCTTTTTCTGTTCACTTTGGCCATAAGTTGAGTTCTATTTAACTCACTCAATGATATGTACACTAATAAAAGCAGTTGATATCACATAGACTAATAGAAGCACTTGATCATGTAATATTGCGTTTGCACCAACGATTCTGTAGGTTGTTTCATATGCCACACTAATATTTTTTATTGCATTTTTCTATAAAAAATATGTACATGAAGTCAATTTTTTTTTTCCATGCTAAATTCTGCCTGTTTAGAGAAAAGAAATTTACTTAGCAGGATACTAACTCTGAAAAAATATCTTTGCGCAGAATGATTATGTAACTGACTTCTTTCCTGAGGACGAAGATGAAGCTCATTTCGCAACACAGATGGGTTCTCTATGGCAAGTTGACTTGCAATATCCTCTGGAACTGATATCAATTTTCACAAGGTTGGCCTTTCAATTCGGTGGGGTGGGGATGGAACCTGATGAGGTCACAGCTTTCCAATCCCTCATGTCCGAATTTGTTGTACTGAGATAGAGAATTTAACACGCAAGTTCTTGGCTTAGTTGGTGTTTGGCCCTCGTTTACCATGTGCCACTGGAGTGTAGAATCAACTTATATTTTCATTTGCAGCTAAACTAGTTTTGACTGATCAGATTTGGTAACAGTACATTTACTGAACGCTTGGCGGCTCTGCCTTCCAGTGCAAATTCTAAACTTGTATTCAAGTACTTCAACTTTTGGCTTTCTCTTCTCTGTCTCTTATTTATTTCTTTGAAGTGAAGAGGGGAAAAAAATTGCAACTGAGCTACCTCCTAACAAAATAAAGCAAGGTCTACTTGAAAGATAATTGACAGCAAGGACCCGATAAATGATGGTGTTTTTTGGTGGGGAGGAAATTCTATCATGAGACTCTCTCAAAACTAGAATGCTGTTTAGCCTGAATTAAAAAAAAATAAAAATCTCTAAATTCTAAAAGTATTATTTCTTGCGTTTGTCATTCTGAATTGACTGTTTTAAGGCCATGTCTACTATATTTTGATTGAATTTCACTATTAGGGAAAAAAAACAAAACAAAATAGGTCCAGCAACCCGTTGCCCATGGAACCTTTTTTTTTTTTTTTTTTTTTTNGTTCATTCTTCATGGAGGAGTTTGCAAATTATATTAGAAATGAAACCCACAATAAAAATTGGAAATTAAAGTAATGAGTGGTTGAAAAAGATAGTGGATTATTTTTGGTAGATTTAAGGATGAGAGAAAATAGAAAAGTAGAAAAGATAAGTGGGAGATAAAATGGTGTTTAATTATTTTATATATTTTGATTTCGTAGAAACATTTACAATCTCGTCTTTATGATTAATATATTTAAGAAAAATTAATATAAATAAGGGTTTTTTTTTTAAATTAAATAATAAAATGAAGATGATGCTTAGTCTTTTAATTTATTTTGTGGTAAATAAGGAATATGTGTGAGTGTGTATGGAATTGTTAACCTGCTTCCTCCCATAGTCACCCAGAAAGAGCAATCACCTGAAGTAGCATATCGACGTTGTACCCTGTTGGGTAATTAAGGCAAGAGCAAGACACCAAGGCCAGTTGCTTCGAGTTGTTCCTTCTTCGTCCAATCATTTCACTCTTTACGCCGTGGGAAGGAACCGACCTTAAGTTCTGCAGCAGCTGTGGCAGATGGCCGAAATCGCAGCAGATTGAGAGAACACCAATTCGTTTCCTTAAATCGCCTATTGATATTCTTTAATCCGCCAACTCATAACGGTTACAAGTCACAACTGAGAAGCAAAAGCATTGTGGTCTTGGCAGACTTCCCTTGGGTGGATTTATCTACGCGGCGCAAAATTTGGTCTTGGTATTAGGGTTTCTCTTTTGCGTCATCACTTGCATCAGGTGCAACTCTGACCCAGCTCCTTTATCATATTCATTTAGGTTGGAATTTCGGTTGGGCCATGATATCTTCCCTTTTCTTCCTTGCACACCAAATGTTCGATTAATTTCTCAAGCGTATAGGCTCTAAAATTTTGAAATTTGTTGATACAAAGTTTATCTGCAGTCAATTTTATATTATACGCTAGTTGTCGTCATCTTTTCTTTCATCTTGTAGTTTTGGGTCTTTTGGCTACCAGCATTGAGTAATTGCTTTGTTGTTCCTTGAAGATTAATCGGTATCACTTTTATTTTCTGAGTATTCTAGGTTGCAGCCGTGATCAACTTTGTGTGGTATTGGGTTCTTTCTCCCGTTTACTTAGATTTGAACCAGTGGAAAGCTAAATAATTTTACTTCTAGTATGGCGGAATCTGAGGAAACAGCAAAATCTGCTGATAACCAACAAGCTGAGCAAGGTACTGTACTTTTATTTGCATACTGTATCTATTGTTGTTTTATTTGACTCACTTGCACTGAGTAAGTTTTGTTTATTTTCATTTATTGATTATAGTTTCAGCTAATGGTTTTTGTACCTTCTATATTTTCAGTGTGCAGTTTCTTCAGAAAGCCAGTTAATAAGAAGAATATCAGAAAACGTACAATTGACAATGAAGATGACGAGGAGGACTCTAAAAGTGAAAGCTCTTTGTTACACACTCAAAGAAAGACCTTAAAACCTGATAACAAATTATACTTTTCTACTGGACCTTCTAAAAACTCTAGGTCTACTGAGCCAAGACAACAATCTGAAAAAACAGTGTTTCAGTTCGAGTCTTCAAAGGAGATTCAAGTTCAACATGATAGCAAAGCAACAGCAACACTAGAAACTGAGACCGACTTTTCTAGAGATGCCCGAGCGATTCGTGAGAGAGCTCTAAAGCAAGCAGAGGAGAGTTTGAAGGGAAAAGGCAAAGATTCTGGAGATGCAAAATTGTATAAGGGCATGCAGAGTTACACAGATTACAAGGCCGGATTTCGTAGAGAGCAAACAATTGCCAGTGAGAAGGCTGGTGGGGCTCATGGGCCTCTCAGGGCTTCAGCTCATATTAGAGTTTCAGCAAGATTTGATTATCAGCCAGACATATGTAAGGATTACAAGGAGACTGGCTACTGTGGGTATGGTGATTCATGCAAGTTTATGCATGACCGGGGTGATTACAAGTCTGGATGGCAGTTGGAGAAGGAATGGGATGAAGCAGAGAAAGCAAGAAAGAGGAGATTAGCTGCAGGAGAGGATCCAGACGAGGAGGGTACTGACTTGACAGACAAAGATGATGACGATGATGAGTTACCATTTGCATGCTTCATTTGTAGGAAGCCTTTTGTGGATCCTGTTGTAACCAAGTGCAAGCACTACTTCTGTGAGCATTGTGCATTGAAGGTACTGTCTTACAATTTGGTGCAAAGATATTCTATTGGTGATAGACATATATAAGTGAAAAGCTGGTTTCAAAAATAGTTTAGTTTGGCAATCTTCTGGCAATGGTTTATGCCTTTATGGTTTAATGCTTTCCTAGTGTTTGATATTTAGTTTAATTCTAGGTTCAGCATTGGGTTGATCTCATGGGTTATAAATTACCATGCAACAATTTTATTAACAAAAAAGAAAAAGAAAAAAGCAATAGCTAAAGGATGGGTTCGGGCTAATTGATCATGGCAAGCTGTTAGTGCTTGATTGATTAATAGAAAAGCAATTAATGAATCTATATATGTATTGCTCTTGTAGTTCTGGGTTGCTTTTGAATGTTTGCGATGAAATCTGCCTTTCTTGCTGCCCTCATGTTCTATTTCTTCATTTTGATTTTACTTCTAACTTTTTCATTTCTTTTATTTACAGCATCATGCCAAGAACAAGAAGTGTTTTGTGTGTAACCAGCCTACTCTCGGCATTTTTAATACAGCTCATGAGATACGCAAGAAGATGGCTGCAGAGGGTAAAGAATGATAGTTTGACACGATCCATGGATCTCTGTATTTCATATAAGTTATCTTTCTCTTTTTAATGTCAACTGTTGAAGAGGTTATTTATCTGTAATTCTCTCTTTTAATCTTGCATGTAACAAGGCAAAGCTACAAAGGTTCCTGACTATAGATCCCAGGATATGTAAAGATGGGGGGAACCAACCAGTTGTTAGTTATCTGAACCATTCTATGGTACATTTTTAGTGCTTGAGGTAATTCACATTTGATATGGAAATGGTCTTTGAGTGAACGGAGTTTTACTACCACAAAGTTTTTTTTATTATACAACTTTTTGATAATCATTTCTAGACTCTCCAAGACTTCAATTGGGTGTCGTGTCACTAGGAGACCCACTTACGACTTCATAACTGTTACATTATAGATAAACTTGACAGCATAGACAAACCAATAATACATAAAATGCAGTAACATCAAAACATCAATAATGCAGAGTGCTGACCCTTCTTCACTGGTTGACTATATTGCTTGCTGATATTGAGCAACAACTTATCATGGATAAACCTCAATGAGAGACCTTAGACCCAGAACTGGAGTTATCTTGTAGTCGCTGAAACCGGCAGAGAAAATCAACTTGGTCCATTCTTTCTCATTTCTCTCTCTTCCAGTGACAGCCACCATCATCATCATATCAAAGAACAATTGTGTTTCAACTGATTCATCATCTCCCTTCTCATTCTCCATCATTATGTCTATGATTATCACCTTTCCTTCTTTGCTTTTAGTTGCCTCCTTGCATTTCTTCAGTATCTCCACACATTCCTCGTCGTTCCAATTATGCAATATCCACTGCTTGTCATTATTAAATAATGATTAGTACTACAAGAAAGAATCTCTAGCTGCATTTCAATTAGTTGACATAATTATACACATGATCCCAACAAATAAAGTCACTAAATATGTTGATTTGCACAGAACAAGAGTTTACTACTTGTCAAGTGTGTTAGAATAATCAAAAGATCATAAGTTAGCCCAAGATATCAATGATCAGGAACAATATATCAGATAATTTTCCAAGAGAACAAAGAGATTTATATAACTTAACATAACAACCATGCTCTTGTTTCTATGTGTAGACATAATCTCATTGATAATTTTGAAGGATGAAGATTGACCTTTCAAGCATGTTAATCCAATATAGAACCATTAGTGTACCTTCAAAAAAATGGCATTGGCTGGAGGAATGGCCTCAAACATATCTCCTCCAACATATTTCAGGTTCTCACTCCCTTGCATGCCAGAAACGACATGTGGGAGATCAAATACAGTGCATTCTAATTGTGGGAATTCTTTGGCAATAGCCTTTGCCACAGTCCCCGTGCCGCCCCCAACGTCAACCAATGACTCCAGACCCTTGAAGAGACCCTTACACTTTTCAATCACCACACTGCTAACTAGTCTAGCATCATTTGCCATGGCCTCATTGAAAATTTGACTGAGCTTCGGCTCCTTGCCAGCATATTCCCAAAAACTCATCCCATATGCTGTGTCAAACGGCGTAGGATCATCATTTTGGAACCAAGCAGGCAAATCATAACATGGCTTTGTGAAAATTGGATCAATCACAGTAAGCAAATATGGTGTTAAACTGAAGGGATTGTCCTTAAGCAGGAGTGTAGATGCATCAGTTAATACATAACCCTCTTCTGGCTCATCCTCACTTACTTTTTCTTGTGCAAAGAAGCCAGAATGGATCAAAAAGTTCATCAGGCGGTAGATGGCGCGGGTTTTCGATGGGTGGATTGGAAGTGAAGTAATGAGTTGAGAAAGTTGCATGGGTTGGCCATGGCTGTGGATGATATCTGGTATGCCTAAGACAACAGCACATTTGAGGGACATGGAATTTATGAAGCTGAAAATGTGATTCAATACGTGGGTTTGAGCTCGAAGCAGTTTGGAAGCATGATCTTCATTCAGGAATTCCATGTTAATCTGCTCTATGAGGCACTCAAATTTTCTTATGGGAACCTCACATCATTTGGGTCTATCTATAAGGTGCGCTGTCTCTATAAGATATATATTGTTATTATCCTATGCAGTCCTTTCAGGTTATTATTATAAATAAGCAGAAAATCTAAAGGATCGCATAAAGTCTATTGGAAGGCTGTGTCAAGTTGATAAGCAATACAATATGATTGGTATTTTAAATGAGCATATCTAAGTAGATTTGTGTTTATGGCCACGTTTTATGTGTTGCTAAGCTTTTCCCAGTAAAGGAAAGGTCTGATTCTCAAAAGGAATTTTTAATGGGTACCCGAAGATTGGATGTTGCACTTGTCTCCTCATACCATGAAAAAGTTATGGTGAATCTCTTAAGCTCTTTGCTCACTATTCAGAAGGAGGTTTTTTTGGTTTTTCTTTCTTTTGGGCTCTAATCATCATTAAAATTACACTAATCCAAAAATATAAAAAGAAATTCACATTGAAGCTACTAGGTGTAGTATTAGTGATGAGAAATTTAAAGAGTTTGCAAGAAGTCAGAAATTTGAACCTTTGTACCATTGAATAATTAAAAAAAAAAAAATTCATGTTAGAACTTAAGTTAATTTTTTGATACATAAATAGAAGAAAAAGATTCTAAGAATCGATATTCCCACGGCTCATTAACTTCCTAGGAGTAAATATGTGCATTGAGCTTTCCAGTTCATTAGTTATTCTTTTTAGGTTTAAATGTACTGTAGGTCTTTATAGTTTGGACAAATTTTGAATCAAGTCCTTATAATTTTTTTTTCTCTTTCGGGGTTCTTATAATTTGAATTTTTTTTAATTGAGTCATTGTCATTAACTCGGGTTATAACTTCATCAATTTAATGTTGATATGACAAATATCTTCTCTATGTGACAATAGATAAAACTTATGTAGCGCCAAAGTGGCACACAAATTACCACCCATCAAATGCACATGCAAAACATGTGGTTCAATTTTTTCCAAATTGATGGAAATGAGAGTGAGGAGCAACATATAGAACCCAATTTTTGTACCACTTTAATATCACGTCAGCATTTTTTTTTATTGTCACATAGATAAGCCATTTGTCATGTAAGTACTAAATTGACAAAATTATAACTGTGGGTGACGGCAATGACCAATTAAAAAAAATTTAAACTATAAAGACTTCAAAAGAGCATAAAAAATTATAAAGACCTAATTTAAAATTCATTCAAATTATAGAGACTTGTAGTACATTTAAACTTTCTTTTTAAATTCTTTAACTCCCGTGATAAAGGGTGATAAAGGGAGACAAAGGACTACTTACAACAGTAAAATCTGATATTTTTATATTAAATTATATTTCACATGTTGCTATGCCACCATCAATCTAGTTTTTATATTTTTCAATAAATTTTAGCTAAAAAATTTCTTGTTGATTTGTTTAATCTTCCATCGTCTACCATTTTCATTATCATTATTCGTTTTTTGTCAAGAAAGCACTGTTTCATCTTCAATCAAACATTCTTGGCTCATATACACCACCTTCCTAGTTCCTAGTTATCCAATATGATTAGTAAAGTGAATTGAGAATGTTTAAATACATTGCCAATTTTGAGTTCTCCTCCTCACTCCTATTAATTAAAGAAGTACTAAACCAAGATCCCTTCAAATTGGTCTGAAATAGTGTTAGCAACCTGCAAGTACTGATTGTGATCCACTTAACTCTCTGTACATGGTCATTAACAAGTAAAATCATGAATATATTAAAACTAACTTTGGGGTTTTTTTTATTCTTAATCATTTAGTTCTATACCAACATTTCAACAAAACAGAAATTCATATATAAATAGTTTCTATATATTCTCACATGCATCAATATTCAAACCAGTTTATTGGTATTATTTTACATGAATGCGTCCCAAATAAGTTGTGACACACTGTGATGCCTATAGCACAGATTGCGAGACCACTTAAGAAATTATTAATATTGCATTATTGATCCACTTGACAGCATATATAGCCAAATCTCTAATACATCAAATGCAGTAACATGAAAACATTAATAATGCAGAGTACTGAGCCTTCTTCACTTGTTGACTAGTAATGCATGCTGATATTGAGCAACAACTTATTATGGATAAACCTCAATGAGAGACCTTAGACCCAGAACTGGAGTTATCTTGTAGTCGCTGAAACCGGCAGAGAAAATCAACTTGGCCCATTCTTTTTCATTTCTCTCTCTACCAGTGAGCAGCACCATCATCATCATATCAAAGAACAATTGTGTTTCAACTGCTTCATCATCTCCCTTTCCATTCTCCATCATCATGTCTATGATTATCACCTTTCCTTCTTTGCCTTTGCTTTTAATTGCCTCCTTGCTTTTCTTCAGTATCTCCACACATTCCTCGTCGTTCCAATCATGCAATATCCACTGCTTGTCATTATTAAATAATGATTAGTACTACAAATAAGAGTCTCTTGCTGCAGTTCAATTAGTTAACAGTTAATATAATTATACGCATGATCCCAACAAATAAAGTCACTAAATATGTTGATTTGCACAGAACAAGAGTTTACTACTTGTCAAGTGTGTTAGAACAATCAAAAGAATAAAGATCATAAATTAGCCCAAGCTATCAATGCTCAGGAACAATATATTTAGATAATTTTCCAAGAGAACAAAGAGATTTATATAACTTAACAACTATGCTCTTGTTTCTATATCATGATATAATCTCATTAATAATTTTTAAGGATGAACCAAGATTGACCTTTCAAGCATGAAAATCCAATATAAAATCATCACTGTACCTTCAACAAAATGGCATTAGCTGGAGGAATGGCCTCAAACATGTCTCCTCCAACATATTTCAGGTTCTCACTCCCTTGCAAGCCAGCAACAACATGTGGGAGATCAAATACAGTGCATTCCAATTGTGGGAATTCTTTGGCAATAGCCTTTGCCACAGTCCCCGTGCCGCCCCCAACGTCAACCAATGACTCCAGACCCTTGAAGACACCCTTACACTTTTCAATCACCACACTGCTAACTAGTCTAGCATCACTTGCCATGGCCTCATTGAAAACTTGTCCGAACTTGGGCTCCTTGTCAGCATATTCCCAGAAACTCATCCCATATGCTGTGTCAAACGGCGTAGGATCATCATTTTGGAACCAAACAGGCAAATCATGACATGGCTTTGTGAAAATTGGATCAATCACAGTAAGCAACAAAGGTGTTACACTCAAGGGATTGTCCTTAAGCAGGAGTGTAGATGCGTCAGTTAATACATAACCCTCTTCTGGCTCATCCTCACTAACTTTCTCTTGTGCAAAGAAGCCAGAATGGATCAAAATGCGCATGAGGCGGTAAAGGGGGCGGGTTTTCGATGGGTGGATTGGAAGTGAAGTAATGAGTTGAGAAAGTGGCATGGGTTGGCCATGGTTGTGGATGATATCTGGTATGCCTAAGTCAATAGCACATTTGAGGGACATGGAATTTATGAAGCTGAAAATGTGATTCCATATGTGGGTTTGAGCTCGAAGCAGTTTGGAAGCATGATCTTCATTTAGGACTTCCATGTTAATATGCTCTAAGAGATACTCAATTTTTCTTATGGAACCTCACATTACTTGGGTTTATTTATAATGTGTACAGTGTCTATAAGAGACTGTTGTTATCTTATGCAGTCCTTTTCAGATTATTATTATAAAAAACCAGAAAATCTAAACGGATCGCATAAAGTATATTGAAAGGTTGTGTCATGTTCATAAGCAATACAATATGTTCGGCATTTTATATGTGCGATAGCATAAAACAAAATTAATCAGGATTATCATATTCCTATGCAGTCCTTTCCAATTTTTATACAGTGATTGTGACGTATCCCAAAAAAAAGGGATAAAGTTATCTCAAATTATACTCTAAAATGATGTTGTTTATGGTCTACTTAGTAGCTTATACGCAAAGTAGTCATTTGAAGATGTATAATAATCTAACAATTGGAGCAAATGGTATCATTTTACACAATAATTGTCTAATATTGTATTTAGAGATCTATTCATAAATCCGTCTCTATGGCTCTATTTCCTTTCACATCCAAATAAAAATCTTTAGCTGTGACTTATGTTCTATAGCTGTATCATCTAAAAAGGTAAGGCATGGCAGCAGTCTCTTACTTGGACTGGCGAAACTTTTTTTATAGGGAAAGAAGTATTCAAGATTTGTACAATGAATATTGAAGAGAGCCAAAGGACAAGTCGTAAGTGATGTATGAGAGAGTGAGAGAGTGAGAGAGTGAGAGAGTGAGAGATGATTGAGCAAAACATGGACTAGATTGTAACAATACATTTGATTAATTAAAGAGTAAACCTACATTTGAGTCCTCCAAAGATTGGACTTTCAACAAAATCGTCCTTCAAAGATAAAAAACAACAAATTGGTCCTCGAAAGATAAGACATCCATAACAAAATGGTCCTCCGTTAATGTGGGCTGTTAACTAATAACAGAATGGCTGATGTGGCACCGTTAAGTGACAAGTGGCACGTTAGTGACATATGTGGCAATTTAAAATGCCATGTGGCTGCTGATGTAGCAATTTAAAAAAAAAAAAAAAGGCATTAGAGAATTTCACTGTCTTGTTCATGGATGTTCTCGACGATGTTGAGGACTACGTTTGGGTCAATGCTCTTGTCTTTGTTCTTTTCTCTTTCTGTTGTTTGGTTCCTTAGTCATCTTCCTCCATTTCTCTGTTGTGATTGACCCACATTTCTTCTTTTTCTCATCCTCTTCACTCTACTTGGAGCCATTGGAGCTTTAACCAAAATCCAAATTAGTAAAAGTTGATAGCCACACATCACAATTTCAGTTGATTTTATCACATTTTGACACCAATTTTTTTTTTTTTTTCAGTTAGTTCGTCTGAGTCTTTCACAGTTTATAAACAACTAGTAGAGAGAGAGAGACTGAAGCCCAGCTCCTATCAATGGCGGTTCAACTCCTTAAACGCTTCTCCATCGCCGCCCAACCTCGCAAATCCTCACCTATTTTCTTTTCCTCTTCTTCACCACCGACCGATGAGGTCTTTGCCACCCAAAGCCTCGAAGCGAACGTCGTTTCGATCCTCACCCACCACCGTTCCAAGTCTCGTTGGAACTACCTCCATTCTCTCTACCCCAATGCTTCGACCCCATTGAGTTTTCGAAAATTACAGTCCAGCTTAAGAATAACCCCCCATCTCGCACTCCGGTTCTTCCTCTGGACCCAGAACAAATCCTTTTGCAACCACAACCTTCTCTCTTACTCTACAATTACACACGTTCTCACTCGTGGCCGTCTCAAAACCCATGCCCAGAACATTATTAGAACTGCTATTCGTGCTTCTGATTTGAAGGAGCCCGATGATGAAGATCATTTCAAGTCGACGCCTTTGAAGGTCTTCGAGACTCTTGTAAAAACCTGCAAAGATTGTGGTTCAGCTCCATTTGTGCTTGATTTGTTAATCAAATCTTGTCTGGAATCGAGAAAGATTGACCCTTCAATTGAAATCATCAGAATGTTGCAATCTCGCGAGATTAGCCCTAAAGTTAGTATCTAGAATTCTTTGATTTAGAGTTTGCCAAAGTCGAGGGGTTGAGGCAACATATGCAATTTACGGAGAGGTTTTTCAATTAGATGAAGCAAGTGAGCAAAATATGAAAAGGGGTTTTAGAGTTAGCTCGAATGTGCATACTTATAATGCGTTAATGGTGTGCTATTATCAAGAGGGTTTTGTCGAGAAGGTGAAGGAATTTGGCATGAAATGGTTAAACGGAGCTGTGCTCCGAGTGTTTATAGCTATTCTGTTTTGATGGTTACGTTTTGTGAAGAAGGATGCAGCTGTGGTGGGGGCAAACGACGCCGCATTGCACCAATTTTGCATTTTTCAAGTTTCTTTTCTTATTAAATCCATGTCATATGCTGATGTTGGAAATTAAAAATGCCACCTAAGCATTTAACGTGCTACTTCATCATTTAACGGTGCCACATCAACCATTCCGTTACCTGTTACCAGTCTTAACTGACGGAGGACTATTTTGTTATAGATGTCCTATCTTTCGATGACTAATTTGTTATTTTTCATCTTTGAGGGACGATTTTGTTGAAAGTTCAATCTTTGGAGGACTCAAATGTAGGTTTACTCTTAATTAAATTTCGATTTCATGCTCGGTGCGATCTATGGCAGTGATAAGAGTGAGAAGGGATACAAGTCATGTCACCTTATTATAAAAAGGGGGTGCTATGCTACACCCCCTGATGGTGAGTTGTTCACTATTTATCTGATTTTTGCAGCTTTTGTCTATTGGAATGGGAAAGAAAACCGGGTATGGACATCTTTTGTTAATTATTAAAAGGGAACTGATCTTTTGCTATTAACAGAGTTGGAAATTTGCAAAGTTGCCTATCATTCTCAAGACATCGCTTCTACAAATTCTTCACTATTTCAAGCTCCAACTCCTTGTCGTCTCGAACTGGAACCTGCTCCACTTCCCCCAAATATACTATTCGAGCATTCATCAACTTATCCCACACTCAGTTGCATCATAAATCCTCGACGTTATCACCTCCCCTCCTGCTTCTTGTTCTTCTCCTCAGGTTTCGTAGCTGAAACCTCCGTCATTGCAGCCATCTCCTCCGCCCTCGTCGCTGCCGAGAGCAGAAACGATGCACCCATTGCCAGAAAAGGGGTGACCAGCACGTCTCGCCTAGAACTTTGAGCTCTATCCGTAGAGTCAATATGTTAGGGCTCAATTTTTCAGCGACGTCGTTTTCTAAATAGCAGCTGGGCTAAGTAAAACGCACGTTTAACTATGCAATGGCTAACTCTGTTAATTGTCAAAGTTTTGTGGGGGTGCTATAATTAACAAAACTTGTCCACAGCCGGTTCCCATTCGCATTAATTTAAATTAGATTAGACAAAACCTGAAAAAAAAAAAAAAACACATCAATAACATAGAAGTCACAATCAGGGGTGTAGTACTAGTATAGCACCCCCTTATAAAAAAAATTCAACTTGCATATTTTGAAATTTATTATTTCCATGATTGAGCTTACTTTCTTAACCATATCCCAAGAATCAATGAAGAGCAAAAAAAAAAAAAAAAAANNAAAAAAAAAAAAAAAAAAAAAAAAAAAAAAAAAAAACCCAATTAGCATTGATGGGTTTAAAATGTAAAGAATTCTTCTATCATTCTATGAATGGGTGTCGGTCACATTGGCCATTTGTGACACTAAAGTCTCACCCTTATCATGACCATATCGAAGTAGGCTTTTTGTTTATGACCACGTGTTTTTGGTTGCTAAGCTTCTGAATGAGTAACTTTAGCTGAAGATTGGATGGTGCACTTGTCTCCTGATACCATGAAAAAGTGATGCTGAATCTCTATTAATTTGATATACTTGATTAACCATATTCAATGTGGTTAATCAAATCAAAAAGTAGCCAATAACTTCCTTGAAGTAAATGTGGGCATTGACCTTTCCAATTCATTAGTTATTCCTTTTAAATTCTTTAACTCCCCTAAGGAAAGGACCTGTAAAATATATAGTCACTGCTTACAACAGTAAAATCTAATATTTTTATATTAAATTGTATTTCATGTGTTGCTATGCCACCCCCGATCTAGTTTCTATATTTTTCGATCAATTTTCGCTAAAAAAATGTCTTGTTGATTTGTTTATTCTTCCATTCTCTGCCATTTTCATTTTCATTATCATTATTCGTTATTTGTCAAGAAAGCACCGTTTCAGCTTCTATCAACATTCTTGGCTCATATTCACCACCATCCTCGTCAGTTTTCCAATATGATTATTAAAATGAATTGAGAATGTTTAAACACATTGCCAATTTTATTTCTGGTAGTAACATAGGAGATAAGGTGTTCATTTTATGGATGACCTTAACATCCTCTAATAAGAAGATGCTTTTCAGACTATAGAGAAGATAATTTCCTTTGTAAGTTTGCTTTGCTATATCAATAAATAAGAGTTAAGGTTAATTCCTGTCGCATGTTAAGTTATATCTACCAAAATCAGTTTTCAGTCATGGATAATTTTATGTGGCTTTTTCAAGGGTACGAATGCATAGTAGCCTTAAAGTTTTGGCCATCGATACTAAAGAGAGTTCCACAACAAGCACCACAAATGTTGTCTACAAAAAGATCTTTCATAAAATCAATCAAAAAAGTATGTGATAAATTTAAACATGTCATGCCTACAAATACAAATACCGACTCTAAATATGCAAATTTATACTCTCTAATTATACAAATGTTTCAATTATAGGATCAGTGCCAGTTTATGCAGACTTATATCAAGAAGATGACAGTCCTAATCAAGATCATACATCATAAATCATTTTAATATAGAATTATCCCATTTTACATTTGCTTAATGTCTTTTCAAATCTTCTATGGATTTATGATGAAAACTTTTAATGTGTTGTCTATATGGTTCAAAATATAAAATCATTAAGAACATTAATTGTATAGATTTATATAACTTATGTTCCTATAATAACTTCGACTGCATCCTATGCCGTATTGCCTGGACCAGTGCCCCACCGCCTGCGGCCCGCGTATCGGCGTGGGTATAATACTAGTGATTATTAAAATGAATTGAGAATGTTTAAACACATTGCCAATTTTGAATTCTCCTTCTCACTCCTATTAATTGAAGTACTAAACCAAGATTCCTTCAAATTGGTCTGAAAATAGTGTTAGCAACCTGCAAGTACTGATTATTATCCACTTAACTCTCTGTACATGATCGTTAACAAGTAAACGTAACTTGGGGTTATTTATTCCTAATCAATTAGTTGTATACCAACATTTCAACAAAACAGAGATTTATATATTCTCACATCAATATTCACAATATTTTATTGGTACTATTTTACTTGAATGCGTCCCAAACAAGTAATGACACACTGCGATGCCTATAGAACAGATTGCAAGACCACTTAAGAAATTATTAATGTTACATTACTGATCCACTTGACAGTAGAGACAAATTGCTATTACATCAGAATATCACATCAAATGAAATACGGGAACAACAATATTGCAGAATAGTAGTACTGGGTAATCTCCATTTCTTGATCGGTAAAGCAAGCATTTAACAACACTTATTAAGGATAAGCCTCAATGAGAGACCTTAATCCTAGAACTGGAGTTATCTTATAGTCACTGAAACCAGCAGAGAAAATCAACTTGGCCCATTCTTTCTCGTTTCTTTCTTTTCCAGTGAGCAGCACCATCATCAGCAAATCAAAGAACAGTTGTGTTTCAACTGATTCATCTTCTCCTTTCTCATTCTCCATCATCATGTCTATGATGATCACCTTCCCGTTTGTGCCTTTGCTTGCAAGTGCCTCCTTGCTTTTCTTCAGTATTTTTACACACTCTTCGTCGTTCCAATCATGCAATATCCACTGCTTGTCATTTTTGTAACCATGATCAGAACCACTCGTAGAAAATTAAAGAATTGCTTTGCCATTTCTCAATTGCTTAACTTGATTACATATACTGTATATGACATACACGGTAGCAACTTATAGAACTACCAAATAGGTTAAATCACACATTATTCAGATCTAAATAATGGGTCAAAAAGAATTTTATCAATTTATAGTGTTTAATAAATCAAATGATCATATAAATAAACAGTTTTCAACACATTGGCAATGAAATCTATATGACATTCTACCCGATTTTTTATTCTCCCAACCATTTAAGTTATGCTGAGGTGATGATCCTTAAAATGTCAAAAGTCAGAACAATCTATCCAATCACCTAACACATTACAGTAGACCAAAATTTGGTCTTGTTCCTCATAGTAAAATCTCTATATCATATTATGTTGTCCACTTATTTCTAGTCTTCAACCCCAGAAAAATAGAATCATAAGAGATCTAGATCTGCTTAGTAGAATGAGTAGTGATCTACCTGTCAAGCAAGCTTTCATGATATATAAACTATCCTATATATAGTTGTTGTTATGGTTTGATAACGAGTTAAAGCTAGCTGTGACAGTGTTTTACCTTTAACAATATGGCATCTGCTGGAGGAATTGCCTCAAACATGTCCCCTCCAACGAATTTCAGATTCTCACTCCCTTGCAGGCCTTCAACAACATGTGGGAGATCAAACACAGTGCATTCCACTTGTGGGAATGCTTTGGCAATGGCCTTTGCCACTGTCCCTGTGCCACCCCCAACATCAACTAATGACTCCAAGTCCTTGAAGACCCCCTTACACTTTTCAATCACCACACTGGTTACTAATCTAGCATCACTTGCCATAGCATCATTGAAAAAATGATTAAGTTTTGGCTCATGTCCAGCATATTCCCAAAATGTCTTCCCATATGCGGTTTCAAATGGCGTAGAATCTTCATTTTGGAACCAAGTAGCCAACTCATACCATGGCTTTGTCAAAATTGGATCAAGCATGGCAAGCAAGAAAGGTGTCACACTCAAGGGATTGTCTTTAAGCAGGAGTGCAGATGCATCAGTTAGAACATACCCCTCTTCTAGCTCATTGTCAGCAACTTTCTGTTGAGCAAAGAAGCCAGAATGGATCAAAATGCGCATCAAGCGATAGATGCAACGAGTTTTGGATGGGTTGATTGGTAGAGCAGAAATGAGTTGAGAAAGTGACATGGGTTGGCCATGGTTGTGGATGATATCTGGTATGCCTAAGTCAATAGCACATTTGAGGGACATGGAATTTATGAAGCTGAAAATGTGATTCCATATGTGGGTTTGAGCTTTGAGTAGTCTGGCAGCATGCTCTTCTTTGAGGAGTTCCATATTCGACTCTCTGCTTCACTTAGTTTTAGGCATTGAACCTCAGAATACTTGGGCCTTTTTATAAGGCAAGCAAGTGTGCTGTTGACATCTTGAAGATATCCTTCAGATTTCTTTCGATGGACAGCGATTGTGATGTATCCAAAAAAAAGAGGGGAAAGTTATCTCAAATTATATGATTACATTTCACATGAAAAATGTGAACTATATGATACTCTAATATAATGTTATTTATCGTCTACTTAGTAGCTTATAGGCAAAGTAGTAATTTGAATATATGTAATAATCTAATAACCAAAGCAAATTGTATCATTTTATACTTTGACTGTCTAATATTACTTTTTTATTAAATTATGTCGCATTCAGAGATGGATCTATTAAAGACGGATACAGATGAATCCGTCTCTATTTCCTTTCACATACAAATACAAACCTTCTTTTTTCAAATCCGTCTCTAATTTTTTGTAGGTAAATTGCTCTTTTCTTCTAGGATAATTTACTTAAATAATATATACTTTAATATTCTAATTTCAAATATTTTAATATTTTTTAAAAAAAAGTGACAGAATGGTGTCATCCACTTGAAGCTCTTAAAAGCTTGTTTTCAAGAAAAATGAACATCACACCGTTCATCTTCAATTCCCAAAGCAATCAACTAGCAAACAATTTTAGTAAATAGGAACCCAAAGTCTAAAATATTCAGCAATTGCACGCACCTTTCAAGTTTCGAGCCTATTGAATTTGAGGACAATCTAAAGGGAAAGAAGTATTCAAGATTTGTACAATGAAGAGAGGTAAAAGGACAAGGCTTGAGTGAGACTATAGGAGAAAGATAGAGAGACATATGATTTAGCAAAACATGTACACTGTGACAATACATTTGATTAATTAACNATTGCACCCACCTTTCAAGTTTCGAGCCTATTGAATTTGAGGACAATCTAAAGGGAAAGAAGTATTCAAGATTTGTACAATGAAGAGAGGCAAAAGGACAAGGCTTGAGTGAGACTATAGGAGAAAGATAGAGAGACATATGATTTAGCAAAACATGTACACTGTGACAATACATTTGATTAATTAACTTGGGTTTCGTGAATTAGAGCAATCCATGGCAGTCAAAATAGTGAGAAGGAATACACCTCACCATGATAGTGCCACGTTTATATAACTTAATACCCATTAGAAAATCACCTTAATCAACTATGGATCACGAGGGACACGAGATCATGTATCCTTATCATAAAAAATCTCAACATGCATATTTTCAAATTTAATATTTGCATGATTGAGCTTACCTTCTTCACCATATCATATCCCAATTAATAATCATTGAATAGCCAAAAAAATCCAATTATCATTGGTAGGGCCACATGCTCAGTAAATGCTATAAAAATGTAAAGAATTGGTCTATAAATGGGTGTCGGCCAGGTTCATATGGAATTAATTAACTGATTAATAGAGATAATGCATATGGAGTTGCCCAGATTATATTAATTGGTATCTTGTTGTACCTAATTCTTACCTCTTAGAATGTAATGACTCTTCTTAGCCTAGGTGTTTGGCACCTCCAAAGAAATTTTAGTGGCCAAATAATTAATTTTACACTTGTTGTATAATTATTATGCGTTTCACGTTTCCTGTGTGTGTAAAATTCCAAAGAGGAGAAAGATGAACCAGAGAACCAGAACAGATAAACCAGAGAATAGAAAATTTTCTTTATATTTTCTATCTAATCTGTAAATAGTACACGAGAGATATTTATATACAGCACCAACTGGTGTAATACAACTCAGCCATCCTACCAAAACAGTTACATTCCAGCTCAGCTATTAACAAACAAACTAACCGTAGTTAATTAACTAACTAATCAAGTTATAATAGTTAACTAACTAACTAACTTGCAACTCAAGTTTAAATATAAATCTGTACAGTGTGCAATACTATAATCATTATACATAATTTTTAAGTTTTAACTATTTTTTTTTTTGTTACATAAGAGCATGTGTAATGTACTAAAATATATATATGATAAAAATAAAACTCATAACATCAAATTCTCTCATTTTTATGAGTAGCTCACAACTCATTGATTTTCAAGTTTCAACTATGGTATTGATAAGTGAAGTGTAGCGTGTACCAGAGCTGATAAAAGCCTTCACCTTTCTGAAAACAATTGGCTTCATTATGCCAATTACCAACAGTTCACGGAACCAAACATTTGATGTGATGCCCAGTGGCAAAATATACAACCTAGGGGTCTGTTTGGGAGTTTTATTTGAGGGGAGAGGAGAGGAGAGGAGAGGAATAAATCTCCCCTCTCCTTTGTTTGGGAAATTCAACTTAAAAAAGGAAAGGAGATTAGGGGACAAAGTGTAACCCCTGTACTCCTTTTTTCCTCCGTATTCCTATTCCTCCGAATTGGGGGGTTTGGACTGAAAATGTGCTGTAATGACCATTATACCCCTTTCTCTTTTTAAAAATTATNGGAAGAAAACAGAGTATATGACCAGAATTGCCCCGGGAACTCATATTTTTTTACTTGTTAACCTTTTCTTCTCTTTGCTTTCAAGAGCTACCATATAATATTCGCGCATTATGGCCTCAAAGTTGCTGACTGCATTAAATGGGAACAGTTTATTAATTTGTTCAGAGTTTTTGGTAGGATAAATGTACATTGGATGGTGTGAGTGTAAGCAGTAGATATGATTGTCGTTGCACGTGAAATAGACATAGTCACAGTCTCACAGATTAATAATTACGACGTGCATGACAATTCAAGAATTTAAAAGGGATAAAAAATTTAAATAGATATATGTCATGTCAACTGACACACAATTTTAGTAAATACAAATCGTCTTCTTTCAAATCGGTCTCTAATTTTTTTAGCTAAATTGCTCTTTTTTTTAGTGTTGGATAATTGATTTAAATAATATATTTTTTAAACTTATTCATTATAATACCCTAATTTTAAATATTTAAATATTTTTCAAAGAAAAGTTACAGAATAGTGTTACCCTCTAGAAGCTCTTAAAGCTTGTTTTCAAGAAAAATGAACATCACACCATTCATCTTCAATTCCCAAAGCAATCAACTAGCAAAAACTTTTAGTATATAAGAGCATCACACCGTTCATCTTTATGCCTAGAAGCATATAACTGATCTGCTTGAAACTTGGAATTATTAGATGAAAGTTAGATCACATGTGCTTCTCATTGACGCATGATTTGGGGGGAGCTATGGTATATTATTATGAAAAGTGTGTATCATTCAAAAAATAAAGTTAGTTTGCGAATAATCTGGTAAATCATATTGATATGTAGATTAGGGAATAGAAATCTTTGAGTGAACGGAGTTTTACTACCACAAAGTTTTTTTGATTATACAACTTTTTGATAATCATTTCTTGACTCTCCAAGACTTCAATTGGGTGTCGTGTCACTAGGAGACCCACTTACGACTTCATAACTGTTACATTATAGATAAACTTGAGAGCATAGACAAACCAATAATACATCAAAACATCAATAATGCAGAGTGCTGACCCTTCTTCACTGGTTGACTAGTAATATTGCTTGCTGATATTGAGCAACAACTTATCATGGATAAACCTCAATGAGAGACCTTAGACCCAGAACTGGACTTATCTTGTAGTCGCTGAAACCGGCAGAGAAAATCAACTTGGTCCATTCTTTCTCATTTCTCTCTCTTCCGGTGACCGCCACCATCATCATCATATCAAAGAACAATTGTGTTTCAACTGATTCATCATCTCCCTTCTCATTCTCCATCATTATGTCTATGATTATCACCTTTCCTTCTTTGCTTTTAGTTGCTTCCTTGCATTTCTTCAGTATCTCCACACACTCCTCGTCGTTCCAATTATGCAATATCCACTGCTTGTCATTATTAAATAATGATTAGTACTACAAGAAAGAATCTCTAGCTGCATTTCAATTAGTTAACATAATTATACACATGATCCCAACAAATAAAGTCACTAAAAATGTTGATTTGCACAGAACAAGAGTTTACTACTTGTCAAGTGTACATGTTAGAATAATCAAAAGATCATAAGTTAGCCCAAGATATCAATGATCAGGAACAATATATCAGATAATTTTCCAAGAGAACAAAGAGATTTATATAACTCAACATAACAAACATGCTCTTGTTTCTATGTGTAGACATAATCTCATTGATAATTTTGAAGGATGATGATTGACCTTTCAAGCATGTTAATCCAATATAGAACCATTAGTGTACCTTTAACAAAATGGCATTGGCTGGAGGAATGGCCTCAAACATATCTCCTCCAACATATTTCAGGTTCTCACTCCCTTGCATGCCAGAAACAACATGTGGGAGATCAAATACAGTGCATTCTAATTGTGGGAATTCTTTGGCAATAGCCTTTGCCACAGTCCCCGTGCCGCCCCCAACGTCAACCAATGACTCCAGACCCTTGAAGACACCCTTACACTTTTCAATCACCACACTGCTAACTAGTCTANGATAAGAATTCAGTCTACTCATTTCAACTTGCTTTCTATTCTTCTCTCTTCTTGAACATTCATACGTGCATCACCTCTGAGTTACTGTGTCCTTAAGCAGGAGTGTGTAGATGCATCAGTTAATACATAACCCTCTTCTGGCTCATCCTCACTAACTTTTTCTTGTGCAAAGAAGCCAGAATGGATCAAAAAGTTCATCAGGCGGTAGATGGAGCGGGTTTTCGATGGGTGGATTGGAAGTGAAGTAATGAGTTGAGAAAGTTGCATGGGTTGGCCATGGCTGTGGATGATATCTGGTATGCCTAAGACAACAGCACATTTGAGGGACATGGAATTTATGAAGCTGAAAATGTGATTCAATACGTGGGTTTGAGCTCGAAGCAGTTTGGAAGCATGATCTTCATTCAGGAATTCCATGTTAATCTGCTATATGAGGCACTCAAATTTTCTTATGGGAACCTCACATCACTTGGGTCTATCTATAAGGTGTGCTGTCTCTATAAGATATATTTTGTTATTATCCTATGCAGTCCTTTCAGGTTATTATTATAAATAAGCAGAAAATCTAAAGGATCGCATAAAGTTTATTGGAAGGCTGTGTCAAGTTGACAAAGCAATACAATATGATTGGTATTTTAAATGAGCATATCTAAGTAGATTTGTGTTTATGGCCACGTTTTATGTGTTGCTAAGCTTTTCCCAGTAAAGGAAAGGTCTGATTCTCAAAAGGAATTTTTAATGGGTACCCGAAGATTGGATGTTGCACTTGTCTCCTCATACCATGAAAAAGTTATGGTGAATCTCTTAAGCTCTTTGCTCACTATTCAGAAGGAGGTTTTTTTGGTTTTTCTTTCTTTTGGGCTCTAATAATCATTAAAATTACACTAATCCAAAAATATAAAAAGAAATTCACATTGAAGCTACTAGGTGTAGTATTAGTGATGAGAAATTTAAAGAGTTTGCAAGAAGTCAGAAATTTGAACCTTTGTACCATTGAATAATTAAAAAAAAAAAATTCATGTTAGAGCTTAAGTTAATTTTTTGATACATAAATAGAAGAAAAAGATTCTAAGAATCGATATTCCCACGGCTCATTAACTTCCTAGGAGTAAATATGTGCATTGAGCTTTCCAGTTCATTAGTTATTCTTTTTAGGTTTAAATGTATTGCAGGTCTTTATAGTTTGGACAAATTTTGAATCAAGTTCCTATAATTTTTTTTTTTTCTTTTTCGGGGTCTTTATAATTTGAATTTTTTTTAATTGAGTCATTGTCATCACCTCGGGTTATAACTCCATTAATTTAATGCTGATATGACAATGACTTCTCTATGTGGCAATAGATGAAGCTTACGTGGCGCCAAAGTGGCACACAAATTACCACCCATCAAATGCACATACAAGACATGTAGCTTAGTTTTCTCCAAATTGATGGAAATTAGGGTGAGGAGCAACATATAGAACCCAATTTTTGTGCCACTTTAACATCACGTCAATTTTTTTTTTTTTTTATTGTCACATAAATAAGCTATTTGTCATGTAAGCACTAAATTGACAGAATTATAACTGTGGGTGACAGCAATGACCATTTAAAAAATATTTAAACTATAAAGACTTCAAAAGAGCATAAAAAATTATAAAGACCTAATTTAAAATTCATTCAAATTATAGGGACTTGCAGTATATTTAAACTTTCTTTTTAAATTATTTAACTCCCGTGATAAAGGGAGACAAAGGGAAGGACCTGTAGAATAGTCACTACTTACAACAGTAAAATCTGATATTTTTATATTAAATTATATTTCACATGTTGCTATGCCACCATCAATCTAGTTTTTATATTTTTCAATAAATTTTAGCTAAAAAATTTCTTGTTGATTTGTTTAATCTTCCATCGTCTACCATTTTCATTATCATTATTCGTTTTTTGTCAAGAAAGCACTGTTTCATCTTCAATCAAACATTCTTGGCTCATATACACCACCTTCCTAGTTCCTAGTTATCCAATATGATTAGTAAAGTGAATTGAGAATGTTTAAATACATTGCCAATTTTGAGTTCTCCTCCTCACTCCTATTAATTAAAGAAGTACTAAACCAAGATCCCTTCAAATTGGTCTGAAATAGTGTTAGCAACCTGCAAGTACTGATTGTGATCCACTTAACTCTCTGTACATGGTCATTAACAAGTAAAATCATGAATATATTAAAACTAACTTTGGGGTTTTTTTTATTCTTAATCATTTAGTTCTATACCAACATTTCAACAAAACAGAAATTCATATAT
The DNA here is from genome assembly GCA_003255065.1 of Cercis canadensis. Taxonomy (NCBI): domain Eukaryota; kingdom Viridiplantae; phylum Streptophyta; class Magnoliopsida; order Fabales; family Fabaceae; genus Cercis; species Cercis canadensis. The sequence goes on from QAOA01001066.1 coordinate 2,979,024, forward strand.
AAATAGTTTCTATATATTCTCACATGCATCAATATTCAAACCAGTTTATTGGTATTATTTTACATGAATGCGTCCCAAATAAGTTGTGACACACTGTGACGCCTATAGCACAGATTGCGAGACCACTTAAGAAATTATTAATATTGCATTATTGATCCACTTGACAGCATAGACAAATCTCTAATACATCAAATGCAGTAACATGAAATCATTAATAATGCAGAGTACTGAGCCTTCTTCACTTGTTGACTAGTAATGCATGCTGATATTGAGCAACAACTTATTGTGGATAAACCTCAATGAGAGACCTTAGACCCAGAACTGGAGTTATCTTGTAGTCGCTGAAACCGGCAGAGAAAATCAACTTGGCCCATTCTTTTTCATTTCTCTCTCTACCAGTGAGCAGCACCATCATCATCATATCAAAGAACAATTGTGTTTCAACTGCTTCATCATCTCCCTTCCCATTCTCCATCATCATGTCTATGATTATCACCTTTCCTTCTTTGCCTTTGCTTTTAATTGCCTCCTTGCTTTTCTTCAGTATCTCCACACATTCCTCGTCGTTCCAATCATGCAATATCCACTGCTTGTCATTATTAAATAATGATTAGTACTACAAATAAGAGTCTCTTGCTGCAGTTCAATTAGTTAACAGTTAATATAATTATACACATGATCCCAACAAATAAAGTCACTAAATATGTTGATTTGCACAGAACAAGAGTTTACTACTTGTCAAGTGTGTTAGAACAATCAAAAGAATAAAGATCATAAATTAGCCCAAGCTATCAATGCTCAGGAACAATATATTTAGATAATTTTCCAAGAGAACAAAGAGATTTATATAACTTAACAACTATGCTCTTGTTTCTATATCATGATATAATCTCATTAATAATTTTTAAGGATGAACCAAGATTGACCTTTCAAGCATGAAAATCCAATATAAAATCATCACTGTACCTTCAACAAAATGGCATTAGCTGGAGGAATGGCCTCAAACATGTCTCCTCCAACATATTTCAGGTTCTCACTCCCTTGCAAGCCAGCAACAACATGTGGGAGATCAAATACAGTGCATTCCAATTGTGGGAATTCTTTGGCAATAGCCTTTGCCACAGTCCCCGTGCCGCCCCCAACGTCAACCAATGACTCCAGACCCTTGAAGACACCCTTACACTTTTCAATCACCACACTGCTAACTAGTCTAGCATCACTTGCCATGGCCTCATTGAAAACTTGACCGAACTTGGGCTCCTTGTCAGCATATTCCCAGAAACTCATCCCATATGCTGTGCCAAACGGCGTAGGATCATCATTTTGGAACCAAACAGGCAAATCATGACATGGCTTTGTGAAAATTGGATCAATCACAGTAAGCAACAAAGGTGTCACACTCAAGGGAATGTCCTTAAGCAGGAGTGTAGATGCATCAGTTAGAACATACCCCTCTTCTAGCTCATTCTCAGCAACTTTCTGTTGAGCAAAGAAGCCAGAATGGATCAAAATGCGCATCAAGCGATAGATGCAACGAGATTTGGATGGGTTGATTGGTAGAGCAGAAATGAGTTGAGAAAGTGGCATGGGTTGGCCATGGTTGTGGATGATATCTGGTATGCCTAAGTCAATAGCACATTTGAGGGACATGGAATTTATGAAGCTGAAAATGTGATTCCATATGTGGGTTTGAGCTTTGAGTAGTCTGGCAGCATGATCTTCTTTGAGGAGTTCCATATTCTACTCTCTTCTCCACTTAGTTTTTGGCATTGAACCTCAGAATGCTTGGGCCTTTTTATAAGGCAAGCAAGTGTGCTGTTGATATCATGCAGATATCCTTCAGGTTTCTTTCAATGTACAGCGATTGTGATGTATCCAAAAAAAAGAGGGTAAAGTTATCTCAAATTATATGATACATTTCACATGAAAAATGTGAACCATATGATACTCTAATATAATGTTATTTATCGTCCACTTAGTAGCTATACGCAAAGTAGTAATTTGAAAATATGTAATAATCCAATAACCAAAGCAAATGGTATCATTTTATACCTTGATTGTCTAATATTACTTTTTTATTAAATTATATCGCATTCAGAGATGAATCTATTAGAGATGGAATTCGTCTCTATTTCCTTTCACATCCAAATACAAATCGTCTTCTTTCAAATCTGTTTCTAATTTTTTGTAGCTAAATTTCTTTTTTTTTTTTTTTTTNTTTTTTTTTGTAGTGTTGGATAATTGATTTAAATAATATATTTTTTAAACTTATTCATTATAATACCTTAATTTTAAATATTTTAATATTTTTCAAAAAAAAGTGACGGAATGGTGTCACCCTCTAAAAGCTCTTAAAGCTTGTTTTCAAGAAAAATGAACATCACACTTTTCATTCTTCAATTCCCAAAGCAATTAACTGGCACACAATTTTAGTAAATAGGAGCCCAAAGTCTAAAATATTCAGCAATTGCACCCACCTTTCAAGATTTGTACAATGAAGAATATAATAACATCAAATTCTCCAATTTTTATGACTAGCTCACAACTCATTGACTTTCAAGTTTCAACTATGATAAGTGAAGTTTAGCATGTACTAGAGCTGATAAAAGCCTTCACCTTTCTGAAAACAATTGGCTTCATTATGCCAATTACCAACAGTTCACGGAACCAAACATTTGATGTGATGCCCAGTGGCAAAATATACAACCTAGGAGTACTGTAGGAGCATTTGATGTCTACTTCTGAATAGCATCATGGAGGAAAACAGAGTATATGACCAGAATTGCCCCGGGAACTCGTATTTTTTAACTTGTTAACCTTTTCTTCTCTTTGCTTTCAAGAGCTACCATATAATATTCGCGCATTATGGCCTCAAAGTTGCTGACTGCATTAAATGGGAACAGTTTATTAATTTGTTCAGAGTTTTTGGTAGGATAAATGTACATTGGATGGTGTGAGTGTAAGCAGTAGATATGATTGTCGTTGCACGTGAAATAGACATAGTCAGAGTCTCACAGATTAATAATTACGACATGCATGACAATTCAAGAATTTAAAAGGGATAAAAAATTTAAATAGATATATGTCATGTCAAGTTAAATGATCAAAATATTTTTTAAGTGTCATATATAATTTCGTTCATATATAATATTATTTTATTTATATTTAACTACAATGACCACTTACTAAATAAAATAACCTCATAATTTATATGATAATTACAAATATAAAAAAAAAACCATGTAAGGCCAAAAAGTATTTTGGTCAACCAATGGCATAAAGAATAATTCCTTTTGTACATTAAAATTTTTGTTTTAAGATTTAAAGTTATAGAATAATTCTCCAGAATTCAAATAAAAAAAAAAAATTTATTTGTAGGATTAAATTGATAATAGTATCTTCCTTATATATGCTTATCATATGATCCTTAATGCAGATGCAGGAGATACGTTATCAAACTTCTAATCGAAGTCGCAGTGTTTTCTTTTTCTTATGCAACAGTAAAATCTAATGTTTTTACATTAAATTGTATTTCACGTGTTGCTAATTGCTATGCCACCCCCAATCTAGTTTCTATATTTTTAATCAATTTTCCCTGAAAAATGTCTTGTTGATTTGTTGAATCTTCCATTCTCTGCCATTTTCATTTTCATTTTCATTATCATTATTTGTTCTTTGTCAAGAAAGCACCATTTCAACTTCAATCAACATTCTTGGCTCATAAACACCACCATCTTCATCAGTTTTCCAATATGATTATTAAAATGAATTGAAAATGTTTTAACACATTGCCAATTTTGGATTCTCCTCCTCACTCCTATTAATTAAAGGTGTACTAAACCAAGATCCCTTCAAATTGGTCTGAAAATAGTGTTAGCAACCTGTAAGTACTGATTATGATCTACTTAACTCTCTGCACATGATCATTAAAAAGTAAAATCATGAATACATTAAATGTAACTTGGGGTTATTTATTCTTAATCAATTAGATGCATACCAGCATTTGAACGAAACAGAGATTTAACAACATTACTGTTACATCAGAATATCATATCAACAATATTGCAGAATAGTAGTACTGGGTAATCTCCATTTCTTGACCGATAATGCAAGCGTTTAACAATACTTATCAAGGATAAGCCTCAATGAGAGACCTTAAACCTAGAACTGGAGTTATCTTATAGTCACCGAAACCAGCAGAGAAAATCAACTTGGCCCATTCTTTCTCGTTTCTTTCTTTTCCAGTGACCAGCACCATCATCAGCATATCAAAAAACAGTCGTGTTTCAACTGATTCATCGTCTCCTTTCTCATTCTCTATCATCAATTCTATGATGATCACCTTCCCTTTTGTGCCTTTGCTTGCAAGTGCCTCCTTGCTTTTCTTCAGTATTTTTACTCACTCTTCGTCGTTCCAATCATGCAATATCCACTGCTTGTCATTTTTGTAACCATGATCAGAAACACTCGTAGAAAATTAAAGAATTGCTTTGCCATTTCTCAATTGCTTAACTTGATTACATATACTGTATATGACATACACGGCAGCAACTTATAGAACTACCAAATAGGTTAAATTACACATTATCCAGATCTAGTTAATGGGTCAAAAAGAATTTTATCAATTTATAGTGTTTAACAAATCAAATGATCATATAAATAAACAGTTTTCAACCCATCGGAAATGAAACCTATATGACATTCTACCCGATTTTTTATTCTCCCAACCACTTAAGTTATGCAGAGGTGATGATCCTTAAAAGTACCCTAAAATTTTGGTCTTGTTCATGGTAAAATCTCTATATCATATTATGTTATCCACTTATTTCTAGTTTTCAACCCCAGAAAAATAGAATCAAAAGAGATCTAGATCTGCTTAGTAGAATGAGTAGTGATCTACCGGTCAAGCAAGCTTTCATGATATATAAACTATCCTATATATAGTTGTTGTTATGGTTTGATAACGAGTTAAAGCTAGCTGTGACAGTGTTTTACCTTTAACTATATGGCATCTGCTGGAGGAATTGCCTCAAACATGTCCCCTCTAACGTATTTCAGATTCTCACTCCCTTGCAGGCCTTCAACAACATGTGGGAGATCAAACACAGTGCATTCCACTTGTGGGAATGCTTTGGCAATGGCCTTTGCCACTGTTCCTGTGCCACCCCCAACATCAACTAATGACTCCAAGTCCTTGAAGACCCCCTTACACTTTTCAATCACCACACTGGTTACTAATCTAGCATCACTTGCCATAGCATCATTGAAAAAATGATTAAGTTTTGGTTCATGTCCAGCATATTCCCAAAATGTCTTCCCATATGCGGTGTCAAATGGCGTAGGATCTTCATTTTGGAACCAAGTAGCCAACTCATACCATGGCTTTGTCAAAATTGGATCAAGGATGGCAAGCAAGAAAGGTGTCACACTCAAGGGATTGTCTTTAAGAAGGAGTGTAGATGCATCAGTTAGAACATACCCCTCCTCTAGCTCATTGTCAGCAACTTTCTGTTGAGCAAAGAAGCCAGAATAGATCAAAATGCGCATTAAGCGATAGATGCAACGAGTTTTGGATGGGTTGATTGGTAGAGCAGAAATGAGTTGAGAAAGTGGCATGGGTTGGCCATGGTTGTGGATGATATCTGGTATGCCTAAGTCAATAGCACATTTGAGGGACATGGAATTTGTGAAGCTGAAAATGTGATTCCATATGTGGGTTTGAGCTTTGAATAGTCTGGCAGCATGATCTTCTTTGAGGAGTTCCATATTCTACTCTCTGCTCCACTTAGTTTTTGGCATTGAACCTCAGAATACTTGGGCTTTTTATAAGGCAAGCAAGTGTGCTGTTGATATCTTGAAGATATCCTTCAGATTTCTTTCGATGTACAGCGATTATGATGTATCCAAAGAAAAAAGAGGGGAAAGTTATCTCAAATTATATGATTACATTTCACATGAAAAATGTGAACTATATGATACTCTAATATAATGTGATTTATCGTCTACTTAGTAGCTTATAGGCGAAGTAGTAATTTGAATATATGTAATAATCCAATAACCAAAGCAAATTGTATCATTTTATACTTTGATTGTCTAATATTACTTTTTTATTAAATTATGTCGCATTCAGAGATGGATCTATTAGAGACAGATACAGATAAATCCGTCTCTATTTCCTTTCACATCCAAATACAAATCATCTTCTTTCAAATCCGTCTCTAATTTTTTGTAGTTAAATTGCTCTTGTTTTTTTGTAGTGTTGGATAATTGATTTAAATAATATATTTTTTAAACTTATTCATTATAATATCCTAATTTTAAATATTTTAATATTTTTCAAAGAAAAGTTACAGAATAGTGTCACCTCTAGAAGCTCTTAAAGCTTGTTTTCAAGAAAAATGAACATCACACCGTTCATCTTCAATTCCCAAAGCAATCAACTAGCAAACAATTTTAGTATATAGGAGCTCAAAGTCTTAAATATTCAGCAATTGCACCCACCTTTCAAGCCTATTGAATTTGAGGACAAGCCTCTTACTTGGACTGGGGAAACTTTCTTTATAGGGAAAGAAGTATTCAAAATTTGTACAATGAAGAGAGGTAAAAGGACAAGGCTTGAGTGAGACTATAGGAGAAAGATAGAGAGACATATGATTTAGCAAAACATGTACCACACGAGATCATGTCACCTTATCATAAAAAATCTCAGCATGCATCGAAGGAATACACCTCACCATGATAGTGCCACTTGCTCATATGGATGGGTGTCGGCCATGTTCATATGGAATTAACTGATTAAAGAGATAATGCAAATGGAGTTGCCCAGATTATAGGAGAAAGATAGAGACTATAGGAAAAGAAGTATTCAAGATTTGTACAATGAAGAGAGGTAAAAGGACAAGGCTTGAGTAGAAGGACGTGAAGGTTTCATGCCAAATTATTTCAGCCATAGTTATGTTATTGTCGAGGCAATGGGAGGTTAAGTTGGCCTTCTCGTATCGTGAGGCAAACAAATGTGCAGATTGGCTTGCTAACTGGGGGTGCAGGTCTGCTCCGGGTTTGCATGTGTTTAGTTCCCCTCCCATGGAGTTGAATCTCCTTCTGCTGGGTGATGTTGCTGGGGCCTCTATGGCTCGTAAGTGCTGCTGGTAGTTTTTCTTTTTTGTTGGGCTTTTGTCCCGTTGCTTAACCAAAAACAAAAAAGGACAAGGCTTGAGTGAGACTATAGGAGAAAGATAGAGAGACATGATTTAGCAAAACATGTACTACACGAGATCATGTCACCTTATCATAAAAAATCTCAACATGCATCGAAGGAATACATGTAAATTCATTACATTAAGTTAATCGACACTTACATACCTTTCACATCTAACACCTTCTTACAGTTGTTGATTTAGCAGCGAAGTTGTAGGGCTTCCTGGGAGGGAGCCCGTATAACAAAAAGCGCTTTAGGTATCTACGGCCGCCCAACCCAGCCCCGGACTACCAAATATAATATTTTTTAAAATTTAAAAAGCTAATATCCCAAAATAAATTTTTACATTTTTTTTTATGTACTAAAAAGCGAATAAATACATAGCTCCAAGTCTTGGCAAAACCAATGACAATCGATGACAAAACATCTTTAATGACAGAGAAAAATACTAAATGTATTACAACAATGTTAAATGTTGAGTTTACTTAAAGTATTATCTTTACAAAATATATAAAATATGACATGAAAATTTTAAAATCTACTCAAAATAGAGGTTCAATATAATGGATTAACTCCCTAGAACACTAGATCTACATTTGAATAAGGAGAGTGTAAACACAACTGACAAATTGAAACAATGTATTGAAAAGATAAACTAAAACACCTAAAAAACACAAACAATGAAATAAAACAAACATATAAAACTGCCGTCGTACAAAGTGATGACGACAACCCTAAAGCAGAGCACAAAAAACAAGAGCAAGAAACAAAAACCTTACAAAAAGAAGATGAGAAACAAAAAAAGGACTAGACTTACCAAAAAAAAGCAACACCTAAAGGCGATAAAAAAGCCAAACTTTGCTAGAAAAAAGTTGCAAAAGCAAATGAGTTTTTAAAGATAAATGAGAGCTTCTCTCTCAAACGCTACCCTCCTCATAGTTGTCCAATTGAAGAATTAATTATTGTTAGCTTCTAAAACTTAAAACAAAATATTTAAGAATTTAAAAATAATAAAAATTTTATAATAGATATATGCCTTGTCAATTTAGGACTAAATTGTTAATAGTATCTTCCTTATATATGCTTATCATATGATCCTTAGAGACAAATAATTTTTTTTAAAAAAGATAATACAGTAACAAATGCTTCCAAAGGCATATCTGAGTCCACGTCAATTGGGCAGGGGAGTTGAAAAAGATGAGAGAAAACATAGTTGATCAGTAAAAATACTAATAGTTCGATGTTGAACGAAGATGCTCATACTCTGCATGAAACCAAGCTATAACATTCAACTATAACGGTAGTATAACCTTTGCTCACATAGCCCTTCTTCAAAACAAGAGGGGAATAAATTTATATATTATAAAAAAAAAAAAANAAAAAAAAAAAAAAAAAAAAAAAAAAATTAGAAAGAGGAAGAAAAACTTGTGTCTCATTAAATTTTTTTTCAACTGAGCAGAACTCACTACCAAAACTTCTATCCTCCTTTAGTGCCTTTCTCTCTCAGTTCAGTCAGCAAATGTAGAACCAATAAGAGATTTTGCCACCACACTACCAGTAACCAATGCAAAATGCAACTACTGGAGTACCCCTTGTCTTTCATCAGCATCTTCATGCTCCACCTGAAAATTATGAATAATAAACTTTCCATATGAGGGCTTGCAAAGTCAAGGGAATTTATGTTTCACACAATTCCAGAATGAGTTGGGATATGTCAAGAATACCAAAAAAAAACAAAAAAAAGTTCCAATCCAGAATCCACAAAAAAGAGTGACACCAGTCACTCATGCAGTCATAAAGTTGAAGATGTATTTTACTAACCCTGACATCCCCATCGTCTCCAAATCAAATAAGGAAAGTACTAAGCAACATCACGCAAGGGAAAGGCCAAGTATGAGTAAAGATTGACAGCTTGACATCATAAAGATGTTTGGATAAGAGATGTATAGAGAAAATATTGTTTTAAGTCAACAGGCAGAGTACTATTTTCACAACCACAAAAGTTAGCAGAGTTAAAAGCAATGTAAAATAGACTCATGAGCTCCATTTCAGATTCAAAATAACCCTAAACATTTCTGCATTCCACCTCCATCATACAGTTTTTTAAGTTCAGAGCATTGAATTTCTCTGAGCTTATTGGAAATAAAAATTGGTGCCAAGTAAAATAATAACTATCAACAAATACACATCGCCGAAGAATGACGAGCTTTGCTCCCAAAAAACAGGCCTAAGTTCTCACTCAGAAAAGATCCAGCAGCATTTTAAAAGAAACAAGATCCAGTCAACCATTACCTCAACAAGGACCCTTGCTTTCTTCTTTGATTTAGTGTCAGGATCATCCTTCTCAAGTCTTTTTACAGCAAAGGCTGATTTCTTTCCCACTCTCCTGTGAGCAACTACTTCTGCCTCATCATCTTCATCAGTTCCATCTGCATCATGAAGCTCCATTATATGTTCGATATTTACAATAAGTATTCATTTAATACATTTTCCATAAATACAAACCCAGGGAGCTCTTCTTTAACAGTCTTACCAACTTACCTCCAATAAAAAATGCAAAGACAAACAGCTATGCAACTGACAAGTGAACTTTTGTGTTACTAGCTGTTTAGACACATGCTGTATACGAATATAAAGTAGACAACTTTTTGTCTGAAAACAATTTGTTTATCAAGCTACACATAAAAATTGTTTATATGATGTCAATAATAACATCAAAGTTATCAGAAGACATACGATTGTAAATTTTATTTGTCCCTTATCATTACGGTGATTTTATGACTGAAAAAGTACAAAAACTTCAAAATTTTGAGTATACGGCCAAATCTAGAAGATATAAAGATATGTACGAAATCATGATCTTAGGAAAATATCTACAGGGCAGGCAGCCAATATAATTCTCTCATCTAAACTTTTCTGCACTCATAATAAAGTTGAAGCCAAACAAAGAGAATGCTCATGGGTTTTGGGTTTTAGTTATGCAAAAACACATCAATTTTCTGGGCAAATTCCTATTAAGCGTGAGAAAATATTCACAAGTGTTAAGCAGATAAGCAAATTTCAGTAGACAGTGAAAAAATCACCCATTTATTTTAAAACATGAAAATACTCTATGGGAATTGCATAGCATCCAACACAAACTTTACCATTTTCATTTTCAGTATCATAATCCCCCTTAGACTTAATCGCAAGGCCACCAATATCCTCAATATCTACTTCAAGTTCATAATCTCCAGCTACATATTCTTTGTCCTGTTGATTCCAAAAATAAAACTAAGACATTTAAATGGGGAGACGATGTATTAAGAAGTCAAAATTTCAAAGACATAATCAAAAGATGTGGTAATCAAGAACAGAGAAAAATGGGGCTAGTAAAACCATACCGCTTCTTCTTCATCACCAGCAGGTAGAAGATCGTCAAGAACGTCATTGAATGGACGAATAATATTGACTATTTCATCTGGATAAACTCCGATTTTAATGCGATTAAGTAGCTCTGTTTCTAAAGCCTAACAAAAACTCAAAAGGCGCCAATGAGGAAAACAAAGACAACATAAAATTAATGTACATAGGTAAGACATGACTAAGTATAACCTTCTCCACCATTGCTGCTGTCTCAGCCTTCTGTTCTCTTCTGGACTCTCTTTTTTTCTCTTTTCTTGGAGTTGTCATTATTTTCTCCCTGTAAACAACAAAACAGTTGTCAACACAGAAATCAGGTCATTGAGACAAATTTATTAAACGTAACAGCTGAAATATAGATAAAAGGAGATATGTCATTTTAATGTAATAACTTATAATAGTATTGAAAATATAAATGTTACACTCTTATGGGGTAAAATCATAGATGAAGACAAATGTTATAAGATATTTCTACCAAACAGAACTCAAGATATAAGGAAACTATTAATATGTATTCATACACTTGTGATCACCTTATGCATTCATAGCAAAGTTATCCATTTGCTAACAATCACACCTAAAATCACACTTGTGAGATTGGACACTCGGATGTTCTAAAGTACCACATCGAAATCAAATGAAAGTTTGAGCATCAAAGCACGTGTTTCCTATAGATTTATTCATCACTTCTTAACATAAAAGAGACAGCTGAAATCAAACCTTGTCTTTAAAGCGAGTTTCCTCATGCGTATCCGCATCTGGGTCATTTTGGTCAATCGTTGCTTTGTTTTGTGTACAAGAAACTTGGGCCAATACATCTGTTAATGTAAAAAGGTCATTCAGATAAACCAACTTTGACAATAACTAATAAAACATGCAATAATTAAATATTGCAGAGACTATCTCGATCATCAATACCAGATGTTTGTCAATGATTTCAAGTGCCTTTTCATAATTTCTAGGAAGCTTGACTCTTTCCCACAAATCCTTTGGCATATGAGCTCTTTCAATAGTTTTCATGTAAAGGTAGAAGACTCCTGCAATCCCAATGGAACATCATTATTTGCATATTCGGTATAATAAATTCTGACTTACAGCATTTGGCATTCATAAGTATACCATATAATTGACTAGTGGAAGCAAATTGTTCTGTACAAGCAGATATGGAACTGCATGAATAGATAACACACGACACACTGATAAATCTGCACTCTAAAACTCAATATTTGATCTTTTTGTTCTGTACAATCAAAGGAGCCTTCAGGATTCATATTCCGCAAGCATTTAACTTTCTATTAGGTTTCTTTACTTAGTAACCAATTGGAAAATTACAGCTAACAATTTTGAGAAAAGCTAAGGACCCAAGTGCAGAGAAAGCGTCAAAGAAATAAAAAAAAAAAAAAAGTATGAAAATACCATCTTCGTCTCTAATGGTGGCATATCGACTATTGGCCAGCGGACATGAGCTGCGGTTGCAAATTCCAGTCAGGTTATATGGGTTTCTACAAAAATTCCCCGTTGTAATCCTACAAAACCCACAAACAAAAATTACAATCCCCCAACAAAATAGTGATGAAAGTGACATCTGTAATCCACAGGGCAAGGAACGAAGAACTACAACACAAAGCTGAAGAGAAAAAAATATTTACTTCGCCATGTAACTGCAGTGGTTGTGCCTGATAACTTGCCATATAACCTCGTCATGCTGCATCTTTCACCAAACTTTGCAGTTTCTCTACAATCACTATGGACTCGCTATTCAGAATCTAAGCACTTTAATGGTTTAGCTCCGACGAACTATCAGATGCTGCGCTGCTTGGACTCACGAGTAACCGTGCCAGTTTCGTGTACGGATACGAAGTTCCTTTGGACACTCTGCAGATACTTCGAAAGCAGCTGCGACGAACAATTCCTTCAAGTCGGAGGCGGCTAGGGGAAGGAGAAGGAGAGCTCTAGAGTCGAGGTAGAGGACGATGCCCTTTCCTGAACATTGTCATACAATTTTTCTTAATTTTATCATTTTTTTTCTTTTTTTGCTACTAATTTATTTTTTTTCCTTTTTTTTTTTTTCTCTAGCTGGGACTTTTTATTATTTATTCTTTATATATATCTATCAGTTTTGGGCTTTTAGGGCTCTCGTCTCTCTCTTTGGGCTGGCCCAACTCAAAATATAGTTCATGCTTTATTTTGGTGGAAAGAGGGATTTGACCCAAAAGGCCGAAACCAAAACATACAGAGATTAAAAAGCGGACTTGTAAAAGATTTTTTCAAAAAAATATTTTGGTGAAAGATTCTTCCAGATCTTAACCCAAAAAGTCCAAAACAAAGGGCTATTTGTATTTATCCACCTTATTATATAATCTCAAACAAACAGAAAATCTTATTATATAATCTTAGACCAAAAAGAGAAATCTTATCATATAATTTTTATGACTAGAAATTTTAAGTATTTTTTTTTAGCATTAGATATATAAATTTAATTTTTTTAACTGAAAATATAAAAAAAAAAATGTTTTAAATTTAAGATTTGAATTTTTTAAAGAGATTTTTAAGTCACTTTATATTGTGTCTGCATGTATCTTATTTAGAAAAACAATCTATAAATATAATTGTATTATTATCTTTCATTTTTAACATGTTACCCCTAAACTTATTTTATCTCATGATAGCAAAATAGCATTGAAATAATCTAACATTAGATAACAATACCTTAATACTTTTTTTTTTAAATACTTGATTAAGGTTTAAACCAAACTACATAAATCCCTCACTAACCACATCTATTAGCTTAAGTACATTAATATTGCATTAAATTTGTATACATTTTTTTTTTACCAAAAAATTCTTATACATTCAGATACCATTAGTTAAATCTAATAAAAATGATACACATTTCTCCTTGTTTAATCACATGATATACTCATGTAAAATACATTAAAAATATATAAAAATATCACATTTTAGGATTATTGTCAAATATATCTCTAAATTTAAATGATGAGAGTTGTATAAAGAGGGACATTGCAAATAACTTATAAAACTAACTTATAAACTTTTTCCAAATAAAAAAAAATTATACTTTCTTTTCTTAAAAAAAATAGATGATTAAAATAGTTTAGAGAGAGTGAAAAATAAAAATTTAAAATAATGGAGTAAATAATGAGATAACCTTTCTCAAAGGAAAAAAAAAAACTAACAATAGATTTAAATTTAATTGTTCAATATTTTAGTAGAATATCTGTGATAAAATTATACCATTACCCCACCGTCTTCTTTTCTTGGAGGAGCGGACAATATACAGCAGCTCTTTCCGCTCGCTACCTTGTCTGCAAGAAATAAATGTTCCTCGCACAGTGACACACAAGAGTAGTGGCATTCTGTTTCTTTTACTTTTTCCCAGTTCTGCAATTTTCTAAAAAACTCGTTGTATATTTTTTTCGATGGGCCAAAACTGCTAAGACATGGTGGTGCTTCCAGTGGTAAAGTTAGGAACGCTTGCTCTGAGAACCATCTGCAAACCCATCGCCAATAGGCTAAAGAAGCAGGCTAATAATCATCCAAAGTTCCGCCAGTTCATCATCAACATAGCCCAGGTGCTCGTTCATTTCATCAATATCTCCCTCTCCATGCTTGTTTAATCTAATTTGTATATGGTTTTACCTTGTACTAATGGTATTGCTTCTGGGATTTTAAGCTTTGCTCTATCTTTGTTGTATATGGGGATTTTGCTTCATTTGCTCTCATTATGTTGAATTGTTGTACGATCACTTATTAATATTTAGGGGAAATTTTTATGTTTTTTTTTGGCTATGAAAAAGAGTGATCGTAGAGTAAATTGTTGATGATTTTGTATCAGGAAAATCACAGATTTACGACAAGAGTGCAAAGACGAATTTATGGGCATGCAACTGATGTTGCAATACGGCCTCTGGATGAAGGGAAAGCTGTTCAAGCGGCTGCAGATCTTCTTGGGGAACTCTTCGTGTTCACGGTATTAGTCTGGATGAAATCATTAAGCTAGTGTATATATTTTCTTCATGAAATGCCATCTAGCATGTTTATAGGTTTTATAGTGTTGATGCTCTTGAAGGGTTCTAATAGTTTAATTGATGCTGAGTTCCTGAAAAACTGTAATAGAATCTCAGAATTAGTCTACACAATACATGACAGTATGAATGTGCAGATTTCAGAAGTGCATTAATCTTTCTGTCAAATACAAAGGGCTATCCTTATACTGGGTGAAGGGAGATATTGGTTATGGGCTTTGGTAAATGTCATACACGTCTTTGTCTTCTCACACAAATAGGGGAGCTATCAGCAATGGTGTTTGATTCTGAGCACCCTCCACTTCCAGTGGGCAGTTTATGTTGTTTGGAGGATATAAAATGGCATTATATTACAATTGCTATTTGGAGTTTTGACACTTTTTCTTCATTTTTGGTTCCTTATTTACAAGGAATGTTAATGATGGTCATATATGAGAAGTAACGCTATCCTTCCTCAAATCTCTGCTTATAGCACTGACAACTAGATTAGCACATTCTACTGCCATAGAGACCACCTAGATGCATGGCTTGGCAGTAATTAGCCCATACCAACTTTTTTTTTTTTTGTTGAGCAGGTCTATAATGATTGGGAATGCAAGTCTATGCCCAATAGTTCTGTGATATGGGCTTGCTTCCGATTTGCCTCTGTGGAACCAAGGTCTGGTCAGGGCTAGGCTGTTTTAAGGCTAGCTAGAGCTTGTCTAAGCTCTTCTTGTCCATAAGTTTTGGTAGTGGATAATAGATCTTATAATTATGTTTAGGGAAGACAATGGGTTGGATGCTCTCTCCAATTTAATTTTTCTTAAAGAAAAGGGAAAAAGATATTGAAAGCGGCGCACAAGATTCTTAAGTAAGATTATTTGAGGTGAAAACAAGTTCCCTCTCAATTAAAGATGTGGCAATTGGAAACAAGATGTCTAGGCTTTTATAATCTATTAACCAGGAAATATCTGTTTGGATGGTCCTTTTATTTCTCATAATCTGAATGGTTTTGAATTTAATTTACTCTTTATCTCATGTTACTTTTTCTCAAAACATTATCTAAGCAGCAGTGTTTTCTAATAATTTGTACTCAGAACTATCAAGTCTTATAGCTGTTAGTTATCCTTATTACCATTGGTTGATTTGTTTGAATCCATTTCATTTTGAATTCTTCCTTGCAAGACTAATTACTATGAATAATTTGTTTTGTACCACCTATCATGATTTTCTTTATCCAGCAGTCATCTTGAGCAGAGTTATAGCATCTTATAATTTTAATACATTTCTATTTAGGTTGCAGGAGCTGCTGTCATCTTTGAGGTGCAAAGAAGTTCTAGAGCAGAAGCAAGAAAGGAGGAACTACGTAGACAGGAGATAGAGGTTGGTTTTTAGTATTTCTCTCAGATTTGTGGATTATCCAATATAAGGGTAGGTGGTAAAGGGATTTTCTGGAGGCAAAGTAAAATTTATCTCTTTGTTGTCCTTAGACATGGAACCATTTACATTATTTTTCACTGAATGCTACGAGTTTTGAGGATATTGAATTTGATGATATGATTATAGGTTTTTTATCATGTGGCTCGGTTTCTCAAATGCATCACCTATTATTTATATCTTTATTTATCTTTTGTTTTCTTCCATATGAGGGGGTGGAAGCAGTTGGTGGGGACCAAAATATATTCAAGTCTTGAGTATATGCATATTCTTTCATTTAACTTTTTAGGCAATAAAGGCAAGGAATGAAGAATTAGCTGGGGAAGTTGAACTTCTTAAACAGAAGCTTGGAGAGGTGGAACAACTTGCTAGAGAACGAGGACTTGCTGGCATCCTTAAATTCAGACATGCTCCTGCCAATGATGATAAAAAAAACAAAACCTAATTGGTTTCTGCAATTGTGAAGCAGTGTGCACAGTGTGGTAAGTATTAACTAAATCTATTCGAACCTTGACTCCTGGTTTGGAAAGAAATGCGGTCAGTAGAAACTAGTAAAAATGTGATAAAGAGTGGAGCTTCAAATCGGACATAGAGGGAAATGACATGCCACACCCTATATTTAGATGCGGTAAAACCCTAAAACAGTAAAACTAAACAAATTTCTCGTATAACATTTTTGTAGATGAAGACAAACTCTGGTAGCTAAACAACATTGTTCAAGCTCTTAGATCATCTATTTTCTTCTCATCAATCTCAGTCTTCCATTCACTTATTTCTCCTCACGCACACACTGGTACTCATTGGTTGAATCTGTAATAGAATAATAAGTTGACTATCCTTGAATTACATCATATGTAAGTTTAGTTTCGTGGCTTTTTCAACCCTACTGTTTGAGCTGATAGCCTATTTTCTCTGGACCAATCTTTTTGCTGCATATCAAAGTCTTTCTGATTGAAACTGACTGTTACTTCTTCCTTTTACTTCACCTTACCTTGACACTCTTGCTTTATTTCATAAATTGATCCATCAATCATATGGTTAAGGTTGCTCCTTATCTTATTAGTTTGTATTCGTTATATTGGCTTATCATTCAGTTTTTGCTCAAGCCACTGTAAATCTAAATTAAAACGTCCTGATATAATTACCTACAAGATCTACGGTTCCTACCCCACTAACCACCCCTTTTCGAATCTTTTTGCAGGTGATCAACAGCCTCCACAGAACTAACTCTTGGATTAAAGCAACTCGTATGGAAGTTTTTAACCATATCAGATTTGCAATAATTGAAGTTTGATTCACTTCTTTGCAAATGCCAAGTACATCTTGAAATTTTTTCTTACTTGAGCTGGGTTTCTCTGTCTTAGTTGCACGGTTCAATTTGCAAAGTATAAGAAATTGTCCTGAACCTAACCTAGTCAATCAGGTTATTGTGAAATCTCTTCTTTGATAGCCTTGTCATCTGAATGATTAAGGAAGCAAAATTCCACATTTTTTATTTAGTGGCACTTATTTCTTTTGAGTATTGAAAATTGGTGTTTTTTTTTTTTTTTTTTATGTCTAAACAATTGGCAAATGAAATTTTTGATTGGTCAACCGAAAAATATTTACAAAATGCCCAAGTTAATGACTGGCATCAACCCTCGAAGGGGATTTCGTTAAATGTATATAGTAGCCTATGACATTAATGACCATTTGAAAAGAAAGCCATATCTGATGTTTAAAATTTTGGGGATTTTATGAGATTACATGTGTATGTCATATACATATGTAATTTTTATATTTTATTGGATATAAAAATTAATTTATTTTATTTTTTCAAATAAACTTAAAAATAGTTAATTAATTTGTATACATATCATTCACATATTGACTATTATTATGTGACATGACATACAACATAAATATCAAGAGTATTTAAAAACCTCCTTAAAATTTATGTTCCTTTCTATTTGGGTAAGTATTGGGTCCTTATTTTATTTTTTCAAGGTGAGTACTATGATACCACCTTTTTATGCTACTTCCTTATGTTACACCCGTCCCTCATACATGGAACCCAATGAGAGTTGCAATGTGATTTTGGTGTTATTACGAAGATCTTGAAAAACTAAGCCACCTAGTATATGTCAAGATATACAGTTTTTTATAAAATGTAATAACAACACAATATATGAAAGCTTGCTAGGAAATATTNCCCAGTATGTGTCAGGATACACAGTTTTTTATAAAATGTAATAACAACACAATATATGAAAGCTTGCTAGGAAATATTTTTTTAAGTTTATTTTTTGACACATTTTCTTATATTGTGTAGTTCTTGCATTTTTTAAGAAATTGTATGTTTTAGTATATATATAGGTGATTCAATTTTTCAAGATCTTCATAATGACACTAAAATTACACTGTAAGTCTCATTGGGTCTCACCCAACTGATGATGGTATACTGTAAGAAAATAGATGGTAGCTTAACCCTCACATTTTTTCAAATATTCATTTTCTTCTCTTTTCCGTTCTACATTAAAATTTTTATGGACCAGTTCCAACCAAAATATGAATACGTTCACCTCAAAAAAAAAAAAAAAAATTAGGGGAAAAAATAATTTTTTTTTTAATAATCACACTCTTCTACTCTTTTTCTTAATAAAAAAACAAGTTGGAGACTTACCATTGGTCCATTACCAACATCTTTGTGTTTTTGAAGTCGGAAAACTCTCATGCTTTTCAACTTCTATATGTAATTTTACATATCTAGTCAAACAAATTATTAAGCCAGTTTGGGCCTACTTCACATATAATAGTACGTGGCCCATTTAGAAGACCCGTTTGGCATCCGCACTGTACTTTTTTTTCCGGGTACTGGGTCTTGGTGGTTATCTACTTATCTCCAAATGTTGTAAAATTTGGACCGGACTGGCCGGTTCATTGTTATCGGTCAAAAAATATTCTGTCAAAAGGGTTGGGCCGTAGTGCGGTTAAACCGGTGTAAACTTTTTTTTTTTTAAGATTTCAATGCGTTTTGAGTATTTTTGTTGTTACTCAATTCATTCAGAAGACTCACTCTCACCGAGATCGCATCTCTCTGTTTCTAGTTGCAAACTTGTAGTCCTCCAACTTGCTGGTTCTGTCTCCTCAAATTCTAATTTTATCTTTGTTGCATTTCTCTTAAGTTCTCTGTTATATTATCTTTATTGTATATATGCATAATGGATATGGAAATTTTTATAGAATTCTTTGGAATTGTAGGATGCTTTTCATATGAAATTTTGAAGTGATGATAACTTACTTGATTTTTCTTCTTTCCTGCTTAGTTTAGTCTTTTCTTGGTATGGGTAGTTTCAATGGATTGGTTTTGACTTTACTGTATTCATTTGGTTACACTTTCTCTGTTTTTTTTTTTTTTTTTTNTTTTTTTTTTTTTTTTTTTTGAGAAATATAGTTGATGCAGTGAAGGAATCATGCAATTTGAGATGAATGATATGCTTTGGGGAAGGAGTGAATCATGCTATTCATGAGTTTATCCGGTTGAACCGGCGGCGAACTGGTCAAACTACTCTTCAACAGCCACACTGGTCTGCCTCCGGTTCGATTTTTGGTTATCTCCCACACGACACAATCCTATTCGGACCGTACCACACCGCTTGAAGACCTGCTTCAAGGGTAATAAATAAACAACGGACAAAGACGGAAAGACCAGAACTTGCTCTTCCTCTTTCTCTGCCCACAGAGCTTCCCGTAGCAAAATTTCAGGTAATCATATTTTCTAGTTCTTTTCCTGTTGATGGAAAAAGAAAATTGGCGCATAATTGGTCTTGGGTTTTGCAATTTTTCGACGATTTAATCTGAAAAACTGATTCATGATTAATTATGCCCGGGGTTGTACAATTCTTCTGTTTTGATTAGTTATTATTTTCGTCAATTTTACCATCATAGTCTGTTTAGTTGAGTGGGAATTATTCATTGTTGAAGCATCATAGCGGTTTTTTGTTCTGGGTTGCTTTGATATATTAATTTATTGAAGTTCGTTTTGTTTAGAGAAAGGGAATGATGAAAGACAGTTCGAAGAGCAAATGTGGATCTTCCTCTCATCAGACCATGAAGGAAAAAGCAAAAATCTGGGTTGACGACCTGCAAGGAACTTTTGCCAAACTTCAATCTGCGAGAATGGAGAATAGGGCTAATGAAATGGTAATCTATGAGCAGCAGGTGCACCTGATGCTTCAAGAATGGAAAGCAGAGCTGCACGAGCCATCTCCAGCTTCCTCTTTAGTTGTATGTGTTTACATTCATAAAACTTAGCTTGTATAATCTCTTTACAAGATTTATTCTTCTCAGAAAATATTTCATCATCAAAGTATATGTGAGTGTTTTCTAGGAGGGGAGTTTTGGATTATTGGATCAACTGTTGCAACAGATTGAGGTGGAAGATGATGCGACTAGTCCATTTGCAAAGCCTGCACCATTGAAGAGCGAGCAGCATCTTCATAACTTGAATGAAGACTGTTATCCACCATTTCAGGAAGTGAGTTTCTCTCACTAGTTCTAGACGGACTTTTCTTGCTATATTCGATGCATAACTGAACAAGTCGACCCTATTGCTGATTATCTCTATCGATTTGCCTTATGTGTGTGCATCTACAATATATTATACTATTAACATTTTTTTTTTTTTTGGTTGGTTTTAGATAATAAACGTCCAATTGATGCCTGTGTAGAGTGTGATCTTTTAGCTCACCCAGGCAAACCTGTTGATTGAGATATCAGGTTACTTGTTTTTAGTTGTTGAAAGTTTTGGGAAGCTCTTTCAGCTTTTTTCTAATTTGTCTGTCCAGATTGGCGGAACTTGTTGTGAAATTCATTGGTTGAGGTTAAAAGAAGAAAAAACTTAATGCGCAATTTGGATAAGAGCAGTATCATGACCCAAAAAAGAAAGAAAAATGATACGAGCAAAATGTCTGTACATTTTTACTTTATCTTATCTTGTTCTTTCAAAGCTTTTTTTACCTGTTCATATTTTATTTCTTTGCTTTTCTTCTTAGATGTGAGAGATAATTAATAGACACATGGTATCTTGCAGAAATGTTTTGATGATCACCAGCCACAAGATCTTGCTTTTGAAGGTTTTGCTCAATTTGAAGGCTCTGCTTCAAATCTATACAACAATGCTGTTAATAAGTCACATATGATTACTCAGTTGGATAATCTTCAGTTCAGTTTAGATCAAGACTTTGACCACCTCACAGTAGGTCATAACACCGATTCGATTGCCCAGTTTGATTTATATCAGGACTACAAGAGCAACACTGAGATAAAAAACTCGGAGTTTACTCAATTTAGTCTACCAGAGGACTTTGACTGTGGCCTTCTTCTTGGAGCTGATGAGACCAAACAAGGTGAAGAGGATAATGTACCTAACATTCTTCCGAATGTCCGCCCTCCACCTTCTGCTTTTTTAGGCCCAAAATGTGCTCTATGGGAATGTGTCAGGCCTGCTGAACAGTGTCAAGATTACTGCAGCAGTGATCATGCTGGCTTGGCATTAAATGAGGGTCTACCTGGCATGACTCCAATTTTGCGACCTTGGGGCATTGGTATAAAAGACGGTCCTTTGTTTGCGGCTCTTAAAGCAAAGACACAGGGTAAGGAAGCCGGCATCCCTAGATGTGAAGGTGCGGCTTCAACTAAATCCCCATGGAATGCTCCTGGTAAGTACACATGAAGTATTCTTACTTCTTATGTATATCACTATTTCATTTATTCATTTAACCTTGGATATTCTAGCAAGAGGCTTGTTTGCATCAATGCAATTCTGAATTGTCTCTTGTTTAAGTTTGAATTATTGGCTTTCTTTTGTCATTGCAGAGTTATTTGATCCTTCTTTATTTGAGGGTGAAACACTAAGGGAGTGGCTCTTTTTGGACAAGCCAAGAAGGGCATTCGAGAGTGGAAACAGAAAACAGAGATCACTCCCAGATTACAATGGACGTTGGCATGAATCGAGGAAGCAGTTGATGAAGGAACATGGTGGACAGAAGAGGTCCTATTACATGGACCCCCAGCCTTTCAGCGACCTTGAGTGGCATTTGTATGAATATGAGATCAACGGCCATGATGGTTGTGCATTATATAGAATGGAACTAAAGCTTGTGGATAAAAAGAAAAGTCCTAAAGGAAAAGTGAATAAGGAATCTCTTGCTGATTTACAAAACAAAATGGGAAGGCTGACTGCCAATGTTCCCGTGGATGAGGGAGAACCTGTTAAGGGAAAAACAAAGGCCAAGTGTGGAAATCTTAGATCTCCTGAAGGAGACAAATACTCCAAAGGATGATTTTGCCAAATGATTGATTTTCCATGTACATAACTGAAGACAGATGACAGCATGTGGAAACTAATAACACTGACAAGGTAACAGCAGTTCCTCGCGGTGGAAGGTGTTTGAATTGCTACTTATACTCTGATTTTATCATTATCCAACTTTTGGATATTAGTGTCACGCATAGCTCCATTCGGTAGGGGAAGATTCTGCATGTGTTTCTTAGGGTGGGTAGAAGTTTCCCTCATGTTGGCAAGTAGAGTAGTTTCTAACATACGCTTAATGTGTAGTAGCATTTAAGTTGCCTGTACATGTGCCAGTTCTCTAACGGTAGGAGAAGTTTGATTGCGAGTTTTAGTGCAGCAGTTGCATGGGGAGAAAACAAGTCATATGTGCTGATGATATATGCATGGATTTTGCTGCTTTCTCCTGTTGAATGACACATAATTGGTCCTCTCTCTCTTTTTAAGTGTTGCTCATTTTACTTGCAACTTCAGTTGTATTACTGTTGTGGGGGACAATTTACAATTTCAAGGGTGAACGCATTTGACCCAAATGACATTGACACATTGTATATTTGAATGAATGTGTGAAATAGTATGTACTTACGAATGATATAATGCTTTAACTCTAAAGATTTGATAACAAATACCTCTTTATTTAATAAAGTTCCACGAAGCTCTCTCCTTCTCCCCCAGTAGACCTGGCCATACATATAGGTCAGGTCTACAATATCAATGGCATAAGATGGGTATCGGTGCAAATGACACTTTTTAACCCTCTAATCATTCACTTGGCATAATCAATGAATTTAATGGGAAACTTGGCCAGCCAATTTATCTCATAATAACATAAAGGTTTGAAGATTTTAGTTAATTTATAGTTTAACCCCAATTTGTTTGGAACTTTGGGTCAGTTTATTGGGCTAGGTTGAGAAAGTACAGCCCATGATAACAAATTACTTTTGCTTAGATTATGAAATGAATCATGTGTTGAAATATGAGCTTGCTTAATGCAATAAGAAGTTAACCAAATTATACAATTAAAAAAATAAGGTTTAAACTGCAGGTTCTTATAGTTTAGATGAATTTTGAATCAGGTTCTTATAATTTTTTTTTTTCTCTTTTAGTATTTTTATAGTTTGAAATTTTTTTAATTAGGTCTCTGCTGTCACCCTCAATTATAACTCTGTCAGTTTAATACTCACATGGCAAATGACGAGTGATTCTTGTGAATATTGTTTATCTGTAAACTAATTACACATATAAGGCACATTTCAAACTATTTCCACAACTACGGTAGTTTGTTTTTTTTTACTTTTTCTCTTCAGTGTCGCATTTTGAACTGTAATGGAAAGTCGAATTTTGGTTTGAGGCTCCTTTAAGGAGCCGAATTTTGGCATGAATTTTTTTTTTTTTTTAATTTTCAAAATACGACGCTCCTCAGCAAAATTTAAAAAAAAAAAAAAATTGGCATGCCAAAATTCGGCACCTTAAAGGAGGTGGGAGCCAAAATTCGGCTCCCTCTTATCCCCATAATTCGACTCCCTCTTGAAAATTAAAAAAAAAAAAAATTCTTTATGCCAAAATTCGGCTCCCTCCTATCACCATAATTCGACTCCCTCCTTGAAAATTTAAAAAAAAAAAAAAAATTCATGCCAAAATTCGGCTCTCCATTACAGTTCGAAATGCGACACTGAAGAGAAAAAGTAAAAAAAAAAAAAAAAAACTACCGTAGTTGTGGAAATAGTTTGAAATGTGCCTTATATATGTAATTAGTTTGCAGATATACAATATTCACAAGAATCACTCGCAAGTGACTTGTCTATGTGGCAATAAAAGAAGTGTACGTGGTATCAAAGAGGCACAAAAATTGTCACATCATTATCTTTTCTCTTTTTCCCTTCTCTCTCTACATTCTTCTCTCATCAATATTTGTGTGTCACTTTGGCGCTACATAAGTTTTATCTATCACCACATGGAGAAGTCATTTGTCATGTCAACACGAAACTAATAGAGTTATAAACCGAAGTGATGATAGGGATCTAATTAAAAAAATTTCAAACTATAAAGACCCCAAAAAAAGAAAAAAAAAATTATAAAGACTTGATTCAAAATTTGTCTAAACTATAAGGATCTGCAATACATTTAAATCAAAAAATAAATAAAATGTATATGCATAAGAGCCACACAAAAAAAAAAAGAGAGACTATCACTTCAAAGAAAAGAGTGATAAATTTATTATGTTAGTTATACTAAAGAGCTTAAGAGCCACAAATTAGTTCCCCATTATCCATGCCATGGCCCTTACGTAGATGCATTACTCTATACAAGACAAGGAGAGGGTTGGGTTTTGAAGCAGCTATAATTATTGTAAGTGCTCAGGTCAATTATTTCGGCATGAGAGCTCTGCCTATAAGTATGGGCGAACATATAGTTGTAATGAGGGGAAGTGTGGACTGTGGAAATTATGAACATTGTGTTCTTCTTAATTGACAACGGAGCAATCAAAACGGAAGGATATATTTTTTTTCTGCATTTGTGCACATAACTGCTGATATCTTTTTATTTTTTTTTTCTTTGTTCACAAAGGGGCAAACCCAGCATAAACAGCAATAACTGCTGATTTCTGTCACTTAAAAAACAACTTCTCTGCATCAAAATATTCATTGCAGCAATATATTATAATTTATATGGTGAAGAACAGTACTATATTTTGATTTTCATTTCGTTAATCTTTTACAGAATCCCTTCTACAAATAATTATGAATGACTACAGTATAACATCTATAGCAGCAAGCAAAAGAATTATGATCTCAAGTAACAAACAGTCAAATACAAGCTTTCAACTAAAGAATGTTCGGAAATGAAGGGGGGGCATCTGCCCATATCCCCCTGGAGGGCCTGGACTATAAGATGGGCAATCACACCTCATGGATATCAAATGGATAAATATGCACCATACTGAGAAAAGGAAACTATATATTGAATTCTTCACAATAATGCTAGAGAGATACAGAAGAAAGTTATGAAAACCTGCTGTTTACAGCAAAGAGCTGACCGAAGCTTGCTTGCTCTGGACACGCTTCACCTATGTGGATGAAGAGAAGACTTAAAACATTTTTTCATTTTAATTATAAAATTGTCACTGTATTTTCACTTTTTCATTTATTATTTTTTAAAATTTGGGAAAAAGACATTAAAAACTTTTTTTTTTTTACATTTTCATATTTGGACCTAATTTAAAAAATATTTTCATTAAACTCAACTAAACATATTCTTAAACTCATTTTATATTTTCACTGAAAATAAAAATAAAAAATAACTAAAGGAAACAAGCCCTAAATTTATTACTCTTTTGGCTTTTGTCAGAATATACACTGTAAATATGTAACAACATATCGAGCTCCAATGAGATTTAAATTAACTTGATTAGGAAGATGCAAGAGAAGTGGTTACAATTCCGTCCATTCACCATGTCATAGTAACCCCCTCATTATTCTTGAAATGACAAGGACTCTGTCCTACTTACACAACAACACATTACTCTAGTACAGCAGCAGAAACTATGAAATCACTTGCATAAATCCTGTAGGTTCTTACAGAAATTGTCAATATAAGCTGTTTCGAAGTCTTTTTTGAGCAGTATCTCTCTCAGTTTAGTATGATTGGCTCTAACCTCTCTTCATGTTTCATTGTCATTATCCATCACAGTTGTGACAGCTTTGCAGACACTCTCCTTGGTAAACAAGCCATCTTCTTCACCTTTCTCCACTTCCACCCCAACCTTTAGGCTGTTGGCCATTAACCTTGCATTGAAGATCTGATCAGCTATACATGGTAAAAAAACCAGCTGACACTGATTCACCAGTCCCTCTAACAAAGACCCAACTCCACAATGGCAAATGTAACACCCCACAGATGAGTGTTCCAAAATCAATTGCTGCTGAACCCATCCACCATATACATTTCCCCTTCCTTGAATTCTTTCTTTAAAACCTTCTGGCAAAGCTGCTTCCACTGAGTCAAATCCAGTTGGGGGTTTGAGTGCTGCAAAAAATGGCATACCCGATAGCTCAAGACCCAAGAGCAGCTCCTGGAATTGATTTAGCTGCAATATGAATTCACTTCCAAGAGTACAGTAAATTACAGAGCCAGCTTTGAATCCTTTCAGCCATAAAGCCCACTTTTCCTCCAAAGAAGAAGCAGGAGGGTTTGGTATAACTGGTCCAGAAAGCAGGACACACTTACCAAATTGTGCCAGATAGTCAACAAATGGTCATCAATTTCCCTACAACCTTTGAATCCAATTGCATCAGATAAGCTTGAAGCAGTAGCCAGGCGTTCAACAATGGAAACCCCACAACCAGACTCTTTTGTTCTTATTGCAACATTGCTCGTGCCTCGTGGATATTAAGCTTGATGGATGGGTCAGGGAAGCCCTGAGGGGGCTGCATGAGCTCATGTTCAGTTAAGTTGCTTCCTTGAACCTGTCTTGCTGGAGATATGTCATAAGCTACTGCTACGGGACTAACTGTCATGTAGTGCATAGACTTGATACCTAACCTGCGAGTCAAGGTTGGTATCCAATGAGCAAAATCAAAGAAAACAAAGTCTGGCTTCAGCTCAAGGAGGAGAGTTTCAATGTCATGTTTAGTGTGATCCATGGCAATCGTTATAAGTGGGAGTAAATGAGCAGGCACATCGTTAGTGGTTTCAGCACCATGAGGAAGGCCATCAACGTGAGGAACCGTGATGGGGACAAATTTTATAAGATGAGGGTAGTGGTTGAAATGCTGTAACTTTTGGGGATTAAGAAGGAGATTCTGTGTCCTTTTTTGGCTAATTTGTTGGAGAGGTGGAGATATGGTGTAAGGTGACCCATACCAAAATATGAGAACGTTGCTATGTGCAAAGAAGGAGCATCCATAGCGTGGCCTTGGCCTAAAATTGCAGTGGATGAGCACAAGCAAAACTAGAGGCAGTACACAGCGTGTGTTAATACTCAACCTACACACATTTATTTATAGCTGAAACAAGGGAAAGTCTTGCATGAAAATGAGCTCTTTGCATGTAAATATAGAGTCGGTCACCAGCTTCACCGCAGAGTTAATAGAAAATGGACACAATAAATATCCGATCTTGTTGATAGATATGCCCACTATCTACTTGCCATTCTCATCTACTTAGTGTCACTGTTTGGGAAATTTGGCTAAAAATTGGCCAAGAATATGAATATGGGAGAACAAGAACTGGGTCCATCACCACATGTCAAGTGCTTTTCACCCTTGTTTTCCCCTGATTGGTGTTATATATTATTAGCTTCGACTCTCTCATCTTCACCGTGGCTTAAGAACATAACACTTTGCTACAGGCTTTCTTTCCCATTGATCTTCAAGCACTCTAGTTAGTTAGTAAGTAGAGATTTTTCTCTTAAATTTAATTTCTCATTTTTAATTTTTAATTTTTATTTTTCGATCCAATTGATCCAGCAATGTGTTGATACTTGGGACTTGTCACTCAAACTTGGACAAAGATATGAAAAATAATTATAAAAGGAGAAGTTTATTATATTATTAAATTTTATATTAAATATATTTATTTGAAACTAAATAAGTAAAAGTTCATTATAATTAATATGACAATTCCTTTTCTCTTTTCTTCTCTTTCTTTTTGCTCATTATCCAAATAAGGAAGAGGAAAGTCCTTGGGTTCCCTTCCCCCATTCCCAAACAAAGTATTAAGGATTTGAAACAAACAGTCCAAAGAGAATGTTTTAACATTTTTGCATTTTGTGATAATGCAGTTCTAGGTCTAATGCATTGATGTAGAATTGGAATTCCCATATTTTCTTATATTTTGATTTCACAGTTTAGTGAGGATGACATTTGCAATAGTGCCAAATACATTGTGCATTATTTTGTAGATGATAATTATTTCCTTTTAAGACTTTAATCGTAGTAAGGATCCTTTCGTATGGTCAACATTACCATTTTAAAGTAAATAACGAAATTTTATGCAATAACCGTTTTTATAAAAGGATGCCCGCATCAGCATGTGATCTATCTATACATTAGGGTAGGATTCATTGATATTAAGTGTGAGATTTTTCACACTTACATTAATGAATAACTTTGTTTAAAATGTAATTTTCATAAAATCAATCATTGGACTGAAATATTTTTACCATATATATAAATCATGCTTATCAAATTTTCCATAAATTTAAAATTTAATTAATTCTCTATTAGATTCTCTTATTTTAAATATGATTTCAAAATATAAATAAATTTCTACTATTTGATTAGATACTTTGACAAACATACATAAATAAATCAATAATATCTCATAATTTGATGATTACACTGATAAAATTCATATATTGCATAATGATTATTTTTCTTGTTTGCTTAAATATATTAGATAATTAACTTGTGTAGAAATTCTGGACTATAACCTTTCCCTCTAAAAAGATGAGTTCCAATTATAACAAACGAACTTTCCTTAAGCTCAAAATAATAAATACTAAAATTATAATAAAGAAGCTTTCCTCCTCCTGTTGTATTCAACACAAGTTTCAAATAAAATAGGTGAAAAAGCTCTCATAATTATCAAAAACTTTAATATTGCAGTTCGCATTTTGTTAGGTTTGGGATTATTATTCTGCTAAAGGCAACACTTGAGGTAGTGCATAGTTTAAATAGGCTGGCACCTTCTCAAGTTGCATGATTCCATTTAGTTTATTTGACTGTGTCGCCTTTCACTGTGGTCCATCATCTTGTTTTCTCTACTTCTAAGACTTGGTTAGGAATATGATGATCCAGTATTTTTGAACAAGCGTTAGCTTTATAAATCAAAATGCAAACATTTTGAACCCTATATAGCCTATATGACCTCCGATCTATGATGGCATCCCTTACGCTAGTTACACAGCCTTCCAAGAGTCAAATCTCTACCGTTTAAGTTATAATATTAGACCAGCAACTCACACATGCCAAACAAAGTGCCCTACAATGCTACTTAAAGTTTATGTCCCCAACGAGCGCGTCAATGAAAAAGGATATCTGGTCCTTTAAATGATGTTACACCACTAACTAATTACAGTAACAAGAAGTCTAAGCTACCAATAATAGTTTGAATAACTTCCTATCCATATTAGTTGACACTGAATAAATCACAGAACATGTTCATATGATCAAAATGTTAGAAGACACAACCTCCAAACCAGGAATACAATCTATAGATCTATTGTTAAAACACAAACCAAGCTTCAACAAGCAAAACCAGCACAGTAGTTTAAGGAAAGAATTGGTACAAAGACCTCTATCCTGAAAAAAATAAGGTCCATAATCCAACAGGCAGAATAGTATAACATAGTTCATGAAACATATCATCTGCAGTCCAGACCTGTACTAGGATCAATTAAAATTACCTACCATAAATAATCAACAAACTCATTAAAACAACTGCAATATAATCCAATCATACTTATTTGGCTAATGAGAAATGAATTACCCAAACTAGGCCCGCAAATTGGTCATTAAAGATGCGCTACATAATTCAAGAGCAACCCCATTCCAATCGGGTTAAAGGTAGAATGACCCACTGCCATTAAGACAGATTTCTCCATATAGAGGGATAAAAATGCGCGTCCAGGAGTTTGATTGCTCATCGAATTAACAGCAAACAGTATAACCCATGATAGAAAAAGGCATGCCTGATACAACCAGCAATTTCGAAGTTCCATTTGGTGCACGCCAAGAAGTTGGCTGAAACATTGCATCCCTATAACAGATGACCAAGTCACATGAAGGCTCACGGCCTTAATTATGGCATCAATACTGCATGTTACCAAATTACCAATCACTCAGCAAGAACAAAATAAAACTTTTTGAGCATAAACATTACGACATCACATGTAGCGCATCATATAGAGGGCAGGGACAAAATACACTCTCAATAACTTGTACTATTAAATTAAAATGAATATCCAGTAAACCATATGCACTGCAGTAAACAAAAATGCCGAGATTTGGTGGTAACATCAAGTCTTGGACACAGCTGTGAGATGAGACTCTAACAAAACTTATATTCTTAAACTAAAAGAAGACAAGGCATTAATTCCATCTTGGAACAAACATGTGAAACTCTCCAATCAAAGCTAAGCAAAAGTTGAAGCACCCCTTAGTCTCCCTTCTTCCTAAATGAGCATCCCTCGGTTAGCCTTGCCCGTCCACCAGTTGGCTGGCACAAGACAGTCTGGCAGTTGCCGCATACCACAACTGTCTGAGAGTGGCTAAAAACAGTGGTTCTGCATACAGGGTGCAAAGCACACATATCACAATTGATATCACTTAAGCAATTCAAATATAACAATCAGAATCAACAAAAGGATCCTACTTACATGTTGAAGCAACCCTGGCACTTAACATCCTTCAACACAGGTACAGTAAGGAACAAGAAGGCAAAACTAATTAGAAACACAATTGATACTCCAAAAACGAAAGAAAATTAAGTAACATACATTACATAAACAACGCATTGTAGTAGATTTCTAACTCAAATTAAAAAGAATGGAGAATAATGAGCTACAAAACAAAGCTTAAGCAAAGTGCAGAGAGAGGCAGTTAATACCATGAAGAAAGAGTTTGGCGTCTGAACAAGACGCTTGAGCTTGTGCTTTTTTTTCTCCACCTCAGCAGGGGGATTTAGCAAATCAACATCATTCTGGAGAACCTACTCACCCAAAAACACAGAAAAATCAGGAAACTAAGCCCACGAAAGAGATTCTCAGAGCATTATATGTATGGAATCCCATTACTCCATCGTAATCACAAAAAAAGTAGAATATTTTGATGTGAAATAAAGAAAAAAAATCAAGAATTCAAAATATTACAATCGTCTAAATTAAAACACAAGGAATCCCCTCAGATAATCCGTATCTCAAATTTTCAAGCCTACAGAATCTACATGTAATAAGAAGGTAAATTCATATTTATTCTATCTTATTCTTCCACTTCTTTGTTAGATTTCGTAGCAAAGCAGAAGAGGGCAATAAAGAATCAATACATGATGAAAAAACAAGAGTAAAAGCATTACACGAAATATAGCACAGGAAGATTTAGATCTGAGACAAGAAAAGAGGCATCGTTGTTACTCACCATCTTTGAAGAAGATTTCAGACAGCCGCTGAAAACCTCAAAAAACCCTAAGTTTTGCAGCAGAAGAGGAGATTAGCGGCGGAAGAAAGAGAACGCTTAACCGTGAAATGCTTATAAAAAGGTTTATCAGGCCTGGCCCGGTCCAAATCGTGCTGCTGGGAAAGAAAAATAGATGGGCCTATGATTTCTTTAGAAAAAAAAAAAGAATGGGCCCATCATTCTCTGAAAAAAAAAAAAGGATAGCCCTAAGATTCTATGAAATTTAAAATTACAATGTGACGTGTAACGATTATGTATAAAAAAAAAAAACTACTACATAAAAAAAATAATAAAAAAATCATTGTTTTATACAGTAGTACTAGACTGTTTATTTTGTGCCAAGAGAAAGAAACAACGACAAAAGCTCAAATCTAATACCATATTGACATTTGTAAGATATTTCTCTGTGAATAAGTTCATCATTGGTAATGTACTTGCCTCATCCTTCAATTTTCATTAGAGAAGAACAATGAAAACATTTATATGTTCAATTTTCTTACTTCGATATACTTTCCTCCAGCATTTCGTCCTTTTATCGGGTTAAACATTAGAAGGATAAGAAAGAGGAATAATTTTTTAGCGCCTCTAGTCTCAAATTGGTTGATGTTGGAACCCATTAACAGTTTGAAGGATTAGTTTTATTATATCATTTGATTAAGCATCTCGTGCTAACGAAGAGGTGTCAAACATGAAATAGTAGCATCACTCAAGGAGACATACATCGTCACCACCAAAAGTACACCTATAAATGGGGTTAGCATAAGGGAGATCTCCAAGTCTGTGTCTGACTCTAAGCTCACTCGGATACAAACCCAGGATAAAAACATAGGCAAATCATAGAGGAGTTAAGGGCCACTAAATCATTTTCTCTAGCTATGAATTTTCCTATAGCTTGTAGCTGTGTCGGTTGACATATACTGAGCACATCTAGTTTTCCTTGAGAGCTAATCTACTGCAGTTTCACTTTTCAGGAGGCCATGGCCATGGTTCAATGTCTTGACGATGGCTCCGAATACTGGAAAGAGAAAGAAATGAGAAAGAATTGACAAAGTTATTCCTTAGTAGTGCTGGCTTCAGTGATTATAAGACAAACTCTTTCTTGGCTTTATGATCTCTTATTGAACTTTTCCTTAAGAACCCTTCCTCTAGAATGTTGTTTGTTCAATAAAGACTTCTGAAGAAGAAAAAGTTTATGCCTTTAAACAGTATGTTAGAGTTTTCTATTCTCAACAGAAATATCAAATATAACTCCTCTTCATTAATCACTGGTATTATTTGTATACAAGTGAATTGGATTGCAGTACGTAGCTAAAAACTCAAGATTTAGTGAGTAAACCTTTCAGCCTCTCGCAGAAACTATGTATACAAGAGGACTCTAAATTGTTGCTTAGTAAGAGGGTTCTGAATTTAGCATGGTTAGCTCTAACGTCTCTACCAACCTCACTCTCCTCATCCATGACAAGCCTCACAGCCTTGCACACAGCCTCTTTTGTGAATAACCCATCTTCTTCACCTTTCTCCACCTCAACCCCTACCTTCAACTTGTTTCCCATCAGCCTTGCATTGAAGATATGGTCAGAGCCAAGACGCGGCATTAACACCAGCTGACACTCATTGACCAATGACTCAGTTATTGAACTTGCGCCACAATGTGTTATGAAGCACCCAACAGAAGGGTGTTCTAGAATCAATTGCTGCTGCACCCATCCACCATGAACAATCCCTCTTCCTTGAACACTTTCTTCAAACCCTTGTGGCATAGCTGCTTCAATTGTGTCAAACCCAACAGGGGGTTTAAGCACAGCCAAAAATGGCATCCCTGTTAGCTCAAGACCCAGTAACAATTCTTGGAATTGATTTTGCTGCAAAGTGCCTTCACTTCCACATGCACAATAAATCATAGAACCAGCCTTGAATTTTCCAAGCCATGAAACCCATCTTTCCTCTAAAGTAGAGGTGGGTGGCTCGGGAATAACAGGCCCTGAAAGTAACACAGGTTTCCCACACTGAGCCTCAAGGTAATCCACAAAAGGACCCTCCATTTCTCTGCAACCTTTGAATCCTAATGCATCTGATTGTTCCATTCCCATATGGATGCGATCATAGAGACGAACACCGCTACCAAATTCCCAATTCCTTGAAGCAGCAAAGAATCGGGTTTCATGGGGATGAAGCTTGATGGAAGAATCAGGGAACCCAGAAGGTGGTTGCATGAGCTCCTCTGCAGTTAAATTGCTTCCCCCCAAACGCCCTCCAAGGTAAGCAGCTGTTGCTGGATTCGCAATCCAATAAGCAACACTCTTAATTCCCAAGCGGCGAGCCAAGTTGGGTATCCAATATTGGAAATCAAAGAAAACAAGATTGGGTTTTAAGTCTTGCAGATGAAGTTCGATGTCTTTCTCAGTGCGATCCAAGGCAGTCATGATAAGTGGGAACAAAGAGAAGGGCACATCAGAAGAGGTTTCAGCACCAGAAGGAAGGCCATCAACGTGAGGAACAGTTAGGGGAACGAAGGTGATGAGCTGTGGGTAGAGGTTGAAATGCTCTAACTTGGCTTGTGTTTTTCTCGGGATGAAGAAGGAGATTCTGTGTCCTCTTTTGGCTAGTTTGTTGGAGAGGTGGAGAAATGGGGTTAAGTGCCCCATAGCGAACCATGGAAACATTGCTATGTGCAGGGAAGCTGCATCCATGGTAGCTTGAAAATTTGCGTAGGATAACCTCGGTGATGTACAGGGAGCAATATAGAAACTAGAAGGAGACAAGTTGTGATATTGATGTTTGTCGTGTTTACTTGTAGCCTTTTGGCCGCACTTTGTTTTTTTTGACCGGCACTTTGTTTTAAATCTTTTATATTTCTACACCTAAGTATAAATTATTCATGGCCCGGCACTTTGTTTGGCCGGCATCTCTTCTCTCTCTTTTTTTTTTTTTTTTGTTTTATTCACCAACACTTTCAATGTAGTAAAAAAGACATTAAATTATAGGTTTAATTGTAATTTTGGTAATTCTATTTTAAAAATGAATTATTTTATCCTTTTATTTTAATAAAATGAGCAGTTTTATTCTCTCCCTTAGTGAACCATTAAAAACTTTATAGATAATATTTTAAAAAATTAATTTTTTTTATTTTAAATCAGCAATTTAAATGCATATGACATGCACATGACTCTTTAAATACTAAAATTAACCTTTACACTAAGATTAAGTAATAATTTTATGTATAAAAAAATCTTCAACTTAAAAGGCATGTGATAAAAGAAAAATTGGGATTAAAAAACCAAATATAAGATAGTTAAAAGCACTTAAGACAAAGAGGGGAACAAATAAATCAAAAAGCTAATTCAAATGTAACAACATCAAAAAGTGGCTAAGGGTTTTCTTTAGACTAAACACAGACAGTTTCATTTCTTCCATTACCTTTGAGAAAACATTCTTGGGAAACCAACCTATATTACAAAGAGGAGAGTGAAGAACGAGATTCATAGTGTCACGCAAAAATCGTACACAAGTGTACGTATAACAAGTAATATAGTAGTGAATTAAGTATAATCACATAAGGACTATGGCTACTAAGTACTAAAATCAAATATATTTCAAGTTTATCTAGACAATAAAGAGTGAATATCAAGCAAATATTTAAAGGTAAATATTCTAAAACAAGTAGAAATATGGATGAGAAAGATCTAGGGTTTTCGATTTCACTGTAATTAATTCCGGTTTTCTTTCCTTAAATCCTTAATCTAGAATTATCTTTCTAATTGCTAGCCAAGATTCCATGACTTACTCATTAGCCTCTCCTAAGATCTAATAAAAATATTCTCAAGTTATGAACGAACTATATTTTTATGTGAATTACAAATAATTAGAAAATTTATTCAATTATATGGATCTCTTTAATTGATTACACATGTCATGAAAGTATATTCATATCCTACATGCAACTTATGGTATCTATCTCAATGAACTAGACACACAAATCTCTTTCTGGTCTCATTGTGATTTACCTATTAACTAATTTGTGATCAAACAATTAGAGGCATGAAGATCATAAATAAACACTCAAGTAGAAAAGATAAAATCATAAATTAATTCATTAAGAAATCAGAATCATTCATAGTTAGGTTACATTGTAGCCCTACATAGAAAATTAGTTCATAATGAAAGCTAAAAATATGCTAACACAAATTCTAAACATGATTCAAGAAGAAAAATGGAAGAAAAATGCCAAATTTCCAACTCCAAGCCTTCAAATTCTTCTCCCTGCTCTCTCAATGTTTGGAACATGTGAGAACCTTAAACTAGTCCTAAAATCACCTATTTATAGGTCTTGTAAAGTTAAATTACAGTAGGAAACAAAATAGGTTTAAAGTCCTATTGAAACTAGGAGAATTGGCAAAGAAATCGCACTATAATACTCAGGGCGCTGCAGCCTTGTCTTCTCTGCCCCAATTTGTCTTGGCTGCTACAGTGTAGCGCTGCAGCCCTCTGCTTGCTATCCTCTATGTGAAAATCATCATTTTCCATGTTTTTCATCCTCAAAAGGCAATCAAACAACTTCCAAGCATCATAGATTTCAACCCCTACAAAGTAAAAACAATAATCAAACCGAAAAACACTCAAGAACTTAAACAATTATCAAGTAAAAGACACCCAATTTATAGATATTAAATCTACTCATCACCTAGTCTATACCTAAAACTTGAGAAAATAGCATGTGAGCAAGAGAATAAGTGGTTCAGCTGGGGATTACCAATGCAGACTCATTATAGGTGGCAACCAAGTAGTGAACAACTACCTATATATGCTCTTGAGCTTTCTCTCCTAAAACTCCCTTCCTCTTTCATTTTCAGAGAAGATCATCTCTCACAAAATCAAGGAGAAAAGAAGAGTCAATTCATAAGGTAAAAATATACTTGGTTTGCATGCAAAGAGTGGTGAAAGTAGTTGACATTATATTAGAAATTCCATCTTTGCTAACATCCCTGCAGGTACGCTTGGGGAACTTCAAATATTTTGTGTAGAGACTACAAAAAGGTATAGGAAAGAAAAAATAGAGCTTGCTGATGACTAATAATCTCATCAAACAACCATGCAGTTCGAATACAATCCATAGATCAATAAATCAACAACCTATCATTTCGTCGTGCAGAGAGATTTATGCTAAAAATTAATACAATTGATTTTATGTTTCATGTTTACTTAATCTTGTTGTCAGTGTTAATTTTGATATTTAAAGAGGTATGTGCATGTCACATGTATTTAAATTGCTGATTTGGAATAAATAAAAAAAAAGTAACTTTTTAATATCACATCAACATTCTCAGTTAAATTTTTAACGATACACTAATAAAAAAATCAAAATTGCTCATTTTATAAAAATAGAGGAATTAAATAGTTTATTTTCAAAATAGATGACCAAATCATTTGTTTTACTAAAATAAAAAGACTAAAATTGTAATTAAGCTTAAACTATATTTACATGATGAACAAAGATTATTAATTTACTTAAAGTAATCTTATCTTTTTTCTGTTGTAATAATTTGGCCAAGATTGAAACTCTCTTTTCTGCTTTAATTATGTAAAGGGAGCGGCTGAGACGGAAAAAAAAAATGTCAACTATAATGATGCCATAGCATCGTCATCCTATACATTTGGATTCTTCAATAATTGAATTTTTTAATTTTGAAGTGCTGATTATATACTTTAATCAAACAAATCAAAACAAGATCACCTCTACTTATATATAATATAGGATCATCATGGCATCATTATCCTATGCTTTTCCTCTCCAATAATTGGAATGATATTATTTTAACAGGCGAATTGCATAAACACCCCCTTAAACTTAGTCCAAAAAGCAGCAAGCTTCAGGCTTCTTAAACTCTCACATTTATGTCCTAATATATAGTTGACACAATCCTAGAGGCACCGTTTGGAGGCAGATATTACTTGCATAAATCTTGAAGCTCGTTACAGAAATTTTCAATATAAGAAGAGTCTAGATCTTGTTTGAGTAATATCTCTCTGAATATATCATGCTTGGCTCTGACCTCTTTGCCAATTTCATTGTCATCATCCATCACAGTTTTCACAGCTTTGCACACACTCTCCTTGTTGAACAAGCCATCTTCTTCACCTTTCTCCACTTCCACCCCAACCTTTAAGCTACTCCCCATAAGCCTTGCATTGAATATCTGATCACTTTTATCTGGCAACAACACCAATTGACACTTATTCACTAATGCCTCTGATAAAGAACCAGACCCACAATGGGTAATGAAGCATCCCACAGATGGGTGTCCCAACATTAATTGCTGCTGCACCCACCCGCCATGCACAATCCCTCTTCCTTGAACCCTTTCTTCAAACCCCTCAGGAAATGCTGCTTCAACTGAGTCACACCCAATTGGGGATTTAAGTGCAGCGAAAAATGGCAGACCTGTTAAGTCAAGACCAAGCAACAACTCCTGGAATTGATGTTTGCTTAATATGCATTCACTTCCAAATGCACAGTAAACTAGAGAAGCAGTCTTGAATTGTCCAAGCCATGTGGCCCACTTTTCATCTAAACCAGAAGTTGGTGGCTCTGCTATAACAGGTCCTGAAAGCAGGGCAAGCTTCCCAAACTGCTCAAAAATATAATCAACATAAGGACCCTCAATTTCTCTACAACCTCTATATGCCACTGCATCACATTCCCTTGAACCAATTGAGAAACGTTCAAAGAAACCAACGCTGCTACCATACTCTTTTGTTCCTAGTGCAGTTAAGGCCCGTGCCTCATGGGCATGAAGCTGTATGGATGGATCAGGGAAGCCAAGAGGAGCCTGCATGATGTCTTGAGCAGAGTTGGTTGCTTGAGGCTTCCTTTTGGGGCGTAGATAAGCCTCTCCTACGGGACTGACAGTCAAGTACATAATAGACTTGATGCCCAATGGGCCAGTCAGATTTGGTATCCAGTGTGTGAAATCAAAGAAAACAATGCTTGGCTTTAACTCAAGGAGAAGAATTTTGATGTCATGCTCTGTGCGGTCCATTGCAGTAGCAAGAAGTGGGTGTAAATGAATAGGCACATCTGTAGTGGTCTCAGCATCATGAGGAAGGTCATCAACATGAGGAACATTGATAGGGACAAAGGTGATATGATGGGGGTTGAGGTTGAATTGCTCTAACTTGGCTTGTGTTCTTTTGGGGATCAAGAAGGAGATTTTGTGTCCTTTTTTGGCTAATTTGTTGGAGAGGTGTAGAAATGCGGTTAAGTGCCCCATGGCGAACCATGGAAACATTGCTATGTGCAAGG
Source organism: Cercis canadensis (assembly GCA_003255065.1). Lineage (NCBI taxonomy): Eukaryota > Viridiplantae > Streptophyta > Magnoliopsida > Fabales > Fabaceae > Cercis > Cercis canadensis. The sequence goes on from QAOA01001066.1 coordinate 3,017,893, forward strand.
AAGCTGCATCCCTGGCCATGGCTTCAAACTGCAGTGGATTAACAATTACACTAACCAGAATTTATAGCCAGAGGAAATGGTTTGGTGGGAAAATTCTGAGGTACTTGTCCAACGAATCAAAATGTATATTCTCTTTTATAATCAATAGGAAATAGTAGCTTGGAATACGAAGAGGCGCAGATATTCAACTCTTGGCATGAGATTAAACAATGTAATTAATATTATAATTATTAAAATCTCTTTCTCTATCTCTTTATCTCTTTTTCTGTGCCATCTCTGTATTCTCTCTCCTGTCTTTTTCTCACGCACTCTCTTTTCTCTTCTCTTATATTTTATTTTTTTCTTCTCTCCTCTCTTTTTCTTTTTCTGCGCCGGCCATCTCTCTCCTCTCACTCCTCTCTTCTCTGTCTTCCTTCTCCTCTCTCTAACAAATTAAAATAATAATATGAATAGGATATTTTGTGAATAATCAATAAATTATATCAAAGGAAAAGATATGGTTCAACTAACAAATTAAAATAATAATATTCAACTCATCACACTAAAATCTTTTGCTTCAAAACATGGAAGAAAAGAGATTTAATAATTAGGGAGCATTAAATAAATAGTAAGACATCGATTTATATTTATTTTAATATATTACTAAATAATTAAATTGACTACCCAAACATGCATATAGATTCTAAATTAAAAATTAATTTTTTCAAATCTTGGTCAGTTATTATCTGGTAGTGAGGATGATCCTATTGTTTTGGCAATAGTGTTTCACCAACCAAATTTCAAACATGCATATTGATTTTTATTTTGTTGTGAACCCATTAGCATACTTGTCCAGATTCAAAATTGTCACTCAAAGTGATTAGGTTGATAGAAAATCCCATGAATCCTTTACTGAAATCTTCTCAAACAGTTTCTCCTTTAAATGCAACAAGTCTGGGTGAGCTCCCCCTCTGCAGAATATTCGATTTGGTCTTAGGGAATGACCATTGTTTTGAATGATTTAATTCTAAATAGGATCCCTAAAATGGTTTACTGAACAAGGGGGAAAAAACTCTGATATATCTGTTCATTTACATTTTTCATGTGCATTGTGAATTTTGAAATGGCAGGTTTCTGAACTCCCTAATGAGACGAGACATAGGCCCTTTATGGAGTAGATGTTCTTATTTAAGTAAATTATTATTAAATCACTCAAATAAAAAATAATGTTAGGTGGGTAATCATAACAGAAGAGATTGGCTCCAACTTGCATAATTGATAGCCGGCTAAGTTATTATCCCCATGTGTTACACTCTCTTCAATTAAGTGGGATCCAATAAGACTTACATTATAATTTTGATGTCATTACAAAAATTTTGAAAAATTGAGTCACTTAGTATATGTTAGAATATACAATTTCTTATAAAATATAAGAACATCACAATATATGAAAGCATACCAAAAAATAAACTTATAAAAATTATTTTTTGACACGCTTTCTTATATCATATCATATTATACTTTATAATAAACTTTATGTCTTGATATATACTTTGTGACTCAATTTTTTAATATCTTCACAATGAAACTTAAATCATAATGTAACTCTAATTGGGTCCTATATGTAAGTGGAAAGATATTCCATAAGAAAATAGCATAAGTGAGTGGTAATATAGTGCTCAACTCTTCACTCATAAAGAATATCAATTTGCATCTGGATTTATCTCTCTCCGTTGTCTTGTTTGTGTTTTCTGTTTGTATCTGTCTAACTACAAGTTCATAAAGACTGCATCAACTACTAATGATGGACAAAGCAAAAATGACAAGGACAAGTGAAATTAAGCATAGCACACATGTTTTCTAATAAGATAGATTAAATCATTAAAAACATTTAACTTTATGATTGAGCAAAAAGATGAGGGAAAAAATTTATATTGAAGATCCAATTTATTAGACATAATTATATAATATAAAATTGTTATACAGACTTCCTTATTGAGATGAAAAATTAAACAAGCATATGTATTTTGTATCTAAACCTTTTTGCTTCAACCGGAAAAATTGCATCAGCTATTAATGTTGAAGAGAAGACCAAGAATTTGAATCGATCCAGTTATATGCAATAGGGCTCAGAAAAGCATCCGGAATACCGAAGGAGCTGACCAAAGCAAGTGCATGTGGTCTGAGTTCAGCACATAGTTTGGTCACTTCTTTCCTCACGGCAGCAACATTCTCCATTGACAAGTATCCATATCGGAGGAACGCAGCATCTTCTTCCAAGCAAATCAATGCATAAATGGATTTCAACAAACCTAAGACATTCTGCAGAGAAAGACAAAGGCAAAAGTTCAGTGAATGGATCTGTAATTCTGTTTTACCTCTTGATCAAGCAGTGAAAATGCCTATTTTCACAGAAGGAATACATAACAAACGAAAACTAAGATTTACCTTCAATGAACCAGCAGGTAAAACTGACTCAGCCTCCATGAAGGTTTGCAGTATTGCTCGCTCTGAGAAAGCTCTGCCCAATTCTTCAGCAAGAACATAACTCTGGCAGGAAAAAAGTTTCAAACTACTGAATGAAACAGTGAAAGGATGGGGGGATAATTAAAGAAACAGGATAGACTTCTCACTAGAATGAAGGCTGACTCTTTGCTTTCTCCCTGAGCTTGATATTGTGATATCTCTGAAGAAAAACGTCTCAATAAATCTCGCTCTCTTAAGTGGAATGCATCAATCTGTATAATTGAGAAGTAAGAATAAATAGACGTTTCTATCAGATCAATCCTGTCATTAACTGGTATACTCAAATGATATCACCTGAAATTGGCTGCTCCTGATGGTAGAACTTGTAAGCTGAGATGGAATGACGGGCCAAGGTTTATTCATGTGTTCCAATCCCAAACCTTTAAATGGCTTGTTCGTCTTCTGATTTGCTATGAATTCAGCAAGAAGTGCCTTGCTGACCTGATAAGGACGAACAAATTCTATAAGTTCATACATAGCATAGAAAAAAGAGGAGAATGATACTTAAATTTAACACAAATAATCCCATGCAACTTCGAGTGAATAAGTGAAAAAGCACAAGTTAATCATTCATTAGATCATAAAGAGAACTCATTTCAACCTTGTTAGCATAAAATGTCTAACCAGGTTCAAACTTCATCAATTGCAAAACCTGGGAAATGGTCAGTTCTAGAGATCCTTGGTTAACTAGACAATTAAAATTACAAACGCATAAAGCATATTGATCTTTATTAACAAACTAATCAACTCAAAAGTCTAAGACGTTAGGTCAAGGCCCAGGAATGGGTTTTATCTCTAACAAAACCACTCATATAAAGCTCTCTTTCTGGTTGAAGGATGTATAAATCTCAGATCCACTACTACCTTTTTGCTGGAACTTTATTCAATATCATTTTATCTAACATGAGCCCTAACAGAAAAGCCCTCTTTGGGGTCACACTAGTATTGAAGCTTGAAGTCCTTGCTTAGTCTCCTTGAAGTTGGCTCCTAAACAATAATTTCCGGATTATCACTTTTCACTCAAAATATCAAACAAAGTAAAATGCCTCTCTGTCAGGATTCATATATTGATTTGCCAGCACCACATCAAACTACTTTTAGGTTAGAACATTGTGAATCTGTGGTTAATCCTTATTTAAATTTCATAATCAACTGCACTATGTCCTACCTGCTGCATCAAAACATTGTTGTCCCCCTCAAAAGTCGACTGTACATCATATTCACCCTTCAAATGACCAACACGATTTTCAGTTTTCATGCCTTGTCCTCCACAGGCTTCACGACATTCCTGGTTCATGCAAATAAAACACTAGTGAGGCCAATAGCATATAACGTAACCAATGTAACAATCATCGCAATACTCACTTGAAGAGTTCTCATATTATTCCATGTAATAGTAGCCTTGTAAGCACTAGAAACAATATGAATGGTTTTGTTTGACTCAGGCGTTCGACTCACAAACATCCTTTTTAAATCATTTGCAGCAAAACTCATTGCATATCTGCAGAAAAGAGGAAAGATATGAACATAAACATACAGCATCTTAGGCCACTATATGTCTGTCATTGGTCAAAGTACCAAAGGAAACAAAAATATTGCAACTAAGCTTCGGCAGTATAGATACAAAAATGCCTGTTATTGGAGAACTTACGTCTTAGCAAGTAAAGGTAATAGACGCTGCTGATGACTTGGGTAATCAAGCAGTAGAACTTCAGGTTCATTTGGTGCAATAGAAAAGGCCCGCCTTGTTAATGCATATCTTATAGCAGTGGCTAAGCTAATCTAACAGCAAATGAATGATATTATAATTAAAGATAATCAAATTTGATAGGAGTTTGTTGAATCCAAAAACCACAAAGAAACATGATCAGATCCACAAAATAAATAAGCCATAAAAATGCCAAAGCAGATTTACCTTGGAGATGTAAACAGCACTGACAGCAATAGTTACACGACCAGAAGTCAAAGGAGACAAGAATGCTGCAAATCTCTGAAACAAGAATGATATATAATCCAAGACATGGGAGCAGGCTTAGAGGCTTAGTGATGGAAATAAGAAGAATACAACAAGACGAAAGAGGTGTCCTTCCAAGAAAATAATCACCTGATCTGGGTTCTTTATTGCACTCAAATATTGACCATCCGGGGAAACATCAGCGACTGAATTCAACATATTCTCTCTGGGTATCCTAACATTGTCAAACCTGAAATCAAATATACAGAGCTTTAGAGTTCAACATTATTTAAGTAAAATTTATCTATTTGGTAGAAACTTCTATCAAAAAATGTGTGTTGTTGTTACCAGATACGACCATTATCCACTCCATTTAAACCAGTTTTATGACCACAATCAGCTATTCGGATGTTTGAACATATGTTTCCATCTAAATCCCTGATTTGGGCAATAAAAGCATGGACCCCTTCACTTTTTCCATTTATGTTGAGCTGTGAAAAGACTATTGTGTGTGTTGCATGCTGAATAGCAATAAAAGAACATAATGTTAATATAATGCTAATATACATAAAGCTGAAGAAGTAGCAATGTCACTAAAACAATCTTATCACAGATAGAATGTAAAATAATTATCAGAAGTAATATAAAAAGGAACCATTACATTTGCCGCGCCACCAATCCAGTACTTCTGAGCCGACTCACAGGGAGTGTTAATGACAAATTCTCCAGTGTTTGAATCATAAGTAGTGACTGTCTCAATCCCTCGGACCTATAAACATTAGTGTGGGAAAGCATCATTAGAAAAGGCAAAGGCATAATAAACTACACATGGGCCTAATAATCCAGACTTATTAAACAACCTTCACGTACATTACTTCCATGGCCCAATTCAGTCATTGCAAAACAACCCTTGATCTTATAGTTCTCAGTGTCTTTCAACCACTTCTCATGATGACGCTTGGTTCCCATAAATTGTATGGCCCCGCCCCTGAAATTAATTATATATCAAACAAACTAACAATTAGTTCATCCTTTATATTTACTAATTTCCAAATACAAATCATATCATGAGAGCTGCGGCGAACATGTCCATTATTCTTTTCTTGTTTTCTGCCACAACCATCACCAGCAATTAAGGGAAAGCAAACAGTAGCATCTAATCAACTAATTTAGTCACGTTACAATTTTTAAATTCTGCTCCAGAATTTTAGGCTCTAGAAGTTTATGAAAGATAGAATATATCTTCTCTCAACGAAAGGAACGTGTTAAAAATCTAAACTTGTTTCTTTCAAAGAACTTACAGACACTATACAAACACATGTATTCCCCTCTCCCAACCCCCTCCCTGCCAAAACACACACACACAAACAAGGCTTGGACTCCGATGAAAAAGTTAATCCTCAACCAAATTGAAGAAATGAACACATACCACAAGTGGAAGTGAACACCAAGCTTAATCGCGAGGGAGTGATCATAGATCCCAAGAACCTCAAAGCGCGCAAATTTCTTCATTTCGGCCTCGGGCCCTTTACTCGTAAGCCAACCTTCAAAAACCCCATGATCCAATAGATACCCAATTCGCTTCATGGTCATCTCCCTTTGTTGCTCCATCGACTGGTTATAATCGGGGCAAACAAACACTCTGCCACCCGAAATCTTAGGGTTGAATAGCTTGCTCTGCAGAATTAACCCAAAAACCCAGTCTCGGTCCTCCAAATTGTGACCGTCCATGAGCTTCCGCATCTCTTTGATGTCGAAAGCAAAGGATTCAGACAGTTCCGGGGGAGAGTAGTTGAGGCAAACATTGGGTTCGAGAATGGTTCGCGAAGAAGCTTGAAGGAGGTGATTGGAAAGGACCTGGGTTCGCCATGAAGCGCGATCCATTGGACCAAGAGAGAGGTTTGAGAAAGATTACACAGTGGGAAAAGGGAAAAGCTCTTAAGAGAAAGTGAGAGCGAGGAAGGGAAATGTTTAGGCGGGGAGGTAGGTGGGTGGTGTCACGCAACTGAGATAACTGTTTTTTATAGTTCAGAATCCGTTGACTTTTTTCCCAGTCTACAATGAAACATAGTTTTTTCTTGCACAGATCGAAGCAAAAGGGATTTACCTCTTGGCTGGAAGATGATCCAATTGAATATTTCATAATGTCATCAAAAATTAAATTTACTTTATAACTATTTTTTATTATAAATATAACATTTCTATAAGGTGAGTACCATATTATTATCCCTTATGATATTTCCTTATGCTACATTTTCTTATTTATGCATGGGACCCAATGAAAGCTACAGTGTGATTTTGGTATCATTACAAAAATTTTAAAAAATTGAGTTACTTAGTATGTGTTAAAACACATAATTCTTAATAAAATATAAGATCAGCACGATATAAGAAAGCGTGCTAGGAAATAACTTTTTCAAGTTTATTTTTTGGCATGATTTCTTATATCGTAATGTTCTTACATTTTGTTAGTAACTGTGTGTTCTGACACATACTAAGTGACTTAATTTTTCAAAATATTCGCAATAATATCAAAATTACACTGTAAGTCTTATTGTGTCCCACCCAACTAAAGAAGAGTGTAGCATAAAAGAATAATATAAAGAGTGGTAGCTTAGCTCTCACATTTTTATAAATAATATAATTCACTTTTTGTCGAAATAGCATTATTCATTATCAAAGATAGAGTATTGATAACTACTTTTATTATAAATATAACATTTTTATAAAATTTATTAATTATCAAATATGCATAGTAGAATTGCCTAACCCACCTAATTCATCATTTTTTATTGAAATAGCATTATTCATTATCGAAGATAGAGTATCTAATAATCAAATTATTTCCCTTGTAAGGCCTACGTTCAAATCTCATTGTGAGCAGTTCACTTTTGATAAATAATTTATAAATAATAGTGTAAACCCTTACTGAGACTTGTAGCATGTCTTAGACTTAAAAATGAGGTAGTCTCCCATCATTTTAAATTTTTTTTCTACCAAAAAAAAAATAGAGTATAATTTATTAATCATATTTTTTTTTATATGAATCATAACAATTTTTTTTTGGTAACATCAATCATAACAAATTTTCGAGCTTATTTTCAATTCTACAACTATCAATAATTGCGAATGATATTATTTATTGCCAATAACATTATTTATATAACTTTTTGTTCATAATTGCATATAAATATATAAGTAATTAAGTACACCTATTTTAATTTTTATAAAAAAAATATTAGGTAAACTTACTGGAATTTAGATTGAAATATTTATTTTATCACGTACAATTACAAAGGTAAAAGTAGTACACATAATGTTATCTTATAATCGTCACTTACAAGAAAAATACAAAAGAGAAGTTTCAAAAAGAATTAAAAATATATATAACTGCCTTGAAATACGTGTGATTTTATCCATATGGATAAGGTAGTTATTATCTCCTCCAATCTCAAATACTTAATTGTCCTCGTCAAGTTGCAGTTTTGTTTTCTCCTTTGACTAGTATAGTCATTTTTAATTCTTTCATTTTGAATCTGTACAAGGGTGGAAGGAATATCCATTGGGTCTGTTATTTTTTTTGGAGAAATGCATATTATAACATGTTAATCTTTACACTGTATTATATTAGTGAATTAACAAAATTTTAGATCATTCAATTGAAGTTAAATTATGGAAGCTATATCAATAAAAATTAATATGAGCTACCCTTTAATCCAAGAGCAAGCACACATTAGATTTATGGCAATTGCTCCTTTGGATGTTTCTTGGAATTCTGGGCAGAAGGTGGTGCATGGTACAACTGACGACTATTGAATTGTTAATGATGCTACATTGACAGTGAAAATACAACAATTTCTCAGAAGCATTGGAAATTTTCTTCTCATAAAGAGTATGAGGAAGTTTTCAACTCAGAAAAAATAGTAGCTATTCAGTAATAAAAAAATTGAAAATATGATTGTTGATGATTCATGTTGTATGCAAAGTTCCAAACCATGAAAATTTGGTTGATTTGTTCTAGTAGTTAATCCGAGTGAGAAATGGTTCAGGTGAGTTACCAGTATATAGATTGCAACTAACTGTGATTTTACGATTCAATTTCTTGCCAATCACTATTCTTTAACCTCATCTAAAAGCACAGGAAATAGTGATGAGTATTGTAAGTTCCGGGCATACATCTGAACACAGCATATTATTTTTATTCAACTAGAAAGAAGTAAAATTTGGTATAATCTAAGAGAACATAACTCTATTCCTATATATCATCAAACAATGCTAAGAGACAAAACATGAAAATTATAACAAATTTCCCAGAATGCTTGGTTATTAATTGAGAATGTTGGAACAAACAGATACTTGTTTACAGTCAAGACCTTCGTTTTATCTCAAACTATGAAGAGCAGCATCCAGCATTTTTAACAGCTGAAACATCGTCCCTACTGCCAACATTGATTGTCTGTCCCTTGGGCAAGGCAGCAGGATCATCGCCAATCTCAAGAGTCTTCCTACTGACAACACGATATATCTGAGTTAACACTTCTGTGAAGGCATTGTCAACATTCAAGGACTCGAGTGCAGAGGTTTCCATAAAAAATGTGTTTTCTCTCTCGGCAAATGACTTGGCATCATCCGTGGACACAGCACGCAAATGGCGTAGATCTGCCTTATTTCCCACAAACATGATTACAATGTTGGCATCAGTGTGATCCCGGAGCTCCTTCAACCATCTCTCAACATTTTCAAAAGTCACATGTCTGGTAACATCATAGACAAGCAATGCACCAACAGCTCCACGATAGTATGCACTTGTGATTGCACGGTATCTGGGGAAACAAAACATGAGGCTCACATATAATATGCATTCTCAAGTAGGTTTAGTTCATCTACTCTTAATTTACAAAATCATCAAGGCATAAGTTGTCTAACTTGCCTTGACATGTGCATTAATTAGCCATGCCATGGAGAAGAGGATGTAGCAACATTTTTGCTAAACTAACCTCCATGGACGATCAATCCTACCCACTAAAGGGTGGGTGCCAATCTCTATTGGTCATCAAAGCCTCATATATAACACTTGTTTCTATTAATAACAGGGAATGAGAATAACAAAAAAATGCAGTTTTGTGGTTCAGCATCTTAATTATTCAGATCTCAGACGCAATGATTCCATACCCATATAGGCCTAAAACTAATGAAACCCACAAAAATTTATTAGAAGCACCATTTATGCATTACCAATCATCAAATGATCTTACATTAATCATCTTCCAAGAGTCCAAAAATTTCATCTTCACAAAGAAAATTGGAAACAATATAGAAATGCTACATTGAATGAAATCAGATTCAGAAAGAAATGATAAGGGAAAAGGGATTACCTTTCTTGGCCAGCGGTGTCCCAAATTTGTGCCTTTACTATTTTGTCATCCACCTGAACGCTACGGGTAGCAAATTCAACACCAATGGTGGATTTGGATTCCAAGCTGAATTCATTTTTGGTAAATCTAGACAAGAGATTGGACTTGCCAACACCGGAGTCTCCGATTAGCACCACCTTGAACAAGTAGTCGTAATCATCATCCGCTCTGTACGGAGCCATTTCTGGCCTATGTTTCTCTGGGGTTGGCGGTGTGGGCTTCTTTCAAATTTAATGGAATTGGGAGGGTTTCGTAGAACCAAATTCAATGAAATAGGTGGGTTTTTAATCAAAATTAAGGATTTTAAAGATGTTAATGCGTTTAAATTTTGTAACTTTCAGCATTGCAGCGGACACGGAGAGAGAAAGACAAAGACGTGTGCCGTGTATGGAGAAGGTAGCCGCCGCTTGCCGAAGGAGGGAGGGAGAAGCATTCAAAGCTAAAATTGTCTCCCTACAAATTAAAAAGCTTTTCCTGCTTTTATGTTTTTTTAATTTTCTCCTCACCCTCTAGGCCATTTTAGTCATGGAGGAAAAAGGGGGGCGTTAATAATTTTGGGTTTGGGATGTGTTTAAAATTTTAAATATCTAATTAAAATAAAATAAAATTTATATTGTTTCAATGTCTTTTTTTTTTTTTAAAAAAAGTATCATATTTGGTAATTTGATGATATTATCTGTAACTTACATATCCCAATTTTCATATTTAAAATGGGTTTGCTTTTGGTGCTAACAACTCATTAGGAGAGAATGCTAGTAATATGAATTTCCCAATCTTTTTGTAATATTAACATCTTTTACGCAATTAATTTTTGTAAATATTTTTTTCTGGTGACAATACATAGGCTTAAATTTAAAAAGTGTCTACAAATTTCTCAGCCGTATCCTTTGAAGATACGTGAGGTTTCTAAGTTCATTGAGATTGAAATCATTTTAAAATTAGGACATTTTCTTTGTTTGAATTTTGAAAAGTAAAAAAGAAGAAAAAACCACCTAACCTAGCAATATAAATAATACATCTTTCTTCTTGTCATTAACTAAACTTTTTTCTTTCTTTAGGTAGGAAGTTTCCAATTCAAAATGCTAGGACTTAATCTTCATATGATTATTTACACTCTCGACAGAAAAATGCCTTGGTCATTGATGTGAACCAGGAAACCACTTGCAACTCTGGTTCATCACCATCACTTCAGCAAGGTGGCGATTAAGATAATGAAGGGTCAAGTTTACCAAAATCTATTACTTGATGAATTTAAATGTAGGCTCTTGCCTTGAGATTATTCAACAGGACATGAAGCAAAAACTACTAGAATCTGCGATTTCCATCTTATGAGCATCTACTTTCCCATGTTCCTTTACTACAGGCTAAATTGATCCATTACACATGATAGATATTAGTATTTAAAACTTCAAATTAAATGCAGACATTAAGAAATTAAATGCTACAATATATGGATATAAAGGTTTCTAGACAGTGGCACCTGCCAGATTAACATTTACTGTAGTAAGTAAATCAACCTCTCACAAAGTGTTGTCAAAAGCCATATTCTAGCATTCTAAGCTACAATTACAACATGACAAAGGTCATAAAGGCATTAACTACTAACTTTCATATTGCTAAAATACTGACGAATATATCTTTTCGATATTACAAAACAAGTAGCAACTTGTTCCATTGCCATTGTCAATTATTTGTTAGAAATACAATATTGAGTTGTGTTATCATTTTCAAAGAATATATCTTCTTGCAGTATCTCATCTGTAATAACTCACTTGGATTGAGGAAGAAGCAAAAAATGACTGTGATGACTATGCCATACACTCAATAAATTAATGCTACAAAACTGCATCGAGGACAAATTCCTCATTCCTTTGGCTTTTTACTCATGCTTTTACGCTTGTTAACCTCAAGATATTTTTTCCTTAACCGGATGGCTTTTGGAGTAACCTTCAAAGAAACCAGAGGTAAATAAGAGATGCCACAGTAAAAACAAAGAGCAGCAGAATAGGTATTGTCAAGGGAAGAACCCCAAGAGGAAAATGTAGATTTTTTTTTTTTGTTTATTTTGTGGGGAGGGGGGTGTTGATTAATTGGGTGCAGGGTGGAGGAGGGATGAAAAGTATGTTCATCTTGCGTCACAAAATATCAGAAAACTTTTGTCTAGCATAAAGGACCACAGGAACTTACCTCAATAAGCTCATCTGAAGCAACATACCCTATAGCTTCTTCAAGCGTTATCTGCAAACAAACAACAATCAGATGAAAGTAAACAGGTTACATGTAAAAATCTAGAAGCATTATCTTGTAGCAGCTTTTCTGCTAAAGTTTTTTTTTTTTTTGGGTTTCATTGGAGGCTACACTACAAGGCATAGCTTATCACCTCCCATAATCCCACTTAACCCAGTCCAACTGAATTTTGAAAATAGGACCTTCCCTAAGGAGTACCCAGTCTCCAGTGCTCAACCATTGGGGTGTCGGGGGACAACTTTTCTGCTAACTGCTTTACAATCACATACTAAGCCCTGTCACCTCCCATAATCCCACTCAACTCAGTCCCAATGGATCTTTAACATAGAACCTTCCCAAAGTAGTACCTAGTACCTNTCTTGTAGCAGCTTTTCTGCTAAAGTTTTTTTTTTTGGGGTTTCATTGGAGGCTACACTACAAGGCATAGCTTATCACCTCCCATAATCCCACTTAACCCAGTCCAACTGAATTTTGAAAATAGGACCTTCCCTAAGGAGTACCCAGTCTCCAGTGCTCAACCATTGGGGTGTCGGGGGACAACTTTTCTGCTAACTGCTTTACAATCACATACTAAGCCCTGTCACCTCCCATAATCCCACTCAACTCAGTCCCAATGGATCTTTAACATAGAACCTTCCCAAAGTAGTACCTAGTACCTGATGCTCAACCATTGGGGTGTCTGGGGACAGCTTTTCTGCTAACTGCTTTCCATTCACATACTGTACATTCAATATCTGACAGAAGCACAAAATGCTACCACAAATAAAACATAAAGCTTGCCAGGTTTCTCCAAAGATTTTGGCATAAATGCACCAAGATCCAGAAAACCAAAAGAATTATTGCCCAAGCTTTTTTGACCAAAAAAAACAAGCAACTTCAAAACTCCTCACTTTTCAGTCAGAGATGATGATAAGTTAGTTGTTTGAATCACATCTGTCATGTACTTTTCAGTCTTTAGAAAAGTATCGGAGTATGTGAACTCCTAATTAGGTCTTACAGTTGATGAATCCTACAACTCATTGCTAAACATCCCATGTATTAAAGCATAGAGGTACTGAACTCTCCTCAGTCATGTGGGCATTGCAATTCTCACTAGTCTAAAATGAACAAGATGTAAGAACATAGCACATAGATACATACTAGGCGAGGGGGAGTTAGCTTCACATTCTCATCCTTTCCTGGAGCACGAATATTTGTAAGTTCTTTAGTTCTCACTGGATTGATCTGTAGAATCATAATCTTTATCAGTAAGTCACTAAATTTTATATAACACTAATGGTCAGGTTAAAAATACTTCTCCTTACATCAAGATCTGTATCCCGTGAATGTTCACCAACAATCATTCCATCATATGTCTGTACACCAATGAACAATAAATAATTATTGGCAACATACAAGAAAAACTTATATATACAATTCAAGCAATATGCACATCTTGAATTCCATTAAATCAAGCACCATTTCTCATGCTTCATCATCATTTCAAGGTCAGTGTGTGACCACAATTCAAGGACCATCAAGTCCTCCACTTGTTTTTAGTCAAAAAGAATCATGGCTAGAATGAAAGGATAATGCTGTAAAAATTACAAATAATCCCAAAAACATGGACTCAATGAAGAGCTTAAGAGAGATAAACACATATTGACTATAATGCTTGTTATCAGAATTTCATATTGAATAGACACACACAAGGAAGAGATTTCCTAACCACCCAATACATTTCAACGGAGAAGTATGATAGTAGAGGGGATAAAGATACTAGCAGCATTCAATATTTGTTTTAGAAAAATTGGGACAACTTTTTTTCAAAAAAGAGGTCCCATAAGTATATCATATCACAAATAAAAGATGAAAAATTAAGAGAGAAAGGACACCTAGTTCTAACCTCAATTCCAGGAGTCACAAACAGAGTCCCACGAGGTTCTAAGCTTGTTAATGCATGTGCAGTGATAGTCCCAAAACCCATTGAGACCTGTTCGATTAATCAAATACAATATGATAGGTCAATTATTGTAGTAGTTCAAAAATCAATGCTCTGATTAGTAACTGAATAGTGGAATCTACACTAGTTTGGCACCGGAAAAGCATACCAGTACTCCTTTCCTGACATTGCCAAGAGGACCTCGATGTTTTTCATAATCTGCAAAACAACAATGCAGGTTAGCAAGACTCATACAATTAAGTTAGTAATGCTAAATTAAGCTGCAAAGAAATTTCTTCTGTTTTTACTTTTTTTATTTTTGGGATAAAAAAGCCGCAATGAAAAATGAATATGTTCAGAAGAAATTGCAGAAGGAGGAGTTCGTGGAACATGCAAGCATTAGGTTAGGCTCTATCCATATAGAAAGGAGCAAATCCAAAGAATTTGGGCAACCAAAAAACATTATTTCCATAAATGTAGTAGTGTACAGCAACAAGATTGGCATCATTACTATCTGTTAGAAAAAAAAAATTCCAAATAACTCAAATGGCATGAGACTGAGATATGATAGACACTAAAAAGTTAATAGAAAAAAGAGATCAAGAGTGTCTAGGAAAAAATGCATACTGAGGAAAGCACGATGCATAAAGCCAGTTCCACGTGTGTCACTGCTGAACACACTCCTGTAACCAACCAAGCCCCTGAACAAACAAGGGCACTATAAGCACAAACATGGGGGCATCACAACTAATTAAATAGAGAAAGTAGACACGCAGAGAGAAAGAGACAACTAAGCTAACCTTGATGGACATGTNTTTGGGCATCATTACTATCTGTTAGAAAAAAAAAATTCCAAATAACTCAAATGGCATGAGACTGAGATATGATAGACACTAAAAAGTTAATAGAAAAAAGAGATCAAGAGTGTCTAGGAAAAAATGCATACTGAGGAAAGCACGATGCATAAAGCCAGTTCCACGTGTGTCACTGCTGAACACACTCCTGTAACCAACCAAGCCCCTGAACAAACAAGGGCACTATAAGCACAAACATGGGGGCATCACAACTAATTAAATAGAGAAAGTAGACACGCAGAGAGAAAGAGACAACTAAGCTAACCTTGATGGACATGTCAAAGACAATCTAGTCCGACCAACAGTTCCTGAGACAGGACCCATGTCATTAACCTCAGCTCGCCTATGAGACAAGGCCTCCATTACTAACCCCACATGCTCATCGTTTACCTAATATAAACAGATTATGATGTGAAAGATCCAAACTCTTGGACAAAGAACTATGAGCATTAAATGGAATTCTTACCTCAATAGTAACTTCTTCTATTGGCTCAAGTTTCTGACCATTTTCAGTTTTATACCTGAACCAACAGAAGGTATATTTAAGCTGTGAGTAACGAGTAAGAAACGGAAAAAGAAATGTGAGCTGTAAGAAGGAATAACTCAATAAGAACCACTAAGCAGTATAAGGGAATTTGGCCACATTAAAAAATTTCAAGGGACCAAAAAAGAAGTATTTTAGATGAAGATGTATGTTTAATGACATGATAACTAGACCTTCTGTGATCCATTTGATAACAAGAAAGTTTCATTCAGTATGACCCCATAGAGCAGTCCAAAAGAAGCAAAAGCTGATTTGAAGTTATATCATTCAAATTACCATCCAACCTTAAAACATTACCATAGAAACAAAAGGGAATGTAAGGACTCCCCCGGCACAAATACCAGGCATCCTCAAACAATGATATGCTGTGAGATGAAATAAATGATTCCCTGACCAGCCTTCAAATCCACCGATTCAAAGACAACAGTCTCTGCTTAATTTGTTGATTTTAATTTGTTAATTCTGATCCCTCTCTCTACTACAACATCCAAAGCATGGCATAGCAAACGTACAGCAGTTACTAAATAACTATATCGCATATCAGCAAACAAAATCACACTGGGTCACAACAGATAATGAAACTAACCAACCCAAAGCCTTAGTCTCTAAAACTCACATGACTTTAGGAGGAGAGACAGACAACTCAAATCCTTCACGCCTCATATTCTCAATTAAGATACCTGTTAAAACTGATGTGAGCAGATGCCTAAAATTTGTTTAGAAAAAGAAAATAAAATGACAGAGAAAACATTATGTGAACAATTTCCAAAGGTACACCATGGTAAATTTCAAGGAGACAGGAACAAACCCAGCTGCAGCTCTCCTCGTCCCTGAACTTCAAATGACTCTGATAAGCCTGGAAGCACATTTATGGCGAGGTTTGTTTCAGCTTCCGCCATCAGCCGGTCACCAATTTTTCCACCAGTCAACTAAAAATATATCAGCATTAGCCTTTACTCTGTTTACAGAAAAATAGAAGAAATATATGCAGGAATTATAGCATTCAGCTTAGAGATATTTAAAGGGAAAGTCGGAGTCTGGTTGGAATCCTGACTCAAAGCAAATAAGGGAAAAGAAGCTAACAGAATGTAAAGCCAAGGCATCAGTTTTGACAAATGATGCAAACAGCAACACAAGCAACTCATGGGAGCAAAGAAGGTAAAGTCAACAACTTACATGAGTACCATCACGACCAGCTAATGGAGAGTCATTTACACCAAAAGTCATGGAAATTGTTGGAGGGTCCAACTCAAATGTGGGCAATGCAGACAAAACCTAGCATATAAATCATGAAATTTCTACAGTCACCAAGTCATACCCATAGGATTCTTGAATCAGAAGATTTTCTTTGTAAGTCTATATATTAACTGATAAACACACAATAAAATACAGAAGGCAGATTAAGCATCTCAACCAGAGAGCAAGTGAAGAAGTAATTAAATTTTGAATGATGTTATTTTTCTTTTTTTTTGAAAAAGAATGATATTAATATTTTGATCTAAAAGATTTCCAAAACAAAGGGGGATTTGAAATTTTGAACATCATGATAACAGAAACAATACTTGGAAACATACAGGCAGATGTCCTATAATATATCAAGGTAAATATAGAGGTGAATTTTTAAATCTGTGCAACCATAGGGTATTCTTGTAAAATTAAAAAATATGATAATATTTTTTATATGTTAATAAACTTATATTAATAAATTATATTTTATCTAATCAATCATTGGCTAAAAAGCCATAGAGTGCTAAAATAAGGTCACATGCACAACTTTTTTCATTTAATGGCCAAACCAAATGGCCAGACAAGAACAAAAATAGCATAAACATAATATATACTAAAAATTGAATCACAATCCTATACCTCAGCAGTTGCTACCGTATGGCCTATTGATGGACTTGCTAAGCCAGCCATTGAAATTATATCACCAGCTCCAGCACAATCAATTAGAACCATGCTTGTACCCTTTTTCTTCATCAGTTTCACCACCTACAAGATAAAAATAAACATCGGTTTCACCACCTAAAAGATAAAAATAAACAAAATTTGAGCTGCTTGTGGAAGGTCAAGATATATTGATTTAAAATAAGGTAAATCAATATGGCCAACAAGAAAAGGTAAATCAAGGTCATTAATAAAAGACTGCTATAATGACTTCGCCATTCAGTTCAAAATTTGACCCATTTTAAGATAATTAATATTTGGAGCACTAATTATCATTCCCACTCATATTTGTAAACAAAAATTATGCTTACCTATGTGATTTTCATAACGTCTATTACAAGCATATTCTTAAGCATTCCCTACAGCATGGAAGACAAAACCTTGAAAGGAACAAGAAACATATTACATAAAATAGAGGTCCCCTAACATTCAATATAGAATTTGCATCTAGACATGAAAATCACTTTTTCACAGACACTGTACAGGTGAAAATAATTGCCAATGCCAGCATCAATTTCAGTTTCCCTCTTACCATGTCACGCCTATAAAATATTCATAATTTGATAGAAAAAATTAAGGACAATGAAAGGGCAGAGATACTTTGATAATAAACAATTTACTCCAGACTAGCAGTAAGAATGATATAAAAGAAGTGCATAAGAAGCCATCATAAGCATAAGTAGGGGACCAGGGGCATCCTTTTCTAACATATGGCCATTAATTATATTTATAAGAATATGATGCCAAACTTTCTCATGGTGTATTGCAAAAACTAAGGCTTTTAAATTTTATTTCTAGATCATATTCAAATGAAGTAAGCATCAAAACTAAAAAGAAAATATAATAAACTTGCAAGAGAATTTAGAAATTATACTTTGGCTGAATAAACATCAAAACTAAATCTTGTACCAATTATTATCTTGAGTATCAGTCTAATACTATCCAGCTGCAACCGCAATTACAAGATCATAGATCAACAAACCTTTCCATCTTCGATCTTTTCTACACCAGAATCTTTGCTACGAAGTCCATGAACTCTATCACCAACACGAACAACTCCAGAATAAATGCGTCCAGTCAAGATTCGTCCAAGATAGAAGTCGCGTTCCATCATTGAAACCTGAAAGGCACTATTAAGCATAGTTTTTTGCTGATCCCAAGTATCCAACCCAAGAAACTATAAGAGAATCAACCATAGTTATAGAGGATGTAAGTGAAAGGAAATGATAACAGATTTCCTAAAATTCTTAACTACTGGATTCCAAAAGGGAATTTATCACACAAAAGAAACACAATAATAAACCCCTCAAATTTAAATACCAACCAGCATTTGAAAAGGTGCATCAATGTTTGCTTTTGGTGGTGGGACATGTGCTATAATGGCATCAAGCAACTGGGACATATTTTTCCCCTCAGCAGGAGGATCCTTGGTAAAGGTCGTGGATGCCCATCCTTCTTTAGCAGAAGCATAAAGAACTGGAAAGTCTAGTTGCTCCTCTATATATGTGCACAAAACGAATAGAGAAAAATATAGTTCATCAAAAAAGGAGTTGAAGTTATAGAACAAGCAAGCATTGTCATAGAATATTTCCAATTTTTACCTGTAGCACCCAGGTTTGCAAAAAGATCAAACACCAGACTCTCAACTTCATTACATCTCTCCTCAGAAACTGTAAAAGTTATAACAGTGAGAATTAGGCCACAACTATAGCAAAAGAACAAAAAAGTACAAATCATAATATGTTGATATAAGGAGGAAAAATGGTTCGCCTTTTCCAATAAAAACTTAGATACACTGTTTTTGGGTACCAACATTAGTAGGAATTTGAGGAAGTTCTATTTTTTAAGGTATGAAATGTAGCATGAAGAAACAGCAATTAGGAGGGGAACACCAACCAAATCTAGAAAGTAAAATAAAAAGATGACACAAAAAACTTTGAACTCAAGGACAAATACAAGGAAAAAAAATAATATTATCAGATTGCATTCATGGAGGCAACTGACAAAGAAGTTGGTACTCTTTTTTTTTTTTTTTCGTCTTCCGCTTCACTTCTTCTACATGTATGGCTTCATAAACCACGTCATAATACATAAATTCTAGTGTAGACGATATGACCTAAAATAAACAGACAGAAAGAGAATGAGAAGACTACCTGCAGGTCGGTCTACTTTGTTCAAAAGAAGAAGAGGTCGCAACCCATATTTTAAGGCTTTTGCAAGAACAAATTTGGTTTGCGCCAGTGGACCTTCACCTGCATCTACAACCAAAATTGCTCCTTCAACCATACCAACCACCCGTTCAACCTAGTCATCAATCACCCATGAGGTTGAACCAAAATAAATGTGACCAATTAAAAGAGCTTCAGAAAGGCATTTCAATTGACAGCATAAGGAAGAAGGTAAGTTTATCAATCCATTAAAAAGTAATGTCTGCATAGCAGCTGTGTAAAATATGAAATTTCTACAACACAGACCTAATAGTTCTGAATGTCCCCTCCTTATAGATTCAACCCTAAGAACTATAAAATACCAGTTTGCATACTGTAAAAATGTCCAAAACCAACATTTTCCCTCAAGATTAACACATCTTTTCTCCTCCACCCTCTCTCTTCAACCCAACCTTTAGCTTTTAATTTTCTTGCAATAAGTAAAGAGGGTGCCATCGAACCTGTACATAGTTTTAATTAAAATTAGCTACACATGAAAAAATTTATTGGTTACCAAATGGCAGACTGGTAGAAAGCCACCAGCAAGAACTATGATATTCAATGACAGAGTTTGTTTAAATGATAATTTCTTCTGAATATCTTGGAAACAAACATTTCATCATTTATCTTAGACGTATTATCATTTATGGCACAAGGAATTTCTTCTCTTAATAAGTTTAGATTTCAATCCAGTAATTAAAGCACTTCCTGATCGATTATGGAAATTACAAATATGTTTAAAAATATGCTATTATTAACCCCAGTTGAAACTTACTTCACCACCAAAATCTGCATGTCCTGGTGTATCAACCATGTTTAGCTCATTTTCCTTCCACAAAATGGATGTAACCTGCAAAAGGTCATCAGAAGATCACAACTTTGTCGAAGGAGGCATAGTGGCAAACTATTTACAATCTATTTCAATTAAGGAATAGGTCACTAACAGACTTTCAATGAAAGTAGATGTTTCTACACGAAATTAATTTAGTCATCTGTGAAAAATATAGCATGTAATTGATAACAGGATAGTCATACGTTTGACATATTCTGCACCAAAAAGAAAACATGATTTTCAAAACTGAATATATCACAGATCAGTTAGATTATTTACAAAAATTTGCAGCATAATAACATAATTAATGACAGAGGAGAATGAAGATGATCACTCGAACTTAGCAAGACTGCACAAATAATACAATTTCAATCTCTTCAAATCAAAAAGAAAAAAATCATTTCAACTTCAACTATCTTCTTCCTGGGATTCAAAATGCGGTTACCCAGTAGCTCCTGGTTTGCAAAGAGGCCGAAGAATAATAAAATGCTAAGATTTAAAATGATTGTTTGCTCAAATCAATTGTTAGCATTTGAATCCTGGAATTTCAACCACCATAACAGCAAACAGAAGTTTCTCACTGTAAATGTTCAGTCAATGATATAATCCCTCCTTCTTCATATATATTAAAAGAAAAAACCAATCACCAATAAACCGCAGCGACAAAATTAAGTGAAGACACTTCTTTATGTAAAAAAAGGTTCTTTATCACACAGTCCTACAGTAATAAGCTTCAAACTTTATAGTTTTTTTAAATGGTCATTCTACTTAAAAGGGGCTAAAAATCGTTTGTCGGGAGCTCACTCAACAGAGGCTGCTTCAAAATATACTTCTCACTCCAAGTAAGAAATTGATGATAATCTCAATGAATACGAAGTCCAAGTGGTGACTTAATCTCAAACATTTTTTATTTTTTTTGGAAAAGCACTAACCTTGGAAGCGATTGTGATACCGCGCTCTCGCTCTAGACTGATGGAGTCCATGGCGCGCTCGTGGGGTATGTCGGCGCCACACTGACGAAGCAGTCGATCCATGAGGGTGGTCTTGCCATGGTCAACATGGGCGATCACAGCCACGTTGCGGAGGCGGCTAGGGTCGAGGGCACTATTGGGTGCGGCGGCGGAGGAGGCTGCGGCCGCCGGAGCTGCGGAGAAGGCGCGTGAGAGGGGACTGGTTTGTGGGGATAAGCGATATGGAGTGAGAGGGGATGAAGAAGAGTAAAACGACTTTCTGGTTGAGAACCAGAGAGAACGAAGAACAGGACCCGCCATTTTCCCCAACGAGAAAATAGCAAGTTTTGATTTTGGCTTTGCCTTATACCCAAAGGGTTTAACACTTGGGCTGGGAAGGTTTTGGCAACCCCCATATCTCTTTTCCTCTTAAATTGGCAACAGTTTGATTTTTATTTTTTTTTAACTTACTACACCACATGAGAAATTATTTTTTTGGTAAATTGATTAATAAAATATATTTTAGTAAATGATATATTAAAATAGAGTAGTTTATAAATTATTTACTAAAATGAAATATTGTATAAATTATTTATCAAAATGATATATTTTTAATTATTTTATTTAAATGACATAAACAAAATGAGTTATATTACTTATAAGTTACTTTGAAATAGCATAATCTTTGAGGAGTCACGGTGCTTAGCGTAATCTCTTCATCTACGTGCTTATCAATCATTTAATTAAAACTGACACAAATCAATAAATAATTTCTAAACTATTTCATTAACATAAATATTTTACAAAATTATATTTTTTTTATTCATTTTACCCCATTTTCTTCTCTTTTTGGTTTTTTACACTTTAGTGAGAGGCCTAATGATTTTCCAAAGATTTTAACTTTTTTGTCATAATAAATTCATTTTTTTTTTCTCTAGTAGTAAAAAGTTTTCTTCTTTTAGCAAAAATGACAATAATAAGTGTGAAAAAAGGGAGGGAAATGGCTAATTGCACCTATAGGCTATATAGCCTTGGAAATTTTGGTGCTAAGAGCAAAATAACTGCCCAGAACAAAGTATATTGAGTTAGGCTATGTTGCAATTTGCATAGCATAGGGACACAAGTGAGCTGAACTATTTTTTCCTCTCTGATTGTGCTTCTTAACCATAGACAGAGAAGACAACATCGCATTTCAGTTTCTCTTGGCCAGTAAGGCGATAATACAACTCCTTGAGAGCCAGAGCATTTGTTTAAGTCCAATACATGCCAGGGAAAAGAAGGGATAAAGCTAAACGCATAAGAAGAATAAGATTTGGTTTCTGGCATGCTGAACTGTTTTGGAGCACTAAAATAAACATGTGGAAAGAAAAAATCTCTGCCCATTTTATTAGTAAATCTGATGTTGGATTTAACGACGACTACATATGGCAGCTATAAGATGATGCCAGAGCTTTACATGGCAAATCCCTGAAGCCCAGGCGAACTGTGAAGATGATGAGCCACGTCAGAGAGATGACCGTCATCAACTTTTATAATCACAAAACTTGTCTTGAATTCAACACATTCTATTGCATCAAGTAGATACATTGTAAAACGAGTTTTTCAAAAAAAAATAAAAATTGTAGTCCATATGTTCAAAAGGACAGCAACAATACAGAAAATAGGAAACATTGGCAGAGTTGTGGATGTTACAGAAGAGGATTAAAGATGAATACTAATCAAAGAAACACGCAAGGTCTGGTCTTCTTTCGTTTCTTCTTTGGCTTAGGTGGCTGCAAAACAACCTTGATTGCAGCATCAAAGACGGCCTTCACATTCTGAAATATATATTGCAGCAAAGAAATAAAAGAAAGAAAGAAAAAAAAAAAAAAGTCAATTGGTTCANAAAAAAAAAAAAAAAAAAAAAAAAAAGTTAGGCTGAGGCTTATTCCCAATTTCTGTCAAGAATCATAATAATACAAGCTGAAGGCAGCAGTCTCCAGGATATTGATATTTTTTGTGCTAAAACTTGGCTTATACGTTTTCTTTGGTGAAGAAAATGTTATATAACTATATAACCCGCATCAAATATCTTGCAACGAAGATAATCCACACAAATCACGCATTAAATATATATAGTTGCAATTGAAACTTATTCTGCTATAACACTCATTTTCCTTCCTTGGCTTAATTGCTTTTAGAAGACTCTTCTGCTACAACTAGCTTAAGGCATAAAGGCATAAAGAAATCTTAACCTGCTGAGTCTTTGAGCTGCACTCTATGTATACAGCAGCACCAATTGCTTTCTTCAGTTCCTCTCCCTGCCCAGGATTTCTCAGATTTAGGCGTGAAAAAACTAACAGGAGAAAAGGAACAAGAAGATATCCTATATATTTAAGAGGAAAACTGTGTTAGTTTCTAGTGACTTGCCTGGGCAGTACTAATAGGTGTTGCACCAGGATGATCAATCAAATACTGTCTGTCTCCGCGCAAATCTGCAGCCAATTACAAGCATGATTCCAGAACTATTAGACTTTACACTGCAGATAAACTTGCAGGTTAACTGACACTATAGCTCAAGTAATTTATAGCAGTAGCAGATAATACCAAGTTTGGTTCCCACAAGTACAACTGGAACAGTTGGAGCATAATGTCTCAGCTCAGGAATCCACTGCAAAAATTTGGCCTAGTGTCAGATTCTGTTGGCAGGAATATGCATTATATCATAGATGAAACTTGGAAGTATGAAGCTTGAAGTTCTGTTTGTATAATGAGTGTGTGTGTTTTTTTGGTGATTTGATGAAGAAGAAGAAGAAGAAGAACCTTTTTAGATATATTTTCATAGCTGGCTTTGCTGATGAGGGAGAAGGCAAGCAAGAACACATCTGCACCTCTGTAGCTTAAAGGCCTAAGCCTGTTGTAATCCTCTTGTCCTGAATTCATCAAGCTGAAATAAATGAGTAAAGGAGCATGCTAATACTAGCAGCAGCAGATGAGAAAACTAAGCAATTGAACCTAAACAAAGTTAATTTTCACTATTATTCAGCTGACTTGAAGGGTTAGCAGCATAAAGTAAATTACTTACCAGCAGTGTCCCATAATCCTAGGTTAACTGTGCTGCCATCAACCACAACATTTGCACTGAAGTTGTCAAACACAGTAGGCACATAGTCCTATTTATTTTCAGGAAAAAGAAGTGAATTTCTTTTCTGATCAAACATAAATCAAATTTACAAGTTGAAACGATGAAGCATCATGTGTGATACCGTGGGGAATGTATTGCTGGTGTAAGATATGAGCATACAAGTCTTTCCCACAGCTCCGTCGCCGACTGTAACACACTTAATGAATCTTGCTGTGCTCATTTTCAGACTAGTTATCTGTTTCCCTCACTTGCCAGCAAAGTTTCCTCTACCATTTTGTCACTTCCATCACTAAAAGTAGAACAAGGGAGAGAAGATGAATGATATTTAGGAAGAAGAGGTGGAGGGGCCAAAGGGGTTAATTTGAATTTGAATAGAAATGGAGGGGGAGGGTGGCATTTAATAAGCTGAGGCCCTCAAGCACCAACTTTAGTGTGCCTCTTTTATCTTTACCATTATTGCCTTTGGCTTTCTGTTTCTTTAAGGGGAAGGCCAGATCAGGGAAAGAGGCGTTTGGTGCTGGAGTGGTGTTAGTTGGTTAAGTATTGTACAAGGGAGACACTCAAATAATAATGAGTATTTAGAATATAAACATTGCTTAGCTATCCAAGAACTAGTGCAAGAAATCAGAACCAAGAGTACAAAAGCCATCAATTAACAGTAACAGTATATATATGGTGAAAATTGGAGGTTTACATATTACCAAACAAAGCATGATATCAAGTTGCATTAGTGTAATATACACCTTAAAATATAATGTTTTTTTAACCACTTCCCTGCTTCATTTTTTGTTTTTCTTGCTTTCACTTTCTCCTATCTCTTGGAGTTTGTGATTTTGGCTCTTTTTTTGTTCCATGCGCGCTTTATTAGCCCACATAAAGGATAAAGCTTAGCTTTAACATGTTAAATTCCTCATCATATGAGTGAAGAATTATCTTAAACTAGACAACAGCTGCAGTAACCATGGCTTCATAATGATGATATTGGATGACAAAGTCTAGTTGAACCCTATTTTGCAAAGTTAATTGATTTCTTTTCAATATATATATTTTGTTATGAATAATTCATCGTGTAGGCCCATAAGCGTGCGTGACATAATATACTTAAATTAGTACCAACTAAACTTAAAAGCTTAAGTTCATGAGTCTTGGGTCAATTCTAATATTATATACCACACTTTTTCATCTNACAAAGTCTAGTTCAACCCTGTTTTGCAAAGTTAATTGATTTCTTTTCAATATATATATTTTGTTATGAATAATTCATCGTATAGGCCCATAAGCGTGCGTGACATAATATACTTAAATTAGTACCAACTAAACTTAAAAGCTTAAGTTCATGAGTCTTGGGTCAATTCTAATATTATATACCACACTTCTTCATCTTTTCTATCTAATATAATTTATTTATTTTATATTATTAACACTCACACCCACTTATATGTTTATTCTTAAGAATATCTCATAAGAGCCCACCTCCTTAAAAAAACAAAGGACACAAATCATGTGCCAACACAAAATTTAAGTCACTATCTGTAAAGCAATGGAGTTATTACACCATATGGGTATTGCTCTCAGTCCTTCTCACATAAATAACTCATTAAGAAGAACTAAGAGCAAAACCAAATACATCCTTACATAAAAAATTGTATTGCCTCACGTCAAGAACATGAGTTGATGATTAGTTACAAGACCATCACAACAGCACCCATGAAAAAGTTTAACCAGTCAACAACCTTAATTAGCGGGGTACTATTATTTTAAATGTACGTAAAAAAAAATTAAAGAAAAACAAATGTCGAAATAAGAGGGAGAAAAGGGGAAAAAACAAAAAAAGAAGATAATAAGAAGGACAGGAGTCCTTGTTTTTTTCCGGTAAAATTGGATCGGGACGCGCTCGAGTGTTGGACGAGATCTGGAAATAGTAAAACACTTGTCGACATTACACGCGCGACATAGCTCGTGGTACAGTTCAAACCGCAAAGTACGGTAAAGAGAGGCCATCGGGATTTTGAGCTTTCCGTCATAATGTTTGACCACGCGCTTTAAAATTCCTACGCCGCACTCGCCCTTACCCAATTTATTTTTTATTCCCTTCATGTTTTAGAATTAAAAAAAATCAAGAATAGTAAAGATCATTTTGTAAGACATAACAAAAACAAAAGGTTTGGGTTACTCTATTAATATATGTGAGTATTTAATCTATATTTAAATATAATAATTATATAATATTCAAATATATTTTGATATTTTTTACTATATAACACATATCTACTTGAATTTTTTTTTAATATTTTACGATCATTTATTTTAAATTTTAAAATTTTAGAATAATTTTCTCAATTTTCTTTTTCTCGTAACAAAAACCACCCCTTCTAGATTTTGTGTTTTTCTAATTATGTAGGATTCTTATTCTTCCTATGAGCTACCTAATTAACGTCACTCCAAGAGCCCTCTTTAACCATAACCATCTTTCCATGCACTTCTTAAACAAACAGTGCCCCTTGCATACATGATCTTATTTATACAAACAACTTCTTTTCATTCTCATGAAGCTAATTAACAAGGCCTCGAGGTTTTTATTTTAAATGCTTTTTTATTTTATTTTTATCTTCAAAGACATTATTATTCTTTGTCTTTTGATTTGAATGTAATTTGCATATTGCTATATTCAAGTTCTTGTGTATATTTTGCTTTGTCTTGGTGTTCCTTTATATATAAGAACAGAATAAATTTGGAACTGGAAATCTGCTTTAACCTTTTCTGTTTCAATGCATGTACGTGTTACCACAATTTCAATGTCTTCGTTTCATGATATAAACTTTTTTTCATTTATGCTTAATTATAACATCATTAGATTTACTTAATTATATCATTGGCTTGAATTTAAATTTGTTTTCATTGGCAAAATCAGGATGCAAAGAAATAATAATAATTGTGGAACAAATCAAGCATGTGCTGCATGCAAGCATCAAAGGAAGAAATGCAATGAAAATTGTGTATTGGCATCTTATTTCCCAGCAAGCAGAAGCCAGGAATTTCATGCTGTACACAAGGTTTTTGGTGTTAGCAACATAACAAAAATAGTGAAGAATGCTAAGGAAGAAGATCGAAGGAGAGTTGTGGATTCATTAATTTGGGAAGCATTTTGTAGGCAAAAGGATCCTATACTAGGTCCTTATGGAGAATACAGAAAGGTATACGATGAGTATAAAAAAGCTTTTGATGAGCTTAAGATATACAGAAACCAAAACCAAGTGCTGCAATTACCATCTCAAGCAAATGTGAGCTTGAAGTCCGTTCAAGATTTGATTGCATGGAATGGAACCAAAGGGATACTTAAGGAAGAAGGAATTGATAATGCACTAAATTATGCTCATGATCATAGTAAGAATGCTACTATTGATTCTACTCTTTATACTTACCACCACTCAAATTATTTACAAAGTTTAGAGGATATGAGGCCAGAAGTCATCATCCCATTTCAGCACCACTCTCAACCATACTATATTTCAGGTAACAATCTTGCTCAAACTTTGACTCTTTTTTTTTTTTTTTCTTTTCTATCCAATGGAAATTACACAATAATGAATAATATATTTCCTCTCATAATCTTACGTGACTCGGCACAATGAAATTCAAATAGGATATTTTTTAGTGCAGAATTAATCATTAAGGTGTCCTCTTAGAGACTATTATATTTTTATAAATATTTTCAATTATTATAGTATTGTAGAGTTTGAATAATTTGAGTTTTTTATTCATCTTTACATCTAACTTTCTGATAGTTAAAATTATCAACCACAAGATGAAATGTGTTTTATGCAGAATCAGATGACCAGTTTATAGATCTTTAAAGTTGTTGTATAACTATATCAATTCTCTTGTATCTTACTGTAGGACAGTTCAGTCAAATGAATAGCAAGAGCATGGAAGGCAGCATATGGGAAGGCGAACCATAGTTGTTTCAAGTGTGTCTCATTTTTTTTCTTTTTTACATTGGAGAGGAAAATAATAAAAATTTTCATTCAGTATATACGTAGTTGTTATCACTCTTGAAATATGTTTTAATTCAATCAGCAGTATCTGAGCCATCTTAGTTCTCTTGTTTGTGTTGCATTTTTTCCCCGTGAATCAGAAAAAGTTGGGGAAAATAATGTGTAATGGTCCTTGGAAAGTCACAATACTAATGATGATCAAATGCAATATCATTGATTTAATCACGGAGTTCTCACTTGATAAGTGAGTGAAATGTCGTACCATTCGCTCATTTTGCACGCGAAGACTAGGAGCATTAAGGATGTTTAATGGCAAATTTAAATAAAGTTGTCTTCACTTTTCCCTACACAACATGTTAATTATTGCCATTTTATAGTTTCATCACACGCTTGATGCATCCGTTTTTAGCTTGAGTGCGCTACTGTACTAATCCCCAAGTTAAAGTGTTGAACCAATGACTGTTTTAGCTTCGAGAAAAGAAAGTTTATGTGACAGATTCAAGCACAAGATTTACTGGAAACATGCACTTATGGTCAGACATATCGGACCAAAGTTGGACCGTGTAATGGATCTCTTTAGCCCAAAGTAGACAATGGGAGTTCATAGCCCAAAAAAAAGAACACAATGCATGCATTGCAATTGAATTGACAAGTAGTGCACCAGTTCACGACTAATTTTCCTTTGTATTGTATTGTAATTGACAAGTTGTGAACCAGTTCAAGTGAAGAATATGCACAACTGGTGATAGATACACTAGTTCATGTAGAATTACATAGTTTAGAGAATAATATATAGTATCAAAGTATTAGAAATTAAGCAGTGGGATAAGAAGCTTGCATTACTTTGAATTGTAATTGGCCAATAGTACACCATGTAGAGGATATGCACAAGCGGTTGCTGTACTTACATTGTGTTGTAATTCATAAACACAGTTTGAAGTAATTCATAAACACAGTTTGAACTACATATATAGTTTAGAGAATAATATATAGTATAAAAGTATTAAAAATTAAGCAGTAGGATAAGAAGCTTGCATTGCTATGCCACAGAGGCCTTCCTGAGCATCCACATCTCTCTGCATCATAATGTATCCTTGTTCACCCCACTGTGTTCCCCATGAGTTCTTCACCAACCAATACTTAGTCCCATCTTCACTTACTCCATAACCCACAGCAGTAACACCATGATCCAACTCAGTGCCACATGAGCCAGTGAATACACCACTTGAGTAAAATTGGAAGTCAGATCCACTGGCATCTATGGCTACAGAAACTGGTTGATTAGCCACAGCTTTGAGCAGTGCCTTCTCGCTGTTGGCAGGCACATCTTCATACCCTTTAATGTTAGCTGCGTGGTTGGCTTCTTTGTTTGTGTTACAGGTTCCATCAACACCCTGGTAAGCGTAGTTGGCTTCTGTGCTAAGACCCTTATTCTGTATGATGAATTTGAAGGCATCGTCCATTAGACCCCCTTCACAGCCTTGGTCCACACCATTTGTGTCACAATCTACAAGCTCTTGTTCTGACAAAGAAATCAATTTGCCTGTGCTAAGCTTAGTGATTCCTTCAGTTGCTGCCACAGCAGAAAATGCCCAGCAACACCCTACAATTTCAAAGCAATACACAATTAGGTAGAAATGAAATGTTGAGTTGTGAGTTTTGACAAAAAATTATCAAACACTTACCACATTGGCCTTGGTCCTTGATAGGTGTCACAGCACCTTTCTTTCTCCAATCCACAGTGGGTGGAACTGCAGTCACACTTTCATATTTGAATGTGGATGTCCTTGTGATTGTGGAGCACATATGGCCCTTGAATCTGTTTCTGGATGCTATGAACTCGTCGTTTGTGAGATCTGCAAATTTATTGATGGCTAGCTTGTAAGGTTTGTTTCCTGCATTGTTGAAGGTTTCTATGTATTCCACATTGGTCTTGAATATGTTGAAACGCTTCTCCTTCTCTTGCGAGTCCTTATAGAACTTGCCATAGCGACCCATCCATTGCTCATGCCTCTCATGCATTGAGGCATCTTCAAGAGTGCGAGAAGTGGCTTCAAAAGCCAAGAAGCCAAACAAGAAAAGCAAAGCCAATGAAATACTGGGGAGCTGAATTTTTGAAGCCATGACAGTGGAGACAACTACTTCAGATTGCTTAATGAAATGTGAGATATTAAGAGGCTGTGATGGTCATGGTCCCCAACATTCTCGAGGTATATATAGGAAAATTCACGTTGAATTGTAAACTAATCTTGTAGAAAATAAATTTTAAACCTCAAAAGCCAACGTAGCTGAGAGAATGTTCTGAAAAAGACCCATGTGTTGTGCAGACAAATTACTCTTCAAAGCAATGCCTAGTGCATTAATTTAACAAATGCACAAGTGCGTTAAGGTGGGATTAGCAATTATTTTTAATTTAACAAAAACAAGTTTTCGGATTCTCCAGCACAAGTGCACAAATAAACAAAAATGAATTCAATAACCAATTTTGCCACTAACAAGGGACATGGTCCCTTTGAAAGAAACAAGTTTCAAGTGCAAACAAACACATATACATATTCTCTTAACTTGCTGAATATATATATATATATATTTAAAAATAAAATAAAACTTTGCTCAATATATATAACAAATTCATTCGATACTCTCTGTGTGTACAAGTATTATTTTATTTATCTTTTTTTTTTTGTGCTAGTGTGTTATATTAAAACGTAATGTTTTTGTTATGAGAGTACTTAAGACAGGTCAATACTTCAAAATCTTTATTATAGAAAATTTTAAAATTTTATTTGCATTGAAGTACCAAATAATAAAATTTTACATTTGGTTATCTAACAACATTTATGATCCTCAACTGTAAAATAACTTAATATGGCCTATTTTGTTAAATATTTGAATCATTAATTATCTCTTCGTAATTCTCCAATAGTTTTTCTTGGTAGGACTTGGTTTTGATTGGAGAAATAGTAAATAAAAGAAAAAATTGATCTTCAGAATAGTTAGATTGTGATAAAAGATCTATGCTTTATACTAAATTCTAAAATCAAAATCACTTCAACATAAAATCTGGCATGGCTACCATTTTCCACAAGGTCTTCTATGGTGTAATAAGTTTGAAGAGAACTTGCCATTTTCCACCAAAGGAGAAAAACGACAAGGAAAAGGTCAGTGAATCAGTGACATTATGCGCTAGGGAGAAGATTTCCATACTTAAGCGTTTCTAAATACCATGTTTTGTATTCATTCTCTCTCTCTCTCTCTCTCTTTGAAGGCTGGTTTTTGCAAATGCACCTACAAGGTGTTTCTTTGAAAAGTAATTTATCAAGACAAGTATACATATTGGTCTTACTCAGAACATTCTCTCAGGTACGTTGAAGAAAATGGTGTTTTATTCCTATCAATTGAAATAAACTAGTTTACAATTCAACCAGAATTTTCCTATATATACACCCCACCAATCTTGGGGATTAGCACAGCATCTTCATTTCTCTCTTTTCGTTAACCACTCTGAAGTAGTTGTCTCCACTGTCATGGCTTCAAAAATTCAGCTCCCCAGTATTTCATTGGCTTTGCTTTTCTTGTTTGGCTTCTTGGCTTTTGAAGCCACTTCTCGCACTCTTGAAGATGCCTCAATGCATGAGAGGCATGAGCAATGGATGGGTCGCTATGGCAAGTTCTATAAGGACTCGCAAGAGAAGGAGAAGCGTTTCAACATATTCAAGACCAATGTGGAATACATAGAAACCTTCAACAATGCAGGAAACAAACCTTACAAGCTAGCCATCAATAAATTTGCAGATCTCACAAACGACGAGTTCATAGCATCCAGAAACAGATTCAAGGGCCATATGTGCTCCACAATCACAAGGACATCCACATTCAAATATGAAAGTGTGACTGCAGTTCCATCCACTGTGGATTGGAGAAAGAAAGGTGCTGTAACACCTATCAAGGACCAAGGCCAATGTGGTAAGTGTTTGATAATTTTTTGTCAAAACTCAACTCAACATTTCATTTCTATCTAATTGTGTATTGCTTTGAAATGTAGGGTGTTGCTGGGCATTTTCTGCTGTGGCAGCAACTGAAGGAATCACTAAGCTTAGCACAGGCAAATTGATTTCTTTGTCAGAACAAGAGCTTGTAGATTGTGACACAAATGGTGTGGACCAAGGTTGTGAAGGGGGTTTAATGGACGATGCCTTCAAATTCATCATACAGAATAAGGGTCTCAGCACAGAAGCCAACTACGCTTACCAGGGTGTTGATGGAACCTGTAACACAAACAAAGAAGCCAACCATGCAGCTAACATTAAAGGGTATGAAGATGTGCCTGCCAACAGTGAGAAGGCATTGCTCAAAGCTGTGGCTAATCAACCAATTTCTGTAGCCATTGATGCTAGTGGATCTGACTTCCAATTTTACTCAAGTGGTGTATTCACTGGCACATGTGGCACTGAGTTGGATCATGGTGTTACTGCTGTGGGTTATGGAGCAAGTGAAGATGGGACTAAGTATTGGTTGGTGAAGAACTCATGGGGAACACAGTGGGGTGAACAAGGATATATTAGGATGCAGAGAGATGTGGATGCTCAAGAAGGCCTCTGTGGCATAGCAATGCAAGCTTCTTATCCCACTGCGTAATTTCAAATACTTTTATACTATACATTATTCACTAAACTATATATGTGGTTCAAACTGTGTTTATGAATTACAACACAATATAAGTACAGCGACCGCTTGTGCACATATCCTCTACATGGACTGGTGTACTATTGGCCAATTACAATTCAAAGGAATACGAGTCATGGTTATTACATATTTCTCTCTATTAGTTTCTCACTACTTAATTTCTAATACTTTGATATTTTATATTATTCTCTAAACTATGTAATTCTTCATGAACCAGTGTATCTATCACCAGTTGTGCATATTCTTCACTTGAACTGGTGCACAACTTGTTAATTACAATACGAGCTTCTTACCCCACTGCATAATTGTTACACTTACACTTCAATACTATCGTTCCCTAAACTATATAGTCCCATGTGTATCTATCCATCAGTGTTATACTCGCCATCAGTTATGCATATGCTCTCTACATGGCCTGTTGTACTACTTGTCATTTACAATACAAAGGAAAATTATTCATGGTTACGATATTCGAACATTTGCAGTTTCTCATTGTGGATATAAAGTGACTGAGCTCATAATGGTTCTAATGTAAACATTTAAAGAGTTTGCGGATCACTGCTAGCGCAGACAAGGTATAGGCGGTTTGAGATCTTTCACATCATCTATAGCTTAGTTGAACAAACTACTGAAAATCATCAAAGCTAACAAATTATTTAGAAGAGAAGCAAAGCTTAAAGAGGCTTCAATTAGACAGGACCAGAAATTTTCCAATTTTCTTGCTATCATTAATCTGAACTCACCATCAATAAGTAATTACTTTTGCTGCTCCTCAGGTTTCAATTCACTACCATGCAAGTTGCGCCTGAGTAATCTGAGAGATCGTGCTCGACATCTAAACTTGATGGGTGTTGAGCACAATGACTTCAAATTTACATTGATGGGTGATGATATTCGTAGGAAGATAGAGAAAAAGAATCCCTGATTTCGGCGAATAAAGTACCTTATATTCCTAATAGGGCATTCAACAACATTCCTCATTCATCAAACATACCAAGTACAAGTGATGATACAATTTCACATTAGCATTCAACCATCTAAACAAAACTCACACGAACGGTACAACTACTCTCCCTACTATTATGAAAAAGATTTGGCCGAGAAAAAGCCGAAGCTGCTTCGAGTTCTAATTGGTGGCCTGGCGCAACTCAGGGCGAACGAAATCTGCATCTGGGGGCACAGAAATGTCTACTGTAGGTCTGAGTTCAGCACAAACTTCAATGGCTCCATGCACTGAATCAGACAGGAAGTTACTGATAAGGTCCTGGTTGATAGGAGTACCATTGTCCACCGCCACCAAGGCCTGCTGGGTTAGGACGTAATCAAATCTTGGAGCCCATTTCCTTGAACCCAACCTTGCTGTGGTTGAGCAATTATCAACCATGAAGGCAACACCACGAGCATGCATGAAAGGATTCAAAGAATCAACGGATTCAATCACACTTTCGTTGATGATTTCGGAATAGGAATGGCCCTTCTTCCTCAGGACCTCAATCTGAAAATTTTGTAATTATAAAGTAAGAGAAAAACACATTTAATTTAATGTTCTCCAACCAGAAAAAAAGAAACATGAACATAGAAATAAAAACTCAGGAAGACAAAATAACAGAAAAAATATGTATCCTATGTCACTAAGAGTTCCCTGAAGAGTCCCAAATTTGAAAGCAAAATAAGGACTACTAACACTTGAAGGAAACATATGTGCTTCCCAATAGACTGGAAAGAAAATTTCTAACATCAATCTCGCAATGAAATGTACACCTACCTGGGCCATCATCAAAGCAACATAGACACCAGCAGTAAATGGATACAATGGGCCTAGATCACCTGCTGGCCTGGTGGATCGGACACGCTCACCAACCTTCCACATGCGTGTCTGATCAATCTTACCCATTGGAAAAGCGGGTAGACCTTCCTTCTCCTGTAAAATAGAAATATAATCAAGGGTTGGTTCCAAGAAGATATCCACTAATCAAAATGGAAAACGAACATGCACTTACATAGAAGCGACGACCAGCCAAAACGACACTGCGAATCTCACTACCACTAGCTACATCCTCGTAGCACTCATACAGGATGTCCATGCAGGGATAAAATGAGGCACTATATGCTTTCTCAAATTCCCTTTTGCCTTCTTCAGTTAAGGAATTGTATACAGCCAACATGCCCTGTCCAAAAAAAATAGTGAAAAGGTCACATCATAACTCCCAAACACCCATGGCGCATCCACATGTTAAAGGAAGAGAAACCAACAGACAAGAATGCAACTTCAAAAGATGAGTATGAGTACAACCTTAGTTGAGATGGTTTTTGATATAATTCCTGTTATGCACTCGACAGTGTTCTTGTATGCCAGATCTTCATTCATTCCATGCTCAGTGTACCTCCTAAATAATGACTCCACAACTCCATGAACAGCACCAAGTAAAATGCCTATTATCCATAAAAGAAGTGGTTAAGTATCAAGTCTTCAAGGGCAGTAACAGAACATTGCAGCTGCAGAGAATATTCTTACCTCGCTCTCCATAGATATCACTCTTGTATTCCTGCTCTAGGGTAGTAGCAAATGTGAAAGGAGAACCAAGGGCAACGGACCATCCCAAAGCAACATCAGTCGCTCTGCCATCATCATCCTGTACGCAAAGATGGTTATTACCAGGAAAATAAATTGATCAAACAATACA
This sequence comes from Cercis canadensis, assembly GCA_003255065.1. Lineage (NCBI taxonomy): Eukaryota > Viridiplantae > Streptophyta > Magnoliopsida > Fabales > Fabaceae > Cercis > Cercis canadensis. The sequence continues at coordinate 3,053,757 of QAOA01001066.1, forward strand.
GTTATGGGCAGGGGACCTAGAAGAGGAGGGAAGGGGGAAGATCACCTGGTGGACTCCAAAACTGGAATTGATTCCTGCACCATTTATTTCTTTGCCTTGAACATAGAGTCTCCTCACAGATGGACCCATCCCCTTAGGACATACAGCAATTACACTGATATTCTTTGGAAAATCAAGTCCCATTGACTGCAAATGCCCGAGAAGAAACCCATGAGACAGCCCAAGAATGCTGTTTGGCTTCATGTGGGAAAATATTTTTTCATAATTATCAGCCTGCATACATAAAATAATTATTAAGATGTTGCTGATATGGAACAGAATATCCACACACAAAAAAGCCACAAAATCGCCAGCAGTATGACATTTCTGGAGCATATCATACTTAAATTAACAAACCTGGGCAGCATCAGAAATTAACAGCAACACAAGATCACTCCCTGAGATAGTTTCCCATATGTCACCTAGAGTCCCATTCTCCTCAGTAAAGCCAGATGCTCGAGCTTCAGCAAATGAACGAGAACCTTTCCTGAGTCCAATCTGTGTTTAGAAAAAGACAAACGTGTCTAAATCAGTAGGGTTTGGAAAGTGAGCAATCAATCAAAAACAATGCAAGTCAATTTATAGATTGCAGCCTATACATTGATAGGATAATGTAATAAAAAAATGAAAAAAGCAATAAAACATAAAATGAAAGCTAGAATCACCTTGACTACAATATCAGACTTTGCTTCAGCAAGAGAGTCCCGTAAATTTTGGGCCTGAGCAGGTCCCTGGTAGATGTTATTCAAAGTTAGTAATCATATCAAAATCATAATCCATGTCATCATCAGAACAAAAATATGAAGGAAAACATTTTTGCAGTCACTAGCCAAGAAAAACAAAAGGTCTGGTCATATTGTTCGGAACCATTCACTGATAAATAGAAAAATGAGTTCCTTTCCATGTTTAATTTCAAACTTCTTAAGGCAATGGAATAATCATGCGTATTTATTTCAAATTCTGCGACTTCAACAAGCTCTTCATTAATCAGTAAAGTGGGAAGCCAGTGAGTGTAAGAAAATAGTCACCTGTGATCCCCATCCGATAACACCAATCTGCTTAATACCCTTGAAAGCATCTGGCAGCAAATGGAACAAATCCCTCCCTCCTCTGACGATGTACTGTAATAAATAAAACAACCCAAAAAAAAACAAAAAAAGTTAATTTCCATGGCGAACATTTGAATAATACTCACATGCATTACTCTGTGAAAGAATAAATTTCTTAGCCATAGACGCTAATTTCTGGGCAAATTACAAGACAACCTAAATATAACAATGTGGCATAGTTTCAACTAAGAACAGGAAGAAGAAATTTTGAAGATCCCCAAATTAATTGTACGGTTCGACTGAAAGAAAAGAGAGTTTACCTCATCGTGTCCAGCGAGGTTAATCTTCTCCTTCTTGAAGACGGATGTCTGGAAATCAAGTGAAGCAGGGGGCTTTATCGTGGGCGCGGGCGCNGCAGCAAATGGAACAAATCCCTCCCTCCTCTGACGATGTACTGTAACAAATAAAACAACCCAAAAAAAAAACAAAAAAAGTTAATTTCCATGGCGAACATTTGAATAATACTCACATGCATTACTCTGTGAAAGAATAAATTTTTTAGCCATAGACTCTAATTTCTGGGCAAATTACAAGACAACCTAAATATACCAATGTAGCATAGTTTCAACTAAGAACAGGAAGAAGAAATTTTGAAGATCCCCAAATTAATTGTACGGTTCGACTGAAAGAAAAGAGAGTTTACCTCATCGTGTCCAGCGAGGTTAATCTTCTCCTTCTTGAAGACGGATGTCTGGAAATCAAGTGAAGCAGGGGGCTTTATCGTGGGCGCGGGCGCCGATACCATGCGAGCACCAAGTGCAGAGCCTCCGCTGGTACCTACAGCACAACGCCTAACCCTGAGAGATTTCAAGTTGAGCTTGGAAGAAGAAGTAAACAAAGCCAGATTGATACCCGCCAAACTCTTGATGACTGGTTTAGCTGGGGTTTTGGATGGGGCAGAGATTGCAGGGAAGCTTGAACTAGTAGCCGCCATTTTAGGAAGAAGAAGCAGATATGATACAGCTGCGGAGAGGTCAGGAGGCGCACTTACAACGGCATGGCAAAATTTTATAGTCTAGGTGTCCACGGTAGTGAGCTAACGTGCGCCCGGTTGGTACAACGCGCTCTCGGTTTAGGGTAAGCCGCATCCCGAGTTGAGAGAAGAGGGATAATTTAGATATTTCATCATTCATATTAGCCACAAATTCCAAGACTAGAGTGAAAATTTGTGTAACTTATTAATGTTTTGGATTATAGACGTTTGTTTGTTTGTTTGTTAATTTGTGTAATACTTAGTTACTTACAAATTCTTACTAAAATCAAATCTTCCATCAATAATTCTCTTTGCAAAGATCAATTCTTACGTGTGCAGGGACGTCATCCCTCCATTAAAAAACTCCCTCGTATACGACGAATGTGTCTCTCTGTGTAAGGGAGGGGTTGGTGAAATCTTGGTCTTATATTAGATAATTTATTAGGTGGAAACTATTGAGGCCCTATAATCTTATCTTCTCACTTAATTCAATGAGTTCAAGTGGAACTTGTTTAATAATTTTAGCGTGGATTTGAAAATTTCATAAAATTGAGTTATTTAATAGTGAAAATAATTAATTCTTTATAAAATTTAAAATCAATAGAATAAAGAAAAATATATCAGAAAACAACTATTTTCAAATATGTTTTTTTATATCATATAGTTTATGAATTGTACAAAGAACTAATTGTTTAAACATGTTTTCCTATGTCATGCTATTTATAAATGCTATATTTTCTTATACCATACCATACCATTTATGAACTTATATTGTGTCATTTATGAATTATATTACATTTTCTTATATCGTGCTATTTATAAATTATACAAAGAAGCAATATTTTTTAGCATGTTTTTAATCCCTTAAATTCTAAGGATAATTTTATTACTATTTAACTACAAGTCATTTAGTGTTATAGAGCTATTCTCTATAGTCTATATTTGCTTGACTATTTGCCTAATTGACATTAATGTAGTGTTTCTTTCTTTTTTTAAGGGAAAAAAAAAACCCCTAAATAGCGTTTCTGCAAGAAATATATGAAACTTTGATGGCCAAACAGAAAACGAAGTCTCTAAACAAGAAAAGACAATTAGGAGTTTAGTAGCCAAAAAAAAAAAAAAAACAGAAGCGAAATGACAATTGTTTACCACTCAAAGAAAAAAAAACATAGGAATTCTTAATTCCAAGTGTATGTATACCTTCACTTCAAGAAAGGTACTTTTACAATATGGTAAAGTCTCGAAGTTTTATTTTTCCAAAAGTATCCTTCTTAATTCGAAATGTACGATGAATTGCACATGTACTATAAAACAAATTATTGTTAGAATTATCACTATAAACAATTTCCTTTTTATCAACAAATACTTCTTTTTAATTTTTTCCACTTTTCTTAGAAAAAAAAAAGAAGGTAATATGAAAGTTCTGAATATAAAATTCTTCATCCAACAAATTGTGTTACTGATTTTATTTTTTATATTGTTAAGCTACGTTGTTTTTTTAAAAATTTATTGGGCTTATTTTTTTAATTTCTGGTCTAAATAATTTTGAATTACATTGTGATAAAGCAAAATAATAGAAACATATAATGCTGGCCCAGTAGAGTGAGCCGAGTCCATTGAAAAGTTTATAGCCCAGCTAGGTCGAGGAAGTTAGCTTTTTGGGCCCTCAGAATAATATAATGCAAGGCCCAATAAAATGGGCTAAGTCATTGACCAATTTCATGCTCAGCTAAGCCCAAATTCATGCGGTCCATTGGGCCTTTTTGAAGTTTTTTTTTTAATATTGCAGCAAAAGAAAAGTTGTTATTTTTCTTCCTTTTAACAAAAAAAAAAAAATACAACTTGTAAATTTGAAATGTAGGACTGATGGCCCTTAACTGTTTAAGTTGAAAAAAAATAGGCTTCTTTTTTTGGGAGGGGATTAAATAAAATCTTGTCATGATTGCTATATGAATAAAGATACCATATAGATCGACGAAAATACAATAGATAACTGCATTTATTATCTTAATTAATTTTTTTTTCTATTCTTGGTAATCAAAAATTTAGGGTAAAAGGAGGTTACTCAATTCCAAGATCAAGGTATACCGCAGGCCTTAGTAAAAGTTTATAGTGGTATTTACAAATTGATATGATAATTAGATTGTTATTTTAGCTTTCCTTGAATTTATGATACTTTTCACTTTTTTGGTACTATTGGATGTGATTCTAAGTTTGAACACAAAATTCATAAGTCTTTAGGACAATTTCAGTACTACTCAGCTACAAGCTATTTGATATAATACTTCCACTTTTTATATAGGTTGTAAAATTCAAGTTTGAGATATAGGATCATACTTGTATGAAGATAACGATATACTAAACACCTTAATGTACGATTACTTCAAAGATAAAGAAGGGAGGTTTTTTTTCTTTTTCTTTTTTCCTTTTTTAAGCCATAAGAATGGAGTTTGAAACACAGAGACCTTGAAACTTATGTAACTGTCTTGTTAAATAGAAATTCAGATACAATTGTTGCACAGGGTACTTTATTAATCGTTTCAGAAATTCTACTTATTATACATACAATTAAGTCAGAAAAAAAAAATCTCATTGAAACATGATTTCCATCCTCTCCCGTTCATGGTCTTACAAAATCTCTTATTGTGATTGTAAAAACTCAAATTCGTTATTGTTTTCAGAGTATGAGAAAACTCTAACATATAGAAGAATTGCTTCTTTCAAATAAAAAAATAAATACTTCTAATCATATTTATAATGAATAAAATTTGTAGTGATATGTGTTTTTTTTTAGTTATACATTTTGATTCGAATACAAAATCAACAATTTTTTTTTTTTAAATTTCAGTATCATTTGATCATAAATTTATAATGTTATAATTGGATGATTTTATGATATCTGATAGGACACCATTTACTTATTTAGAGTTATTGTAGCCATTAAAGTGATGATTTGAGAGGTGAAATAGAGGTGTGTATGTGAAATCAAAGCTCACACAAACGTGGAGCCCTAGTGGAAAATTTAGGACCACCATAGAAGATTTAATATGACAAGAGAAATCATGATGGCCATTAAGAAAAGGTGTGTGAATCTAAGTGGGTGTGTATAAAATAAAGGTTTTTTTTATTTCCGTCGTTATCAATGACGTGGATAATGGATTACAATTGTAATGTCAAACAAAAGCGATTAGTAAAGGGCTAATTAAAAAAGAGTGATTAGATGGGTGTTGAGGGCAAAGGGTGCAATCCACCATTGGCTTTTACCTAACTTAAAGCTAGCAATTGATGATTTTAAAAAGGTAAAACACAATCTCCCACTATATATGACTCCAAAACAAAATTCAAGCACCGTGTGCGTTGCAGACGCGGAAGAGACGCAAACGCAAACTACGGCACTTAAAATAAATCACATTAGAGATCACTACAAATCCCTCTTTCTGCTAATACACTTTTTTATATTGCAATGCCAAATCAAAGACTTTGCTCTTCTAAGAATAAGATTCCCTTCAAAATGTGCTAAAATCAGCATTTGTCTTTATTCAGGAACCTTATTTTTTGATTTTGTGTCTCAGTGTGTGTGTGTGTTTTTTTTTTTGTTTATACTCAATATATTCTCACACTTTTTGAATATGAGACTAATTTCTGTTCGGGACAGGAGCAGTAACCAGTAAATCTTTTACAACAAGTGTGACTCTAAGAATTCAAACTCTAGACTTTTGACCTATAACGTCTTGGAGTTCAATATGCTTCTACTGAATCAACACCTTGTTGGTTTTTGTGTGTGTGTGTGTTTGGTATGAGGACAAGTATTGTTTAGTTCCATAAAGCTTAATTTGGGTTATATTAATTAGGACAAACTTATCCAATAAATGAATCTTGAGGAATCAACATTATTCAAGAGGGCTCCTATTTCTAGCAACCATCAAGTCATATTATTGGGCTACAATTTGAACACTTTTTGGCACTTTCTGCCTTTCTGGATTTAGTGTGAACTGGATTAGAATGTAGCTTGAGTTTATTGACTCTATTCACCCTGCTTTTCATTTACAATGGAGATTGTCAAACTTTTAAAATATAAAATAAATCTCAATATGAGGCAGTGAGGTGGACAAAAATATCACATACATGCACATATATACTACAAAAATATTGTAAACATATTTACCATGTTTTTCTCTTTGATTTTACTTTGCATCTTGTTTAGTTGTGCACTTAGGGTCCTAATTCAGCTAGTTTAAGTAATTGCAATGACAATTTCTTTTACTTTGTATTTTTGTTTGTTTGTAATAGTACTTTTTAAAGATGAAATAAAAATATTTATAGCATTTAGTATTAAAAGAAATGATACAATATTATACATCACTATATAAAATAACAATATTTAGTTATATTATGGATTAAAATAATATTTTTCACTTAATATTTTTTTTTTTGGTTTTAACTGCAAAAGTATTAATTTTAAGATCGCACTCATTACATTAATTAAATATATTTAAAGAAAAAAATTTAGATATTGATCCTGAGGATTCAAATCTTGAATATATTACATTTTTAGTTTTTTACTATCAAATTAAACACTTAAAATTCTCTTAATAGTTTAAGTTGCAGGTATTAAGAAGAACTGAGAATAATTTTAACGCAGCCAAACCAATTCATAATTTTTTCATAGAAAGAAAAAAAAATTAAAGCAATCGAGAGAAGAATTTTGCTATTTAAAACTATGCAGTCCCCTCACCCAAACAGGTAACGTACTATTTGTCTCAGTACTCTCCCGATTTTCCCTCTCCTCTGCTTCAGTAGCAGGATTCACTGACTGCATCACCACCTCACCTTCTGCATCTTTCATTTCAGAAAGGTTCCAAACCCAAGATGAGAAACAAGAAAATGGCGCCATTTCATCATTAAATTTGTTTAAGTGAAACAGGGTTTGCCTTGTTTTCCTCATAGAAATTATAGAAAGCAAAAGCAGCATAACACCAGGCTTTCCCAGGCTGTCTTTTGGTTCTTATCCCCTAAAGTCTTCTTCTTGCTCTGCCTTCTCACTTCATTCACTGTTCACTCTTTGTGAAATTGCCTGCTTACCCTCTTGAGCCTGTAATTTAGACAAGTCATGGAAGCTTTTAATTGGAGCTCAGGCAGTCATGGAAATGCACCAGAGAAATTTTTTAATGGTTTTCTAGTTAACTCTACCGTATTAGGAAGTGGGTTTCCTTCATCTCTTGTTTTGGATAGCGAGAGAGGAGAGCTTGTGGAGGCTCCTGCCAAATTGGAGCCCAAGGGTGTCTCCACTGAGAGAAGTATTGCGGCTTTGAAAAACCATAGCGAGGCAGAGCGGAGAAGAAGGGCAAGGATTAATTCTCATCTTGATACGCTTCGCAGTGTCATTCCAGGAGCTAAGAAGGTTGGTTCAATTTCAATAATGCTTTGATAAAATTTAATTTTTTTTAAAGTTTATTTACAATTATCAAGGCTTGTTTAACTTAACGAAGAATAGGTTCTGTCAAAAGTCCCTGGCTTTTGTGTTGCTAGTTGCTACACATGCCTCTTGTTTAGGGTGTTCAATTATTGGTGTTCACAGGAATTGAACGTGCCATGCATTCACAAAAAAAGACAGAGAAAATTTAGGTGCTAGCTTATTATTGAATCTCCTTCTTATATTTTCCCCTTCTATAAAATCTGCATTTGAGTCGTGTGGATAAACTGTAAGTTGTGATTAGGTTGATTCTGTTTCAGTGCTGAACTGAACCAAGTGATTTTGGTTGGTTTGGTTCATGAAAAAATGTGGTAGCTTTGGGGTGTACAATGATTTATTGAGCTGAGTGTTGCAATGAAGGCATAGCTTGATAAGTCACAATATGACAGATTTGGTACAAATAATATATGCATGCATCTGCGCTCAAGCTTTAACAGGAAGTGATACTTCTTAAGCTATTAAATTTGAGTCACGTTATCTTTTGCTTCGATTAACCCTTTTAAAATATGCAGAAAGATTTGTTGAATGCTTCTTTAACAATGGAAATGCAAACCATCCTAGTCTGTAGTAACTGACCAAATTTTCGGGATCATCATTTGAATTAAAGCCATTGTGAATTCCATGATTTTGATTGTATTCAGTTCTTGATTTTCAAGAATGCAAATGCACATGTCTGAATTTTTTTTTCTTAATGATTTTGAACTTGTAGATGGACAAAGCATCATTACTGGCAGAGGTTATCAGACATTTAAAAGATCTGAAAAGGAATGCAGCACAAGCTTGTGAAGGTTTAATGATACCAAAGGACAACGATGAAATAAGAGTTGAAGAACAGGTGGGTGGGTCAAATGGATTCCCTTATTCAATTAGGGCATCACTATGTTGTGAATATAAACCTGGGTTATTGTCTGATATAAGACAAGCACTTGATGCCCTTCATCTTATGATAATAAGAGCAGAAATTGCAACCTTGGGAGGCTGGATGAAAAATGTCTTTGTGATTATTAGCTGCAAGGAACAGAACATTGAAGATGCTGAATATCGTCAGCTTCTTGCTGGTTCTGTTCACCAAGCTCTTAGGTCTGTACTTGATAGATTTTCTGCTTCACAGGATCTCTTAGGAACCCAAAAGAGACGGAGAACTTCTATATTCAGTTCATCATCTTTAGAAGATTTCTTGTGAGCATCTTTACATAAGTAATTAACATCTTCAAATGCACAAGTATTTTTGGTTTTCAGGAAGTGAACGATAGTCTTTATATAATGTACTGTGGAAATTCGAGTATATATACGAAAATCTTTTGCTTCCTCTCTTTCGAATTTGATTGTCTACTTTTCTCGTAAGCAAGATAAACATGAAACTTGATCATTGAGATGTACATATTCTGATAACTGATAGAGCCATCTTTTAGTCTCTTGATCAAGGCAGAATGAAGTCTTTGCTGATATTGTACCTTGTTTACAAAAGAGTTTCTTTTGTCACTAATTCTCTTTGCTTAAGCAATATAAAGAAAATAATGGTAAACTCTTATTGTGAAAATTGATTAGTATCCTTCACCTATCTAATGCAATGCTTTTGTACTTATAATCCAATTTTATATCTTATTCTATAGGCATGCATGATGGACCACTATTTTTGCTGGGTTGAGCTGCTAGGGGAAACCTCAAAGTTGACTTCAGGAGAGGGCTAAGAATAAGATAACTGTATGATTGTAAAGCACATAAAAAAGTTTATGGGGTTGGGGTGATGCAAGGCTATTAATTAAGCTGTGATTTAGATGGTTAGTCTACGGAAACATATATATATATAAAATGGCTCAAAATAATCATTAATTTAACTGAAAAGAAATTTACAAAATTAAGAAGTCACATTTAAGAGCAGACTCCGTGTCTCTCTTCTCATGGTTAGATAAAAATACTTTGGAAATCTACTATGTTTCGTAATTGAAAATGAATTTGCTAGCTACAGAAGTCAAGTACCAGAAGATTATTGAAACCCTTATACTCATTATGAACCAAGTAAAAATAATGAGTAGTACTGAAAACTCTTTATTCTGTTAACAAAGACATCTATAGTAATACATGAGAAATGAAGAAAAGTAAAACAGCACCAAGATATCCCTTCATGACTGTTTCATACTTGGTTTGCCAGAAATTGATTTTTCTAACTTCTGGCTTTGTAAGATTTAAACCACAGAACAAAACAGCAGAGAACTCTATAGCCAAGTATGAAACCCAACATCACACACAAGTGACTCCATTTCTGTGACTGTCTTAGGCCTCGATCAGTCAGAAATTCATTGCCATACAGAAGGCATTCTCCCTCAAAACTCTTGAGACATTTCTTTCCCCACTTGTCTCCTCCATACTCATTTATCATTAAACACTCAAATGGGTACTTAAACAAGCTCAGGTAATGCATGAAAATCCAATAACTTGGTATGTCTTCCCTTGATATAAAATACCCAGAGAAGAGGAAAAAATACCCCATGATGCTTGTGGCTAAAGGCATGCCAATGATGTAATTTGGCATCACAGCACTAAAGAAAGCAACATACGAGTTTGCCATTAGGACAATCATCCAAGCCACCAGTGAAAAATAGAGAAAGCCATCAATTTTCCTCCTTAATCCCACTAGCCAGTAGACAGGGATGGCATACAGTAGAGCAGTAGTTAATAGGTAAGGAAGGAATACCAGAGTGTTTGATATCACATAGGAAGAGATTCGATAAGCTCCTCTTAAGGTTTCTCTCATTAAAATCCTCCTTTCCTGCAAGAAAACTGGTAAGTTTTCTGTTATAGAGGACAACAAGAAGGCAATACTCATTGCGAAAAACCCAAGCTGATTTTGTAGCTTGAATGCCCTTGAATCATCTGTCGCATGCATAAATAAAGTCCCAAATAAGAATCCAACAAATACTGCTTGTAGGACTTTCGCAACAAGGAGCTCTTTGGTTCTGGATATGTTAGTGGAGAATCTATGACCCAGTATTAGAACCTCATTGAATGGACTGTTAGAGTAGCATATTTTGTTATCTTCTGAACTATATACACTAATAGTACTTCTGATCTTCTCATATTCTTCTCCACTTTTCAAATCTTCTAATTCACTTTCTTCGCTATCCACAACTAGAGATTGAGCTGTTTCAATGGCAAACTCTAGCACATTAACATGCCGAGGGACACAATGACCTGCAAGTCCAAGCAGTTGGTGGAGAAGAAGTATGGGCCCATGAAGAACAACCCATTTGCCAATAATACAATCTGATCAAGCAGTTCAAGAATCCTGAAACCAGGTTGGTGGATTGTTAAGACAATTGTCTTACCTTGCCTAGCCATTGATTTGAGCAATGAGGCAATATGAAGCTCAGACGCCAAGTCCAGTCCTGAAGTTGGTTCATCAAGAAGAAGGACAGCAGGGTCATGAACAAGATCAACACCAATTGAAATCCTACGTTTTTCGCCACCTGAAATGCCTCTTTTTGAATCACTACCAACCTTTACATTGGCCACTTGCTCAAGTTCAAGTTCCTTCAAAAGCTCTCTAACTCTAGCAGTGGCCCTTTCAGCCCCCCCTCGCAATCTCAGGCAAGCACTATAGAGGAGAGTTTCCTCTGCAGTAAGAAGAGGGAAAAGAATCTCATCCTGGGTAACATAACCAGAAACAGTCCTGAAATGCTTAGCATTCATTGGTAACTCATTCACAAGCACATGACCAAAGACTCTACTTAGAGGGAGTACTCCAGCCAGTATCTCCAGCAGTGTGGTCTTTCCTGCTCCACTTGGACCAGCTATGGCCATGATCTCACCTGACCTAGCTTCACAATCCACATTCTTCAATATGCTTCTTCTACTGGGATTCTTCCCCCAGCAATTGCAACTGGACTTATCAACTTGGGGAGATATTCTGTAAGAAAGTTTCTTTGCTTTTATTCTGTATTGGGTTTTAGGGCAGAGTTCTGAAGATTCAGGTTCATATGTCAGTGTTTCCATTGAAAGAATAGAGAGATGGTGGTAAGATGTGGAAGTACAAGGGAAGTAGAAAGTGAAAAGTGAGCAACTTATAGCATCAAACTACCACTTGCTTGTATATGGAAATGTCAAGGCAGATATTTATCTGCATTCCTACTTTATTGCTAATATTTTGCTGTGTTTTAAACATTAGATTGGTTAATGGCCAAAAAAAATAAAACATTAGATTGGTTATATATTGTTAATTAGACACCAAGTTCATACTATAAAGCATTGGGGAGGTGTAATTTTCATCTTGCAAGCTCAACTTCTCTTGAAGGGGAATATCGGTGCCCTTTCTCAATGAGTAAATTGAACGTGGGATGATGCAAGTTGCTTACAGCTTGTTGAACCTACCTTGCTTTAATAAAAGGTTAATGATTAAGGTAAGAGAGCAAATTACCCATTCTGCAGTTCAAAGAACCTTTAATGAAAGAAAAATAAAATAAATAATTGAGGGTTATTTTCAATTCTTTTTTAATGCAGTTTGGGTTGAGAATAAGGATTGGCTCATCATCCATGTGAGTAGTAAGAAAGTTTGGAATTTATTTGACAAATGGAGTTCCTTGTTTTGTGCAAAGTTTGGACAGTTTTAGGTTTTCCTCTTTTTTTCCTTCTTTTTGGTTCAATACAAGGAATTTCATTTGAATGTTGATAGCCAATATTTGTGAAATTAAGTCTCAATTTACCAAACATACAGATGTGGATGTATTTAGTTGTAGCATATTTTAAAAACCATTCTCCTCGTCATTCTATTCTATCTGGTACAACGTAGAAACCTCTTCTATGTGTTACAAAAAAAACCTTAAAACCATTAACCATTTGTTAGTAGTCTTTTTCTGGTAGTAGTCAATTTGGCTTATCAGATTGCAAAATAACAAATGCAGAATGCCTAATGAAGCAATTGAAGTGCCTAGAATCATGGGGATATTTCTTGTACTATGATGCAAGTAAAACTTCTAGATGGCCAATCATCAAGGGAAACAGACAAATAAAATGTAAAAAATAAATAGATGTGTGAGATTGCAAAGTCTTACTTATATATACTACTAATAAAGAAAATCTTCATACACCCTTCAGTATTATTGAAAAGCACTCAGCCTTTTCTAGTCTAAAATGAAAATAAGATAAGCCAACTTTTATATATGTATATACATATATATAATTTAAAAGACTCCATTATAAACTAAAAAGAATTATACTTGAATCTCTTTTATAATTTATTTTTTTTTAAGTTACGTGTTATATTGAAAAAACTCAAATTATTTATAGCTGAGTCTACTTTAAGAAATGAGAGTGGGGAGTTTTTTCTTATAAAATAAAATTAGATAAAATTCCCCCAAATTATTTATAACCTTATCAATAATTTCTTTAGCTAACCGAGTTCAGTATTGCAATTTTCTCAATTTGATACTAACAACTTTTTTTCCCCAATAATCATGCTCATAAATAGTTTTTTTTTTATATATAAAAAAGGAATTTTTTCATAACTATTTTCAAGTATTGAGAAAAGATTAAAAAATTTCAAAGTCACATATTTTTTTAAATAAGTGTGCTATTTGAGTGAAATGACTAAACTATTTCTCAATATTTAAGGGGTTATAAGCTACTTATATAAGTTAATCCAAACACTATTTTTTTTTTATATAAAAATATTTATATTAGTAGAGAAGCTCTAATAAATTGTAAGCTTTGTTATCCAAACAGGGCCTAAATGTTTNGTAAGCTATGTTATCCAAACAGGGCCTAAATGTTTATTATGTTCAATGAACAAGAGGGAATCTCATTTCATTTGCTAAATAGTGTCACTCATGTGGTGATGACATATGTATAATGTCGTCACCCATGGTTCAACTTTCTCTCCTTTATTTTTTTTTTAAATGAGATAATATTAAAAAAATTATAACTACGTATATGTAAAAATTGTTTAAAAAGTATAATATTTGTGAAATTAAATTATCATTTTGCATTATTAAAGTTATAGAGATTTTATGATATTATATTAGTATGCTATATTACACTGACGTGACAAACATACATAATTTTTATATTTTATTGAATATAAATATAATTTATCTTATTTTCTCAAAAAAAACTTAAAAACAGTTTACTTATACACATGTTATTCACACATTGATTATTCTTATATGGTATAACATATTACATAAATACTAAAAATATCTAAAAAACTTCATTAAAGTCATTGTCTCCAATTATGTCTTATTTTTTAAAAAAAATATATATTATATTTTACGGAGATTTTATGATACTACATGAGTATGTCATATTATACTAATATGACAAGTATACATAATTTTTATATTTTATTAGATATAAAATATAATTTATTAAATATAAAATATATTTTATTTTATTTTTTAAATAAACTTAAAAATAATTAATTCATACACATATAATTCATATATTAACTATTTCTATATAATATAAGATACTATATCTATGTGTTTAAAAAAGTTTAGCTATCTGTTCCACGTGTTCAAATAGTATAGGTGAATGAGATTCTCTATTATGCCATGGCGATATGGAGTGAACTGTAAGCTTTGTATCTGCAATTACTCTCCTCTCTCACTTGTAGAGAATGGCTCTGTTGGCACCAATTCAGAACCTTTCTGCAATCTCTGGCAATGGTAATGGCATTGGCAGCAGAAGACGATTGAGAACAAGAAATAGAAGAGGAGGGTGGTGGGTGGTTCAAATGGCGGCGTCTGATGCTGCTGCTGGGCAAGTTAGTGCTTATGAAGAAGGAAGGCTGGTGCGGCCCAAATGGACTGGACAGACCCCTATCTCTCGTCTAGTTGGAGCTCTTATTTCCTTCAAGCCCTTATATTCCTTCCTCAAGCTTGGAGCAAGGCAGGTCCTTATAAGGTCAATTTCCCTTCCATTCTAATTATAATAGAGTCCATGTTTGGGAAATTTTATTTACTAAAGTGTTAATGGGTTTTTAAGTTACTATGATATCTTAGATGCCCATATTTGGTATGCTACATCATATTAAAATGTGGGAATATGAGTCCCCAAATGGTTAAGTATTGGGCTACTCCCTTATTAAGGTCTTAGTTCAAATCCCATTGGGAATAGTGAGATTTATAAGAGGGGCATTGGTTATTGACTCTTGTGTAGTCTTCGAGAGACCAAAAAAGAAAATGTGGGGATATAGAATGTTTGAGAATTTAAATTCCTGATCTTTTACTTGTTATACCAAACATGGGTGCATCTAAGATATTCAGGTATCTCAAATTCCCATATTAAAATGATATGTCTCCTTATTGGGAAATGAAAGTGATTTTTGGATGTGAATGGCGCAGTACAGCTGAGAAGAACAACATCCCTTGGAGGGAAATGACGAAGGAGATTTTAGAGTCAGACGTGTATAAGGAGCTGGAAAGCATTCAAAACCGCTCGCTTGTATACCCAGATTGTAATTTTCTATACGAATGTTCCTTGGCATTCTATTAATCTGGTTTATCTAAGAATTGAGGAGAGGAAAAGAAAATGAATTTGCTTTTACCTTGAGTAATGTGCATTACTGGTGTTTGAATAACATTTCTTTCTCAAAATTTTGTATTTATCAGCCATATTGAGCATTGCAGAGGCATGATTTTATTTGTAGCTGAGTTAGGAAATTTAACATGAGTTAAGACATCTGGAAAGTACTTTTTCTTAAGGTTTCCCTCTTTTGGTTTAAATTGAAACATGCAACTATTTTTTTTTCATCCCTTAATAAGAAATTTTTATAATACTAGCAAGTGTTTCTCATTCTCCCTTTCGTGCTATTGTCATGACGCCAGCTAATGTTGCACATTGTTATCTTTCCTCTAGTCTAGTTCATCTGTAATGATAGAGTGACTGCTTCATTGTACAGATTACTTGAATCCATTCCATGCATATGATGAGGGCAATCTTACGTGGCTGGTAAGTAGTTATATTGAACTTTGCCATATCTCAATAGATAGTTAATCACTCCGCTTTGTGACAATCAGGCAACATTAACATGTTCCTGCTTGTCAGGTGCATTACTGAGTTTGTAGCAGGTAGGAGCATGTTAAAGATCTTGGTAGAAATTGCTCATTTTATAGAAATCAATGAAATGAAGGAAGAAAGATGTGGATTTTCAACCTGAAAGTAAGATGAAGGGAACCAATTATACTCCATGTTGGCACCCTGCATGTGTCCTGAGTTTTCTGAATGGGCCTTGCTTGTAGAATTGCTTTGGCTAAGCTTTCTCTCCTCCTTGCTTTCTATCAACAAAACTATGAGATTTTCCCATTGATTATATGGTTTCTTTTAGTTCTTAAGCAATTTTTTAAATGCCATGTCCCACTTCAGTTAAAAAGACTACCTTGCGAATGGGAATCTATCAGTAATTATTTTTGCCTGCCCTGCTGCAACTTCTTACTTTTGGAGAAAAATTATTACAAGACATGTATGTTCCATGATAGGCCGCCGCAGAAGCAGAGGCTGCTACAATGTCAATGGTGAGACGAGCACTTCCAGATGCTTCTTCAGTAGATGAAGCAAATCAAATACTCCGTGGAAATTGGCTTCAAGCAATTGAACAACACCATCTACAGTATTCGGGAACATCTATGATTGGAGATATTCTAGATATTGGATGCTCTGTTGGCGTTAGCACAAGACAGCTTGCAGACAAGTTCCCTACAGCCAAAGTCACAGTGAGTGAGTTTTTAATGAACAAAATTGCTTCCTTAATACTACGTTGAGATGGAGTGACAACCTAATATAAAATTATTCTTGATAAACTTGAATAAATTGAAACCTTATGCTTGGTATATACATGCTTTATGATTATGTGTTTGGTCCAGGGGCTAGATCTGTCACCTTATTTTCTTGCTGTAGCTCAGTATAAGGAGAAAAAAAGTGCTCCTCGAAAAATTCCTATAAGCTGGATACATGCAAATGGGGAAGACACAGGCTTGCCTTCCAAATCATTCCATCTTGTTTCCATTGCTTTTGTGGTATGCCTTGTTACCCTATTTTGGTCTTCATCTTAAAAGTTTCAGAGATCATGCTGTTCTTCTATATACATGTTATGTTATTCTAGTAAACAGAAACTGAGAATATAGAAGAAGTCTCTCTATATTGCAAATGTAACCAAATGAGAATTTCTAGATATATGTAAGTTTTGAGAGGTTATTGCAATCAAAATCCTTGAGGCAGATGGGTTCAGAAAACTCCTACCTTTGGAAACTGTATTTAGTACAGAGAATATCTTTTACATTGTTCTTGCGTTGGATCAACAGTGGAATTTAATGCCTTGACTCTGACTCAATAACTTCTGCAGCTTCACGAATGCCCTGAAAGAGCTATAGTCAACTTAGTAAGGGAAGCATTCCGTATTCTTCAACCTGGAGGAACGATAGCTTTAACAGATAACTCGGTATATAAATGTCATCACTATACTTCTTTTGTTGTAATTGAATTGTTGTATGTTATTCTGCTACCATGAGCACTCATATAATTATTGCTGTTTTCTGCAGCCAAAATCGAAGATTCTTCAGGTATGGTCCAGCTTTTTCTCTTGTTGATAGTATTGTAGTCATCAATGACAAGAAGATATTTCTTTGTTGTGATAAACTTGTGAGCATTAACAAGTAACATTTGATATTGCCTATATTCTAGATTTTGGTGGAAACAGAATGAGATATGATTTTAGAAATCTGATAAAATGGCTTACCTTGTTGCTTATCGTATATTGCTAGACATGTGGAAACATCATGAAACTTCTTCCTTTTGTTTTGCTCAAATGTATTATAGGAATTGCCTCCAGTCCTGTTTACTTTGATGAAGAGCACAGAACCTTTCCTTGATGAATACTACTTGACTGATATGGAAGCAACACTGAGGGAAGCTGGTTTTGTGAACATAAAATCAATTCTAACAGACCCAAGGCATATGACAATGACAGCAACAGTGCCTCAATGAAACATGTTTTTTTTTCTCTTGGGCAACAATGTTGGCCCTTGTCTTCTGCATGGAGTTATAGTATATATGCAACTTAATGGTCTGGTCCAATTTTGATGAAAAATATACTTATACATATGTACCTACCCCTAAACTATAGTGAAGTGCTCTTGATCTCTTGGGCAGACCAAAATTTTGCCATTGAAGAGGATGAGCTAGTCTTTGACCCCATGCACTTTTAGCAACATTGTATGAACTTTGAGCTATATTTCTATATTTCTCTATGTTCCTGAATAAGTCTTTCTGTTGAGAATCCGTCCTGCCAATAAGTCATGGCATCTTTACCAAAAGATTAAAAAAGTCATTGCTTCCCAACTAACCCATATTTATCTATATTCATGAATAAGTGGCTATCATTTCCAACTTCTACTTCTTTTGTTCTTTGAGTAAATTACATATTTTTCTCATGAGATTTAATGAAAGTACAGGAATATCCGTTCTTGTTTCTAAAATTATAGAGAGGTTTATGTTATGTTGAAGTTAAATAAAAAAGATGTATCTTGTGAAATAATAAAAAGAAATTTCTGATATGTTAAATTTTATTAAAGGAAACAAAGTTTGTATAATTTCTGAAACAAGTAATTTTATCAAATCTCAGGAGTTCACCTTCTTAAATATTTTTTAAAATATATCAACAATAAAATATTCATGGTTTGTTGCTCCTACTCTTAACTAATCCATTGTCATAGTTGAATTTTCTCATCACTGTTATGATTAATCTCACCAATAAATTTTAGACAAAGAAACCATTTATTTTTTGAGAATATTCCCTTGGTTTTCAGCACCTTGAAATTAAAATTGACTCGTTTATGGCACTTTGCCTTGAATTAAAGCAATCACTGTCCCAATTACGGCCCCAAACCCCTATTCAGAACCGTCAGATCCCAAAGGTAGTCTAGTTGGACGGTCATGATATGGAACTGTTCGGTGCAACGTCGTCTCTGTCCTGAGAAGTAAACTGAGAGAGACCTTCCTCTTCTTGCTTTCAGTCTTTCTCTTTCTAACAAATTACCAATCTAATTCTCCAAAATTCGATTCCTGTGTCAAGTTCTTTCTCTCATCTACACCTAGTTCAACTCCAGATCGCTTTTGCCTCTTCTTCCCAATTCCCTCGCATCAATTTGCAATCTTTCTGTGTCTGTCGATCATGGAAAAGGAAGAGAAGAAACCCGACATTCAGAAAAGCGCAGACGATAGCGAGGAGACTGAAGCAATTGAGCTCGTTCTCTTTCAAGTATCTGAATGTTACGTCTATATAGTAAGTCTTGTTTTATGTTTGAGTGGATTTATCTTTATAAAATTGAGTATATTTTGCAAGTTTCTTAATGGGATTTTTTTTTTGGAATTTTAAGTACATTTTTTACTTTTGATTGTAATTGGTTGAGGTGCTATAGAATGGGAGTTGAAAGGATCACGTTTGAGATTTGAGCTCTGAATCAAAATCTATCCAGAATTCCCCCTCTCCCGTTGGTGGCCTTGATGTGGCATTGTTTGATAAAATTTAAGCTAGTCGAAAAAAATTTGGTGGCATTGAATACTGAATTTCTTGAGATAAATTTACTGTCAGTAATGAGATGGATGCCTTGGAAACTATTTGCGTGTCAAGCTAATGGTTTCTTTATACTATTTATGCAGATACCTCCCAGGAAGAGTGCAGCTTCTTACAGGTTTCTAATCAACTTTAGATTGTAACTTTTGATCTGCTATATTTGTCATCTGTTTAGCACATCTTTAACTGATGTTTAAATTTCTAATGTGCTCTTGCTCGGTAAATAAGCTAACATTTCCAGTGCAATGCATTCCCATTTATGAATTATGTGTCTTTCAACTCATATATGAAAAGTGTCCTCTCTGGGAAGCAGTTCGTTTTTTTTAACTCTTGACAGTTTTGTCACTTGAATATATATATATTAAAAAAAAAATTCATCGATAAGTTTGTAATTTCCCAATATTTATATTTTTGAAGTTTATTTCAGGGCTGATGAATGGGATGTCAACAAATGGGCATGGGAAGGGACATTGAAAGTCATTAGCAAGGGAGAGGAATGCATTATAAGACTTGAAGATAAGAAAACTGGTAGGACCATATTTTAGCTGCTCTACTTAGATTATAAAGTTGTTTAATAATTTATTCCTTTTATTACTACAACCAAACATATTTAACTAGGTGAATTATATGCTCGCGCATTTTTAAGAAATGGAGAGCCTCATCCTGTGGAACCTGTTATTGACAGCAGTAGGTGCGTTTGTCTGTCTGTTCTGTTGGTAGCTTTTAGCTCTTATTATGCCTTTCAGTTACTTTGTGATGCTAAAATAGTTATACTTCTACTCTGCAGATATTTTGTTCTTCGTATAGAAGAGAATATAGGTGAGCCACTATGTCTACATTCTGCTTGCTTCGTCTTTCTTCCCCTATTTTGGGGGTGGGGAGTGTCTGCCTGTATATCTGCTTGCCATTAGCCTAAAAATATCTAATAATGGCTCATTTAATTGGCAGAATTTCTGCCCTACTTTACTTCTATCTTTATCGACCAAAGAAAATCACACATGTCCGGCTGACTTCCCTGAATTAAATTTCAGGGAACTGTAAGAATGTTGTGAACAATTATTTTAGTGGCTTTTCGAGGCTCATAATAGAAAAGGAAAAATAAATTTCCGCATTGACTTTTTAAGGAATTTGCTTGCTTTCTTTCTTTTTTTTTGTTGTTTGGGGGGGGGGGGGGGGGGGGGGGGGGGGGGGGGTAAACAGCTGTTGGAAACCCACTGGCTCATTTCTCATGCTATCATAGAAGCATCCCTGAATAAGGAGTGCTATATCAGATGGGATATGGTATATGGAACTCCTTGTTTTAGATCTGTGTTCTACAAATGTGTGTCACAGGACAAATTATGAATGGAACTTCTGGTAAACATGTAAGCTGTTCGCAAAGAGTACAAATGTGAACTTTTGGTATTTTTAACCGGAATTGTCTTAAACAAACACCAGATCTGAATGACACTTGCTGATAGACTCATCAAAATATTCAAGTAATTTCTTGGTTGAGACTGATATTTGTTATACACATAAGTGAGCAGACTGTTTCTGTTTGACAACCATAAATATTTGGAACTTCAAAAACTAGTCTTTGCACATATAGTCTCAAAATCTCTGTGATGTTAAGTTCATGCTCACATGTTCAGCACCAAATAACTTTTACTATCTTTAGAGTTTTTTTTTTTTTAATAACAATCATATTTGCTGTACATCTAACCTAAATGACTTTTGATCTTCATGATAAAGTTTTTATCTTATTACTTTGAACTTGTGCAGGAGGTCGTCTTCGTCATGCTTTCATCGGTATAGGATTCCGAGAAAGAACAGAGGCTTATGACTTCCAAGCAGCCTTGCATGACCATATGAAGTATCCTCCCATCTACCATATGTTTTATCTACCATTTTTCTTTGCTTCTATTTGCATTACCTTGGTAGTTTTCACATAAATTTTTTTGTTCACCTTGGCATAGATGATGAATATATTACACTGATTTTGGTAAAAAGATCTTTTCCTAAATTGTATTGAAGATATCTGAACAAAAAGAAAACAGCAGAAGAGATGGAACAACACTACCAGCAGACTTCCTCAGTTGATTACAGTTTGAAAGAGGGAGAAACTCTTGTACTGCAACTTAAGAGCAATGTATGGAAATCTGGATCCTTTGTTAACCATGTGTTATCATTCTTTTTTAAGTATCATGTCCTCTATTCATCTTTTCTGGCATCTGCAGACTAGTGGCCGCAGTGTGAAGTCCAAGTTTTTTGACCAGGGTCTGAACAACTCCTCAGAAGAAAAGGGTGACAGGAAAGAATCTGTTATTAGTATTAAACTACCACCACCTCCCCCAGCACCACTTTCTCCAACTACTACAATAAAGAAGTCTCCAACGAACTCGCCTACAAGTTTAAGTCTTGAGAGAACTTCTACAGATGAGTCCCCTAAAACAGTAAAAGAAGACGAGGGACATGAGAATCATCCGGAAAATCAAAGCACACAGGATATACCAGATGATGATTTTGGTGATTTTCAAGCAGCTGGTTAACCTTGTGTGTTATAATCACATGTCTATATGAATAGAGCTTAGAACTTTTTCTTGTCTGGCTTGAATTTGTGATGGTTAGGAAATATGCAAAATTGTGGAATTCTCGTTTGTCTGCTAAATACTATGAAAATGCTGCTTTAGCTCGGATCGAATTGTTGTTGAGCCCGGACAAATTTTCTATATTCTTCTTTTATAGCTGAAGTAAAAATGTCTAAAGCAATCAACCTTTTAAGCTGTGATAGAAGGCTTAATTGTCTTTTCTTATGAGTATTCTCTGTTGCTTAGCCCCTTTGTTTTGTCTATTATTGTTAGCCATGGAGATGGCATGCCTCAATTTTTTCGAGCATGTTACAACAAGCTTATGATCTATGGGTTTGAAAGAATTATGACTTGTTATTTTGTTCTCTGGAATGATTGAATATCAAGGAAAGAAGAAGTAAACCGAAACCCAGTTATACAAGCATTGTTCGAGTTCTGGGGAACCCACATGTCTGGGAAATGGACAAAAATATGCTTTGTCGTAGCCGTGCGGCCATCGGTGCTCATTATCCACAGCCGAAAACAAAGATTTGATAAGGACGTTTGCGTTTGCACCCTTAAAACATTGTTTGATAAAAATGAAAATGAGTAAAAATAAAAGGAATTAAAATTTTAAAATATCTCAATATAATAATATAACTAAGGTTATTGCTTTTTTCATTTTATGCCTATTTTTTTTTTTCTTACATTAAGTGTTGAGAGAGTATAAATAACATAAATGTATTGAGAAGAGAAAATAAATTAAAAAAAAGAAGAAGAAGAGAAATACAGTGCCAGAGCTGCCTCTGATCTCTAGTTAAAAAAAAAAATTAATTCATTGGAAGTCTTTTTGTGGAATTGGTTGATCCACATTTCTTGCTTTTCAAGTGAAAAAAGCATCTAATTTAGTGTCTCTTTTGAAAATATTTTACAACCTGAGAAGGAAATGAAATCAACACACCTTAAAATCCCCACCATAAACAAGTGTGCTTTCAAAGTTGGATTTTGATTGACTTGAAGCTAAGTAGTTATGTTCAGAAAATAGAAAAAAGAAGCAAAAATTGTTTGAGCATAGAAGGCAAGTAATTAACATTAACAACCCAATGATGAAAACGAAATTTCAGATTTCTTCATCATATAGCAAACAATTTTCCCCTTTATTAATTATTTATAGACATTTTGATGGAACTAAATTTGTCATGGGATCAAAACAAAACATAAACAGAATACTCACCAACTTGTAATTAATTACATTTCTTCTTGCTGATTTTTCTATTAAATTGAATAATTATAAAAGTAATCTAAAGTTCATTATTTTATTGTCATGAATGATTTAAATTAAAATGGAAGGAAATAAAATAAAATAACCTAAATTAGATAATAATCTAATGTGTGTAATTAATATTTCTCTTAGAGACACTTCAAATAAAAAATTTATGTGGCATGGAAAGCTCAATAAAAATAAATAAAAGTAGAATACACATACAAAAGAAAAAAGGAAAAAAAAAGAAGAAGCTGAATTCTAGAAAAACAAAGAAACAAACGAGGTGCGGGGCCCATCAACCGGAAAAGTGCAGAACGAGTGGATGGTGGATGGGTCGAGGTAATTTAATGGGGACTAGGAATTAGAAGACACGTGTCAAACTTACGGCCGAAAGAAGCCCGGCGAACTGAGTCTTGAATTCTCTGTACGTTTCCTTTCTCCCTTAGGATACTTCTTCACTATTTTTATTTTTTATTTCTTTTATTTATCTAAATTCTTTTTCTTATTTTCGTGCGGATTTTTAGTTTTTCCCCTTTAAAACTGAATTGAATTGGGAAGGACTCTTTTAGCTTTGCCGTCCCTGGCTGTTCTTCGACTCGTAAGTTCTCAACTTTCTGATTCTTCAACATACCTCTGCTGCTCCTTCATCTTCTGTTTTCTGATACTAATTTTTTGTTTTTGTTTTTTTTGTACGGTGGTGAAGGTTTGATTTTGTTTAACTTGATTTTGGACTGGTTGTTTGTTTAACTTTATTTGTTATCGTGCTGGTTCATGATAATTTTGAGCCAGGAAAGTTGAAATTCACATAAATTTACATTTTTTTTTTCTTAGTTTTCGTGTCTCTTTTGATGGTTTTTCTTTTGGGGTAGGAGCTCTGGCTATGAAGAAGGTAAGAGTTGCCTTTCTGGATTACCAGTAGCAAATTTCCTGGGGTTCTGAATGATGTTATGGGCCGCTTTTGTTGTTGTAGATGGAAAAATTGGGGTTTTTGAGTTTAGCCTTCTTAGGAAAGAAGAACCTGTTTAGTTGTTTAAACTTTTTGCTGGGTTTTAGTGTATGTTTAATGAATCTGAACGTGTTCTAAACTGGTGTTTATCTGCAGGCTATTTTTATGTCTTTCGAAACACGTGATGATTAATGTATTTTTAGGCTTATGCCGATGATCATCTTCAATTAAGCTTCTTTGTTGAATATTTTCAGTCTGATTTCTTGCAGATAATCAGGGTAGAGTTACCTTGAAGTACAATAAGAACAGGTTTAACTACTATTCCAAAGTGGGTATTATGATCACCATGGATGTAAAAGGTATAACTTGGGTTGGGAATATATACCAGAAGTTTGAAAATATGTGCCTGGAGGTGGAAGAAATTATGTATGAGGTATGCCTTTCTTGTGTTTTAAACTTTTAGCCTATCAACAAATGTTTGACTTTAAAATGAGGAATTATGATCAAATGTCCCTAGTGGACGCAAACGCTTGTAATGCACATAATTAGAAACATAAATTATAAGTTAAACTTCCTCCACTGGCCACTGCTGCTGTTACAGCTGCAATCCTTATTCCTCTTCTTATAACCATTATTAGTGTGGTCATGACATATGTTATTGCTTTAGGAGTTGAACACCCTGTGGTATGTGAATTCACTTATATATCTGGGTTAAAGTGGTCTTGTAAGCTTGTAGTTCCTTGCCATTGATTTAGAGTATCATCAACCTCGTAATACTCTTTATGCTTGTTCTTTTGGGATAGGACACTGTTAAATACATAGAGCATCAGGTGCAGACTGTTGGGGCAAATGTTAAAAAGTTCTATTCAGATGTCATGGAAGATTTGCTCCCTCCATCTTCATGTGATTCAGGCGAAAAGGTGTCCTCTGAATTGCCTATAGATGAATATACTGATGTTGGAGTCTGCAAGAAGTCAAGTTTAAGTCTCAAAGAAAGAACTCTGAGGGTTGAAGCCAAGCATCCAACTGAGAACTCGAGGATCAATCATGATGTCAAAAAGTATGTCATCCATGCTGCACCAAATGATGAATTTTGCAAAACAGATGCTTTGTTCATATCCGCCTCTAGCAACTGTGTCAAAAGAAACAAACGGGATTCTTATTCAAATGTTGGGAGTAAACATGTTAAATCAAACCTTGGTATTATTGAAAATAAAAAACATAAAAAAATGCCTACAACAAAGACATTGGTTTCAACCACCTCCGCAGAAACAGTTATGTCCAGGACATCATCATCCTGTGAGCTGTTAAATGAAAATCATAAACTACCATGCCATCATGCATCTATTGATTCAGAGCCAGCTTCAGCTGAAGTAACAAGGACGGACTCTGTAGTGGAATGTCGTAATGAGACTGAAAATGCAAGTGCTGGAGAGATCCCTAATGTTCCAATACTAGAGAAATCAGCTGGAGGAACAGAAATGAATATGAGTCCTTCATCTTCTGCTGTCCTCTCTGTAGAGCCAGATGGTAAGTGTCTTTCTGGTATAGTTTCATATCATGGTTTCTCTGATTACATGGTCATTCTATCTGCAGTGGACTTCTGCTGGTTACTTTGTTTTGACTGCAGATGGGAGTTGTAATTAGTCTGATAGAATTGATGATTTTTCTGATGGCATAGTCATTCTACCTCATCCATGTATCAATATATATCATTCAGAAGCACTTACGCAGTGTGTCATATAGAACTCCTTTTGTTGAGTTTATTTATTTATTTCTATTTTCATTTTGGTGGTCGTTAGTTTGTGGGGGTGGGGGGTGTGCTTGTAAAAGAAATGTGTTAGAATTGTCCAAGTCTTAAGCTTCACGACTCTATTGTTGGATCTGATACAAAAGGTATCAGGGGCGCACACTGATATAACAATCATCTTTCTTGGAGCTATAACTCCAATTTTGTATTCACAGGCAAAACTCACCAGTGTGTGGGATTGGAAGGGGATTGATTGTTCCACATAGTAAGTTAATAACTGTAATCAATTGAATGTTGGCACCAGCTTTAGGGATGACACTAGTATTATTTTGTCCATGTTTCCCGTTTGAAATTTGGAAGAAGCCATGTAGATCATAGCTTTAACAAAAAATCATACATTACTAGGTGGGGATCAGGTGTATGTTGTGGTGGACAGAGGTTTCTCACTACAAGTATGCCACGTCAAATTCCCTAATATATTTTCGTGTGTTGAAGGATTTGAATTTGTGCTTAATTTTTCTCTGCCTGTCAAAGTGTCTATCCTTATCACTAATACATGCATAGCATCCCACCTTCAAAGCAGAAAAATTTGGTTATTTAATGTTTCTATCATGTATTTGTTGCCAAAAACCTGGACTAACCATAAGCATCTCCCAGCAACTATGCTTTATTTATCATATTAGGGTTTCTAAGTAGTTTTTTCCCCTCTTTTCTTGGGATGTTTTCTGGGTATCAATAAATAAATTTCTTAGAGCTTTTTATATAGTTTTTCCCCTCTTCTCTCTCTCTATCAAACATATACACAAACAAGCGGACGGCATTATGTTATTTGGTTGCATCTTGTTCCCATGTCATGATGGTAATTGATTCTTCTGTTATTTTAAGAAATACCAGAAACATGGGCTTGGGACGCTGCTGAGATTGAGACTGTTATTGGAGAAGGTCATCAAACGCTGCAACTAGACAATAAGCTGAATCTTGAGGAAACTTGTGTTATAGTGAGTGGAGATGAACTTCAATCAATTCCTAAGGCTGGCGTTGATCAAAGGACTAAAAAGGTACTCTCTTTTTCTGTCTCTATCTCCCTTCCCCCTTGGATGCATATCCACCTCTAACTGGAACTTTTCCACTTGAAGAAAAAGTTGCGGCAAGCCTTTTCTTTACGTAAGAAATCTACGAGGAAGCAAGAGTATGAGCAGCTTGCAGTATTGCATGGGAATGGTTCCCAAGGTGAAGGAAACTCTGGACAGAATTTGATTCCAACTTCTGCATTGATGGATCAAAAGGAACCTGAGTGGGAGCTGGTCTAGATACCAGGATGATCAAGTTGTGTGGATATGAAACTTTACAGCCTTTACATCAACTCTTATGAAGGGGATTGAGATGCCATGCTGGAAATTGACAATGCAGTGAAGGCGTCAATTTCCTGCCGTATCTCTACTGTAACTAGTAGACCTTTCATACCTCTTTTCCTGCAGAAGAAAAGGAGAAAGGGAGTCTTAGGTAACATATGAGAACCTCTAAATTGGACAGATCATGTACGTTATATCTTCTAAATAAATACTGCACGCAACTTGTTTATATTTTCTCAATATGGTCACTATTGTTAATTGTATGTCCTCTCTGATTCAACAGTGTACCACAGTCCTTATATGATGGAAAAAATATTGTCCTGTTCGGTTTGCGTTTTTGTTCTCTGCTAATATGATTTTGAGAACAAAAGCTTGTAAATAATCTATTACATGGAAGAGCATTATACGGCAGAGGAGGAGCTTGTAAAACATTTGTTTACGGTGCTTCTGGTTCTGGTTGGACTACTGTCAAGAAGACAAGAACTGCACTCAAAATTGTGTGCTATTGCACAAATTAAACATAACTTAGGAGCTAATCTAATCTATGCTTCCAACCTGTTCGATCCAATAAACTTCTATGGCAACGTCAAATGCCAATTCAGCCTCCAAATTTTCCGGTTTTGCAATAGCAGAAATTCATTAACAATTAAAAACAACCTCAGCCTTTGAAGTAACCAAAGGCAAAGATGCACCCACCATTTACTGCCGAAGAATATCTTAATGTCAGTATTGCAAAATATTGATGCTTTGTTTTGCCACCAACAAAAATCTATTGTATTTCTGGAAACCCACCACATCTCCCAATCTGCTATCATCTCAATCTGGATATTGCAAAATATCTTATTTTTCAAACTCAATACCACTTTAAATTTTATTATAAATTAATGGACCTTTCTCATATATTTCTCGTGGAAACATTATCTTAGCCGTTTATTTTTAAAGATCAAGATAAATTATTTTTCACATCAATGATGGTTATAGGAAGTATCACATACCTATAACCCTAATTATTTAACCTACCTAACTATTCTATCGGCAGTGCAGTAAGGAGAGATGGCGAAGGCGATGTCGCAGTTGATCATCAGGGCAGGTTTGATGATGAAATACATGTCCAAAGTAACACCACAATGCAGCCCATATCAAATAGAAAGGCTTTAAGCCCAATATTATTAGTCTTCAAAGCTCAATATTTTCGGGTATAACCCATTGTCTAGCAGGCTTATTGTTTGGGCTTCAACTTACTTTTACGGCCCATTTCTAAACCCAAAGTCCCATCTCCAAGAAATGGTGCAAACGAATTTCCCGATTATTTGTTGGCCTAATATCAATGAGATAAATATTATTAATCACTATTTTTTATATCAAAAAAATTATATCATTATTTTTTGATTACATCACAATACAGAGATTGAACCCAAATCTTTCTTTAAAATTTTGAAACTTTTCACCACTACACCAAATAGATAACTTAATATAGCTTCTTTCTTTTTCGTTTTTCTTGGGTAATGTTTTGGTTTTTCTATTCTCTACCCAAAAAGAAAAAGAACCTAACTCCTTATGAACTTCTTATAAATTTATTCTCTCTCTTGAAAATTTAAAGTGTTAATATTTTATTTTCATGAATTTCAATAGTGGAATAGCACTATACAAAAGAAAATAATAAACAGTATATTATATTTTTCCTTTTTAAATAATAACACCAATATCAACCCTCATAGATACTTTTTTAGAGCAAAATATAACAAAACTTTTCGATCAAATTATTATAATAATCTAATCCAAGGACTAAAATATTCATAGCCGTTTGAATTTTATGATATAAATTATTATAAGTTTCAGTGTTCCATTAGCCAGATTATAAGATCAACATTATGGGACCCTTTTCTGTATTAACTGCTAATATTCTTCAATAATAAATTTCTACTTGTAATTAAATGAGATATCTTAGGGTGGTAGCTCAAGCAATAATGGCATCTATAATCTGCCAATATACGCTTGTTTGGGTACACAATTGTAACGTGCAAATTACTTCACCAACTAATCCACCATTAATTGGCTGCGCTAAAAAGCACATGACTTTTCTTAACTAGAAAGCTGGGTTCATCAATGCATTCATTTGGCATCTTAGTAGATAATGGCACTAGCTGCCATAATTGACCCATGAAGTTGCAAGGGGAAAAAGACAATGAGAAACCAAACTTGTTAAAGAAAGGCATGTATATCTCATTTAGCAAGCAACTTGTCTTGTAAGTCCATCAAATGGGCCAGATATTTGTGCTGTAGAGGGCCCACAAAGCCCAACTTGAAATAGCATTAGGTTGAAATCAAAGATTCCACATTCTTTTGTCCACCTAATGGCTAAAGCCAATGGAATTGATAGCACTTATTTGTTTGGCTTATTAACATCAAATTAACAACTCTAAAAAGTTGCTTTGGATGGTTTGCACATAAAAATAACAAGCCATAAAGGAAAAAAGGGCCTACTAGAAGGTGGTTGCTACAAATGGCTGCCTAAAGCCAGCAAATATCTGGTTTAAGAGCTTTATTTAAGTTATTCTTTGTTTAAAAGAGAGAAAGTGGTGGTTAAAAGAATCAAATTCCACAAACGTTATAGGCAATACACAAAGGTTACTTGTACTTTGTCCTTTTATTTTATGAGCTAAATTGCTATGTCCTCTTTATTTATAAAATTGACTACTTTTGTCACTTTAATTTGCTTCTAACAATTGCCTCAGTATCTATCACTCAAATATAGGTACAAAACTAATCCAATGAAGAAGCTTCTCCCATGTACCTCACATGATATTTACAAAAATTTGATAAGAAAATACATGGAATTCACCAATCTACTTTACCCACATTTGGAGGTTTAGAGTTTTCTTTTTCTATAACAAATCATACAACTTGTCTGCCAATTTAAAAGGGTAAAGTAGTTTTTTTCACATTCCACATCATTACAAAACATTATTTCAGTTCTATTATCACAGTTGGAGTGATATGTCACTATTAAGAGAAAGGATTAGAGTGACAAAACACTCAATTTTATAAACAACAGTGAACATTACAAATTACAATTGCCTCTAAAAACCAGTGTAACAAAATGGTGATAATTCTCTAAAGAACATTGCTATTTGCCCAGAAATTAAATTCACTAGTAGTCGAAGGATAAAAGTATATTATCCAACATTTTATAACCACAAATATGAAAATATATTTGGGTAAAATTTCATTTTTAAATACAAAATTTGTAAGCTCTAAAAATGACTTCATCAGTACCACTTGGTCACGTACTGTTTGATAAAATCCCAATTTTTTTGCCTAGGCTAGCAAGACTTTTCCTTTTTTGAGACACACTTTGTGCAATAAAAGCATCGTCCTTTCGTTCATAAATTCCATTAGTTTCCTTTCAAGCTAAGTTTGTTCATAAATCTTCTTATTTACTAATGAAGCAAGTTTGAAGCAGGACATTCCAATGATCAAACCACAGGGATTTAGCATTAATTTCTAGACCTAATGTGATAAACCAATAATGGCTTGGTTAATTTGCCCACTAATTAGGGATAAGGGCAAATATTATATTTTTTATTAAATGATTGTTGGATGAAAGATGAGTCACAGTTTGTCCATGTTTTCTGATTAAATTAATTATTCCATTTGTGTTGTATTAAATAAGCATATAACAGAACCAAGTTGCTAAGCATTTGGCATCGTTGTCACCAATTAAATTATGAGCAAGATATGGGGTCATTTTCATTGCTCTGTGATTGCTACAAATAAATGCTTGGGTTATGAATATATAGTGAATGGTAGGGAATAGAATGCCATATTGACAATGAAAGAAACTCATCATACATAAGCATGCCAACAAGTGCGTTAATCTTGGTCAGTTCTCGTGTTGAGACTCTGTGATTCCTTCAAACAATAAGACAAGTCGGAAACAAGTGCAAACCACTCAAATGGTTTTATCACACTGCAGGCCCTACTATGCATTAATAGCTCTTTGTATTTGCAAGGCTCATAGCTGCTTCCTTCTTTCATTAACTTACCCATTACTTTATTAATATACTTAAAAGACAGTCATTTTTTTATTAGTAAGATTATCTAAGTCACTGTACTCACACTTTTCCTATTTCTCTTCTTTCTCTCTATTTAGTTAATTGTTCGTGCATAGCTCATGTTTGTAATTAGTTATACCTATACTCGTTTCCTCTTTGGAACAAAGGCAGTTAATTAAGCTCTCTCTCTCTCTCTCTCTCATGTAGTATAACTATGTGGCCCTCTAGTATTTGCTAAATTTAATTAGAACCATTATTAGATGCTCAAGTTAAAGTTACGTAGTTTCCATAACACATTCCGACGTTGCATTTATCTTTATGGCCAAAAGGTAGTAGTAAAGGAAGAGCATGTGAGAAACGCATCAGATACGGAATAGCTTGCATTTTGCATTTGAGGTGAGGGGACAAAAGGTGTTCTAGTGTTGAGGAAACCTTACAGCTAACAGATGCTTGTGTGTTTAATTTAGCTTTTAAGACTAAAGAGGAAGTGACGAAATATGAACACGCAACATGCACACGTTCATACAAAAAGCAATAAACAAATGGGTTCTATCTTCTTCTAGCTCACCTATTTCTCACTTAATTATTAGTCTTGTTTCAACGTACAACACTTAATAATACTCACTCCTGACTCCCCTATCAATGTGTTCCACATAATTTTCAAATATGATAGTGTGTTATGCAAAAAATACTTAAATCAGATAGTAACAATTGAATTAGGGTTAAAGAACAATGATACTAAATCCTGCAATTAATTAATTTACACGCATTATAGCATATAATTAATCACTTTTTCTAGTAGAATATAATAAGCTGTGTGCAAAATACTTTTAGCAAAACCATTTTCTATGGCCTAATGGTGAAAATGACATGAGGATCGGAGTCAAACACATTCCTTCATTAACAATTCAATGAAAACAATTAAACTTACAAATCACGGGCTTGACCCTTTCACATGCTCATCACCCATTACCTTTGTGTTTATCGGCTTCTATAGATTCCATGTGGCTCTCTATTAAATAAAAACAAAATTATATATTTCCATGACCCAAAAAATGTTTAAAAATTTATGTGGCTGAAGCAACCTCCACCAAGTAAGTAACACTCATTTCTTTATCAATGTCACTATTAAAACTTTAAAAGCTGAGGTTCAATATGAATTGCATGATTGCATTGCATGCATCAATGGCATTTCCCCAATCCATGAATTCAATTAATGTTCATCTGCATGAGTAGCACTAATATTAAATACTTTTTAACTACCAAAAGAATAAATTATATTTCATGACCTCATCAATGACCAATATGATCGACACAAGTTCTTATAATTAATATATAAAGATAAATTTAATAATAAATCACAGAGCTGTGGATCAGAAATTGCAAGAATATAATGATTAGCCAAGAAATTGTCATGAAAAAAATATAAAACTTCCTCTTAATATAGTACTTTTGCTTGAATTAAACAAATTAAAAGATAATCTAAATTTAAATTTTAAAATAAGATTTTTAATAAGTACTAATTTTGAATTTTGTGTGATGGCACTTAGTGATTGACAACTCACCCATTGACTTATAAAATTCTTCTTTCTAGTTTGGTGGGAACTAGAGTCCTGTTTGGCCTTGAACTGCTTTGAGCTTTAACAGAACAAACCAGATAAGAAGGCAAACTTGAAAGTTGGCACTTACCTTTAATATTAATTTTGGGCCCTCCCTTTTGTCATTCTCTCCTTTTCGTTTTTACCCCTTTCCCAAGTTTTAACATGACATCAAAATTTTCAAACACGATTAACTACCTTAATTTTAGGATTTGAAGTAAAAACAAAGTTCTCCAAGTATATTTTCCCCGTAAATTTGACTTTAAACTGTAATAAAAGTATAAGGAGAGAGTCCCATCATTGATGATTCACATGTAATAATACAAAAAGCGTTTACTTGTAAACTCAGGGCAATTGTGTGGTACTATACACTGAATAAGATTTGGTAAATATAGGACAAAACCCTTCTTACTAGGTTGTGGTGTCGCTAAGCAAATCCAAACATATACATTGAATCATGACTGTGACAATTGATGAAATTAAAAACAATTATGTAATATCTGTTTCGGAAAAATAGCTGTAATACAACTATCTTCAGTGGGACACCACAAAATTATTAAAGTTAGAAATTTAAGTATCAAAGTCTTGTACAAATATTGAAATTTCATGGAGATGATGAACTATGGGATTCCTTCTTTTATTATTTAATTTAATTTTTACTTAAGTTTTCTTTCTCTGAAAATATCACCTCCCTTCAGCAGCCACGACAGTCGGGGCAGTTGCCATTTCTTTTGACTGCATGAATGGAAGGTTCTGTGAATTGTTTATTTATTTTTTCTCTTGTCTGGGTTGGCACTTGGCACCGTCTCAAAAATCATAGAAATAAATAAATAAATATTAGGAGCAAATAAAATATTCAAAAAGTGCATTTGGAGGGAGGATAATGTTTTTAGTTGTAGTGGATATATAATTATATATACTCAACATTTGGAAACCATCATAATTTTGTGAACGTGTTTGTTTCCTGTATTTATTGACTTTTTCCCTCTTCAATTTTAGCAACCCAACTTAATTTTCTTGTAATTTTTTAAATTATTTTAGTTTAAACATTCATAAACACTTTTTTTTTTTTTTTATGAATTAAAAGTTTAGGGTGAGAAGATGTTACTCTATTTTAAGGCCTGTGATATATAGCAAAGATTTATAATAATACTTACAAATTACTTATTAAAGAGAGATCGCTCACAGTAAAATTTAAATCTCAGTCTTACAAATGAAATAATTTAATTCTTACCAACTGAACCAATCCCATTAACAATAATTTCTTCTTTGTGATCGAATTGTATAAAATCCCAATTTCTTCACATTTTGTTGTTGGATGGAGAAAGCCTTATCACTACTTTTTATTCTACTTCTAAGATTTGGAACATACAAGTATTTGTAAAAAGATTTTCTCTTTTTCTTCTTTTACTTTGAACCATTTTTATACAAAGATGTGATATGGCGTAGCTTCTTTTCACCAACAAACTATAGACAATGGAGGAAAGCACACTAAGCAATTTCCACTCTACTTTTAGCATATTTGATAGCTTACGAATTAAGAAATATGGTATACTTTTTCATCATAAAATTAAAACATTACAGCAGAAAATTTCATAATCATGATATTAGAGTGGCTTATAAGTAAAAAATAGAACATGCATGCGTCAATGTATTATATATTATAATAAATCCCTACAAAATCAATCAACTGTTAGTAATCCCAATAACTTTTTTTTTTTCCTTTCTTTAATTTTCTTTTTCTTCACCCATCTTTGTTTCTGCTAAACACAACCTAATAAGCTTTCGTGCAGAAAGACATTAGCAAGTGGAAGAAGCTAAAGAGTACAAGTTAATACAAAACCAAAGATATATATATATACACTAACCTTATAAAACTGGTAACTTGTTTAATTAGTCTAATCTCTAATATGATGTGGTTAATTTAGTGAGTGTGCCAAGCGTCCCTGTCAATATCTAACACCTATGGTAGGGGACCCATATCTTTGCATGGGATGCATGCTCTACTTCCTCTAATTTTATATACTTTGTTGATTATTGATAAGGATGTTTCAGATAGGTTCCTATCAAAAATACCTAACTCTTCACTTCCCTGCAACTATATCAGAAACAGGTGCTTCCTAGAAAAAGTAAAAATGAAAACATATTATGGGTTTTGATAAGTTTGTCTCCTAATTGATCTAAAAACACAATATTTCCTAATATGAAGCCCGTCACAGCAGAGCTGATCACCGATTTTTATACAAAAAAAGCTAAGCAACCACATGCTAGATTCACTGGTCAACTGGCTTGTTCAGTCTCCATTATCCAAATCCAAATTGATATTATGAGATCATCAAGAACAGCGTTAACTGAACCAAAACTGATGACAAAAAAGACCTGAGAGAATCAAAGTACCAGAATACGTAATACAGAATACCTCAAAGGGTAAATTTGATATTTGATCTCCTTTTTTGAAGCTCTTTGAATGAATCACCCACCCCCCCAAAAAAAAAAAGAGAATAATTTGTGAAGCATTTTTTGTTCTATCTTTCTCGGTGGGGAAAATGTTGCTATTATTTTTGAATCAAAAACCATCATGATTCCAAGATTTTATCAAAGCAAAGATTGGATCCAACCCCACATGACACGGTTAAAAGAATGACTCCAAAGTTTTACTGTTTCTGGCAGCAGAATTAAATAAAAAGAGAAAGGTACTCTGTTTTCTCATCCCATGTGGAACAACACCCTTTAAACCTCTCTTTCTCTCTCTCCACCCCCACAGGGCACAGTCACTGATACATTATATAAGGTATTTGCTTGAGACAACTTTTTCTTCACTCCTCGTCCTTTTCTTTCAACGAAATTCAGGGGTTGGATCGAAACCCAAGAAATGGGTTTCCTATTAGAAGCTCTGTTTTTCTCTCTGTTTCTGTTTTTCCACCAAACAAGAGCAGAGGATTTGAATTCCTTCAGTAATGCAACCAATTTGAGTGCTAGAAAGCTTGCAGGCAGAGGCAGGTGTAATTGGTTCAGAGGAAAATGGGTTTACGACGCTTCATATCCTCTTTATAACCCCTCTACTTGTCCCTTCATAGATCCACAGTTTAACTGCCAGAAGTACGGTCGCCCAGATACATTGTACCAAAAATATAGGTGGCAACCATTTTCTTGTCCCTTGCCAAGGTATTATCTTAGCTTTCCTTTTCATTTTCTCTGCAAATTTTGAAGCTTTTGGCTAACTGGGTACTGAAAATTTTCTCTGCAGGTTCAATGCATTGAATTTTCTGGAGAAATGGAGGGGGAAGAAGATTATGTTTGTCGGTGACTCTCTGAGTTTAAACCAATTCAATTCATTGGCTTGTCTGATTCACTCTTGGGTACCAAATTCGAGGACTACATTCATAAAGAAGAATCCTCTTTCTTCAGTGACATTCGAGGTGGGCTTTTATTTTCTCTGCGTTTCTTTGAAACTTTTTGGTACGAATAGTAAGTAGCTCAGCAAATGATTGTGGTTTGGTATGGTGAATGCAAGTGCTGTCTTTTCCTAGCTAGCTTTCAAAAAGTTTTAAGCTTTGAAATCTTTTCCTCATTTTAACTCAAATTCTTCTGACCCTTAATCTGATCTGAAAGACCCTTAATTAAAAAGACTCTTATAACATGGTGAGCCTTTGAGCTCAGAACTTTGGAATGTGTAAATTTTAGTCGGTAACTGTGAAGCACTGAAAGTGTAAGCAATAAAGTTAAGACGTGATTGGTGGAGGCTTTTGCTTTTGCCGGGGCACATGTCTGAGTATTTGATTTATGGGATAATAAATGTTTGTGTCTTTAAGCTACCATAATGTACTCCTACTGTTACTCTTGCCACCAAATTCAAACGTGCACCTCTGTTCTCGGGATTGAATTTGGTTTTTCTAAAAATACGAAAAAAATTTATGAAATAGTCAAAATACTACTACTATTATTATTTATTATTTATTAACACAGACGTGGAATTTTAGTTGCCTTTCATTTAGTTATGATGGTCCAAGGTAAGGTAAAAACGTTTTACTGCTAACAGTTCCTTTCCTTTGGTTGTTGATTGTTCTCAATTATCAAAACCCATTGCTTTAAATATAAACATGGTTAAACAAAGGGCTGAATTAGCAATGATTAGTGTTGGAGATCAGATTTTGGCTCCAATATTACCGTCTCTATTAACATCAATCACGGTTTTAAGTATTAATCAAAAAAAACTAAAACAAAGACTTTTATTTATCATAAACCCAGAAAAAGGCATTTTTCTTTATTCATAATGAGTTTCCGCAAGTATAATTAATGATTGATATTCTTTCTCCTAGAAAATCAAAATCTGCTAGAATCTACTTTATATGCTTTGTCCATGATATAAGCTTGAGTGTGAGGATATAGTTAGTGGTGATCACTTGCAATGGACCACTTGTGGTATGATTCAGAAACTGTTCTCTACTTGCACGACTTCTCCTTTGAGAAGTGCCAAAAATTGGACCACTTGTGTTTTGTGGGTTTTTCCTCCATTTTTCTTGGGGCCTAGTAACTAGAAAATGACATGAGAAATTAGAAATTATTCAAGTCAACTTGAAAGAAAGCAAATGGGAAGCATTGCTTGGGGTAATAACAGTGTCAATACTCACAAATCATGCTTTGTTTTTCTTTTTTCTTCTTCAGGATTACGGACTCAGGTTATTTTTATACCGCACGCCGTACTTGGTAGATCTTGATACAGAGAAAGTTGGGCGAGTTTTGAAGCTTGACGTGATTAAGAGTGGTGATGCTTGGAGAGGAATGGATATGCTGATCTTCAACACGTGGCATTGGTGGACCCACACTGGCAGCTCGCAACCGTAGGATCAATCTTTCACCTCATCACATAATTTTTGTTTTGTTTTTTTTTAATGTGATAGTTAATACATTTACTAATTTTTGTGAATCAAAATTGCATTGCAGGTGGGATTATATTCAAGAGCGTGGTAAGTTGTACAAAGACATGAACCGGTTCATTGCGTTTTATAAAGGGCTAACCACTTGGGCTAGATGGGTTAACTTGAATGTTAATCCTGCCCAAACCAAGGTGTTCTTTCTGGGAATTTCTCCTGTTCACTACGAGTAAGTTAACTTAAATAATTGTGTTTTAAATGTAATTAATATTGATTACTTTTTATTAACTATGAATGGTGATTATTAGGGGGAGAGAGTGGAATGAACCAACAAAATCATGCATGAGTGAGAGAGAACCATTCTTTGGATTGAAGTACCCTGCAGGGACACCCATGGCTTGGGTGATTGTGAACAAAGTGTTGAGTAGGATGAAGAAGCCAGTGTATTTCTTAGACGTGACAACGTTATCACAGTACCGGAAAGATGCACATCCTGAAGGTTACAGTGGAGTTATGGCCACAGATTGTAGCCATTGGTGTCTTCCTGGTTTGCCTGATACTTGGAATCAACTTCTCTATGCAGCACTCTTTGGTTGAGTAACTTGTTTATTTGCTCCAATAGTTATAGGAAAACCCATTGTTTTCTACTGTAGCATAAATTTGATTTCTCATTTTGATTCTGTAATTGTAATTGGGGAATAAAAGCCTTACTTTGATGCTGCCAATTGTAAATTTAGATTATTTTGGCAGAAACTTGCCTTGATTTGTAACAAATACCCTCTTCAATATTAAAAAGCATTGACTACTTCAAGTTGATATCAAACTCCCTTCAGTATTTCATGCATCTTATCCAAAATAACAGTCTGTTGAGAAAGACAGCTCCAAACCAGTTCTTCATTATACTGCAATTAAACCAGTGGATCACATAAATCTTAAAAAGAAGAGAAAGCAAGATGGTCATTCTTATTTAACAAACTTAGCCATCATTACCAGATTGACCATAATATCCATGTAAAGCAAATTAAACACAAACACTCAATCAAAGATAAACATCAAATCAAATTGTCAAAGCTAAATAAGTACACTAACAAAATATAATTATCAACCATCCTCTAGAACCATCACAAAGTGAGACTGAAACTGTCATTCACCACCGACAGCCAAGCATATGGGAAGAATAAGAAAATAATTATAAACTAGTTGCAAACTTGTGCAATGCACATGCAACTAAAGCATAAGGGAGAGAAGACTTGTAAAAAAAAAGAAGAGAAATAGAAAAATAAAAATAAAAATGAGTGAGTACAATGATTATAAAGAGTCATACTCGAAAAAAATGACATTCTTTTAAGTTAATATAGTAATATCAGCATTAGCAATCCTCTTCTGCAATTTGATAAACCAGCTTGTGATTGCTATACCAAAGAAAGGAAAAAACACAGACACAGAGAACAGATTAAGATTGGGAAAAAATGATTTATATTATATATCCGTTTACATGAAGAGAACTGGGCCTGCAATTTCATCTAGGTAACATTGGGTGGTACTTTGTAATTGGGTTTGGTTGTAGGAAATATTGGTAACTTCTTTTGGGCTAATATATGTTTCAGTCCATTTGCAAGAAAGAAACCAAATTAGGTGTGGTTAGTCTCATCTGGCTGGAAGAGGCAATTTCTGCAACATTAGCCAACACACATTTTCACTCTATCTAATACATATCATACATTTTAAATTAAATAAGTTCACTTAAAACCAAATCTATTACAACTTGTTTATAGGACTCAAGTTTTTCACACCCTATATTAAGTGTGCAAGCTAACGGGCTGAAACGGTGTATGAGTTATAAAAAGGAAAAAGAAAAATGCTGAAAAAGAGGGAGAAGGAGTCACTTATGACCAATAAACAGGCCAGGTGGCTTACAGATTGTTGCTGTGACACGAGACATGAATACAAGTTGCCATGTGTCTTGAAAGATAAATCTGAAACCCTCTCTGTTTTGATCCTAATCTACATGCATACTCGCTGAGTCACCTTATTGGTTCCAACACCCTCACACATGGCACTAGTTGTGCTACCACATGTCCTTTCCCATGCAAACCCATCCACGACCACCTCTTGAAACCGCCACCCCAAATTCTTTTTAATGCCACACCAAGACCCTCTTCCTATCTATGTCTATGTTCGTCTTCCATTTAATCAAATACAAAGTAAAAACCACAAATTTTAAAGCAGTGTCTGTGTTTCTGAGGGGAAAGAAAAAGCAATGGCGTCTGAGCAAATGGTTCGTAGAGAAAATACGACGACAGAGAGAGAGGTTCACATTGAGCAAAACAAGGTTCCAAAAATGACGACTCACTTTGAGCATCTGGCGGAGGAAGCGAAGGATTCAGATATCAGTAGTGGGAAGGAGACTCCGCAGGGGAGTATACAAGAGTTGCTAGGTGGTGTTCGTAGCAGAGAACATGCAGGGAAAGCCATTGGCGATGTGGGTGGGGGTGGGAAAGCGAGAGAGACCCATGAATTGGGAACTCACTTTGAGTCTCTAGCTGATAAAGTGAAGGATGAAAGAGAGGGTGAGAAGGAGAAAGAGAGAGAGTGTATTGCTGAGAAGGCTAGGACTGCCAACATAGTTGGGGATAAAGAGGCTGAAGCTAAACAACAAAGGGAAAGTAGTGGTGGTGGTGGTGGTGCTGATTTGCGTCCAAATCTGGGAAAATTTCAGGTGAAAGCTGAGGAAGAGAAAGGAAGAGGAAGGGAGAGCAGAGAAGAAACAGGGGAAGCTAGAAGCAGCGGAGAGGGAGAGAAGAAAGAACAACCTTCCTTGGAGGAGATTTCCAGGTACAGAGGTCAAGTACAACAGAACTCAATGGAGGCATTTAGAGCTGCACAGGAGCGGTATGAGAGAGCAAAACAAGCAGCGAGTGAGACACTTGGTGCCACAACTCAAACTGCACAGGAGAAAGCTGCTCAAGCAAAGGACATTGCAATGGAAAAAACTACTCAAGCAAAGGACATTGCAATGGAAAAAGCTACTCAAGCAAAGGACATTGCAATGGAAAAAGCTGCACAAGGACGGGACATGGCTGCTCAAGCGAAAGATGTTACGTTAGAGAAGGGCCAGCAAGGTTATGATGCAGCAAAGGACATGACAAAGGAAAGGGCTGCACAAGCAAGGGACTTGGCTGCTCAAGCAAAAGATGTCACATTAGACGAGAGTCAGAAAGGTTATGCTGCAGCAAAAGACATGGCAGCTCAAGCCAAAGATGTGACATTAGAAAAGGGTCAGCAAGGTTATGTTGCAGCAAAGGACTTGGCTGCTCAGGCAAAGGATGTGACATTAGAGAAGGGCCAGCAAGGTTATGTTGCAGCAAAGGACTTGGCTGCTCAGGCAAAGGATGTCACATTAGAGAAGGGTCAGCAAGGTTACGTTGCAGCAAAGGACGTAATTTCAAGTGCTGCCAAGACTGCTGCGGATTATGCTGCAAAAGCCAAAGATTACACAATTGAAGCATCAGTTGAAGCGAAAGATAAAGCCAAGTCTGCTGCTGGTGCCACTACTCATTATGTTGGAGAGAAAGCAGTGCAAGCCAAAGATGTCACTGTGGATACTGGCATGACTGCTGCTGAAAGAGCAGGAAAAATGACTGAGGATTTGAAGGACAAGGCTACTCTGGCAGGCTGGGCTGCGGTACATTACACTGCTGAGAAAACGGTGGAGGGAACAAAGGCAGCGGCAAAGACTATTCAGGGAGCGGCAGAGTATGCAGGGCATAAGACAGTGGAGATTGCAGCGAAGCCATTAGCTGCTGCTAAAGATTTAGCTGCTTCAGCTGGTGAGAATGCTAAGGAGTATACGGCTAGGAAGAAAGAAGAGGCAGAGAGACAATTGGAGGCCAAAAGAGAAAGTCAACAGCAGGTTTTTACTTCTACCATTGATATTATACTGCAATAATGGCTCTCTAGTCTAGTTATGCTTTGCAGCTTTAAGGGTCCACGATACACACTTGGAATTAGAATAGCATAAGTTGTCTGTTGCAATGACCCATTTGAGATTATAAAGCTTTGTCAAAAGATTTTAGTTTATTACTTAACGAATTTAAAACTTAATATTTCCAACGCTCTGTT
The DNA here is from genome assembly GCA_003255065.1 of Cercis canadensis. NCBI lineage: Eukaryota > Viridiplantae > Streptophyta > Magnoliopsida > Fabales > Fabaceae > Cercis > Cercis canadensis. The sequence goes on from QAOA01001066.1 coordinate 3,095,421, forward strand.
TTCAGATTAGTTTCCCATTACAGTACCCAAAAGGTGAATTTCCAGTTAATACCTTTTTCAATGTTAATTTCTTTTTTAGGGGTAGTTGAAAAATAAGTTTCATACTTGAATGAACAGAATGTTACCTGGAAGGTGTTTGATAGAACTTAATGTCTAGGAAAATGTGCTTTCATATTGTTGATGCGTGAAGAAGGAAAATTAACGCTAACATTTTATTTACTTACTTGAGGAAACCGAGGAGAGGCCTGCAGGGGAAGAAGTCACTGGAGAAATCTGCTTTCAAAAATTACAACCATATGGGGAAACTTTACAGCGAGGACAAGAACAGCATGATCAAGAGAAAAAGGAAGGTGGCATTGGCCAAACTCTAGGCCGATTTGCCCAGGAGACGAAACCATCTGAGCAAAGCTTTAAGGGACGCGAACAGCGTGGTGAAGAGAGGAAGAAAGGTGGGATTGGTGAAACTATAGACCAATATGCCCAGAAAATAGTACCAGAAAGCCTGCAGAGATGCCAAGAACACAGTCAAGAGAAAAAGGAAGTTCACATTGCCCAAACTCAATGCCAGAAACAACAATATCAAGTAAGAAAAGGTGGGGTTGATGAAACTGCAGGCCATCATGCGCAGAGAGTGAAACCATCAGAGGAAACCTTTGAGAGAAGGCAATTACAAGGCCAAGACGGAATAGGAAGTGGGGTAGTGACAGCCATTGGCGAAACTGTAGGCAATGTTGCACAAAGGATGGAGAAACCATTGGATAACATCACCAGAGGAGGAGCAGAGGTATTGGGAGCCGTAGGTGAAACTGTGGGTGAGATTGGGCAGAATGTGCAAGTACCATTAAGCGACATCACTGAGGGAGGAACTAAGGTAGTGAGTGCTGTGGGGGAAACTGTGGGTGAGCTTGGAAAGAGGATGCAAAAGCCATTGGATAATATCACGGAGGGAGGAGGTGAAGTATTTGGAGCTGTAGGTGAAACAGTGGGTGACATAGGGCAGAGGATGCAGAGACCAATAGAGAGCATTACTGAGGAAGGAAGGAAGGTGGTGGGAGCTGTAGGTGAAACTGTTGGTGATTTTGGGCAAAGGATGCAGCAGCAGATACCATTGGATGATATCACTCAAGGAGGAAGAAAGGTAATGGGGGCAGTAGGTGGGACTATGGGTGACATTGGGCAAAGGGTGGAGAAACCATTAGATAACATCACTAGGGTAGGAAATGAGGTATTGGGAGCTGTTGGTGAAACTGTGGGTGAGATTGGGCAGAGGATGCAGGGACCAGTACAGAGCTTCGCTGAGGAAGGGAGTAAAGTAGTTGGAGCAGTAGGTGGAACTGCAGGTGAAATTGGGAAGGGGACGCAGATCCCATTAGATAACATGAGAGAGGGAGGAAGCAAGGTAGTTGAAGCAGTAGGTGGAACTGTGGGTGCAATTAGAAAAACGATGCAGAAACCATTAGATAACATCACTGAGGGAGGAAGTGAGGTAATGGGAGCTGTTGGTGAAACCGTGGGTGAAATTGGACAGACAATGATTAAACCAGCTGAGAAAATCTCTGAGAAAAAGGGTCAACAAGGCACAGGAAGTGGGGTTTTGGGTGCCATTGGTGAAACCATAGTAGAAATTGCACAAACAACAAAAGCACTTGTTGTTGGAGAGGACGAAACAGAGTCAAGGCAAAGTATTGGGTCTGAGTTGAGAACAAGTGATGGTGGCAAGCAAGAGGACCAAAAAGAGTCAAGGACAAATGATGGTGGCAAGCAACAGGACCAAACAAAGTCGAGGCAAAGCATTGGGTCTGAGTTAAGGACAAGTGACGGTGGCAAGCAAGAGGAGCAAACAAAGTCGGGGCAAAGCGTTGGGTCTGAGTTGAGGACAAGTGATTGTGGCAAGCAACGAGGGTCCATTGAAGCTGTTCACAAGGTAACAACTAAGAAAACTGAAGTGGCAACAAAACAAGGGTCATTTGAAGCTGTTCAAAAGGTAACAGCTACGAAAACAGAAATGGCACCAAAGAAGCCTAACTGAACAGGGATTCAGTTGTCAGAAGTGATAATTAGCTGTAGATGTTTTCAGTTTTAGAGTGGTGAATAAATATGAATCTCTTGTATGATTCCAAAATAAGTTTTGTTTATGTTGTAGACGTTGTCTTTGAGTTTTGTGGGTACATCGTGTAATTAATTACTGCTGTTGTATATTAGTTCCAGTTTCGTTAATGGAAAATAAAGGTCTTTTCTTTGAAATTTACTAGTGAATCCGGTGACAGCCACAATAATTACTGTTATATTTCTGCCTTCGTTGCGTTGTAATATTAAAATTGAAATAACTAAATGTATGAACAAAAGAATAAAATGTTATAGGCTTCCAGTTCCGGACTTGCAGTATACAAATTCATGTCAAGGAATAAGAATTCACTAAAATAACTTATTTATATACCCTGTAGTGAAACAAATAAGTGAATGTTGATTTATGGTTCAAGAATCCCAAATGGGGCCAAAGGCAGGGATTTTAGCCTTGTTGCATGCTCTAACGACGTCTCTACTTCCTTGAGGATTGCTAGTTACAATGACAACTTGAGCATTCCATTTTGTTGCAGCATCTACGGTCATCTCTGCCACATTGGGGCGACCAGAAATAGCCGTGTCATGAACAATCACCTTCTCTTTTGGATACCCACTTACCATTTCTTTTATCTCTCTTCCATAGTTGAGTTCAATATCCTTAGCCACCCACACCAAGCACACATCCGCAGGGCATGGCTGCAAAAGAAATGACAAGAATACACAAATGCCGGAACCTGTTGCCACTAGCACCACCCTTTGATAGAGATTCACTAGGTAAGGCAAGCCTGCAAAGTGCATTGAACGAACCCAAAGATGCCTTGGTGGGTTAGAAATCAATGACTTGGTGAAGTCCCCAACTGCACCAGCAAGAATCATATGCTCTTTCTTCCCATCAGATATGATCCCAAAGGCATGCCATTCTGATAATGGAGATGGACTAATTCTACCAAGTAACCCCATTTCCACACCTCCTTCAAACTTGATTATTGAAGCATGACCTGAAGGTGCTGATATACTAACTGCTACCTTTCTTATAGTAAGCCAAGGGAAGATAATCAGAATAGTGATGGCTAGAGTGAACCAGTACTCTTGCTTCTTCACCATCTTAGACAAGTGTAGGTTGTAGGACTTTGAAGAAGGTTCATAACTTATTGAGAGAAGAATGAAAATCCAGACAAGGATGAGAGCCATCCACCCTGCAAAACGGTGTGTGCGCTCGAAAACATTGTGATGAAGATGGCGAATAAGAGGGAAAGCTGCAATTGAAGAGAAGGAAATGAGGGAGAGAATGGCAAAAGCCACACTAATAATCTCTGGTGAGGTTTTGTCTTTGTTTTTGATGGTAAGGACTAGAGAATAAACCAGCCAAGCTATAGCAGAAATGGCACAGCCACTATGTATTCCTCCAAGGCTTTGAAGGAAGGAAGTGGTGGCAGTTTTGATTCCAAGAGGAACACAAGGTCTCCCTAGAGTCTTCACAGCAAGCCAGAAAACAACTCGAAGAACCACCTCGCTTCGACACAGTGTTAAAGCCAGAATGTTCCCAATGGAGAACAGAGCAGCTCTGTTCTTGGCATATGAGAAATGCCTTGCAGCTGAAAGAGCCAATGCAATCACGTTCAGGGCCAAGCAAGCCAGAAAAAGGTACTTGTACACTGTGAATCCTTGGTCTAGTAGAATTATTGATAGTCTTGAATCCCTTGGTGAATCACTTTTCTTTAATAGCTTCTGTGCCTTCACTTCATTAGCATTCTCTGATCTCTCTATGTCATGAACTGCAGAATACCATAGATCAACATCACCATCATCAAATTCAATGTCACAGAAGTGACTGCTGGTGTGACTCCGACCTGGACTAAACAGATTAGAACGAGGAACCACTCTGAAAGAACTTGTTCGATTCCATGGAAGCCAAACCCAAGTTCCTGCACCTGCACTTTGCTCCTGCGTTGATGCTGAATCAATTGCAAATGGGTTGGTTTTGTTAGGATTGATCTCAAATGCTACACCACGACAACTTGAAAATCTAGCAATCTTTATCTCTGTGCCTTCCACTGCTTCCATGGTGAATGGATGTTCCTTCAGTATTCAGTATAAGACAATCCCATAATATAGCTTTAGATAATGGAATTCCATAAGCAAAATCAATGATACAAGAAAGGCTTGTATATCTCAATCAATGATACTCAGTATTTTGTTATGGAGATCAACCACCTAGTAGTCTCTAATGAAAAAATTATATATCACATAGTATAGCTAGGCTTAAGACTCATAATTTACAGTAATCTTTTGAAGATTTAAGCCCGAGTCTAATTTAGTCAAATTGGTATATTCACAAGCAATTAAAAAATATGAACCGGAAAAATAATTAAACATTTTATACCTACCATTGACCTGGCTACTCCACGAAAAAAGATTAAAACATTGTATATGAGCAGAAAAGAAAAACAATGGTCTGCAGTAAAAAAATTCCGATCTAGAGAAAAAAACTATCTTCGATTCACACAAGGACCTCTATTTATAATCGTAACAAATCTTGACTCACAAGTAATTTCATTTCTAATACACTGTAGAATAATTCTCACACATATGCTAATTATCACGACTTTGATTCTACCACAAATGAACTCAAACAAAATCCGTAAAAATAATATGTGAAAAAAATTATGTTAAAGCTATCAAATATCATAACATGTTATTGAGACATGGTTTATGGTTATATTAGTGCCACTGTTATCTGTTACTACGTGCATTAAAAGATTGAGTGAATCTTGCACGTTCGAATGTGCAAAGGCGTTGTTCTGGTATTGCTGGTAAAGTCTTGTAGAGTAGACCCACAGAATCGTTTGTGATATACTGATATTGCTGTTAAGTCTTGTAGACTAGAGCTGCATTATTGTCTACAGGACCACCTCAAGAGAAAAGCTTGTAGCCTTGTAGTTCAGATTCTAGATACTGATATCATATTTAGGAAACTCGTTTAGTCGTTTAGCATTAATCCCAAAATATATGTTAATTTCAAAAAGTAAATATATTGTTGAAAATTTAAATGTTATGTGTAATTCTAGTGCATCCAACATAACCATATTTAAATTAATTATTCATGAAACCAGAAATTTATTCAGACAATCAAAAGCAATGATAATCTGTCTTTAACAAGCGCGTTGTGAAAACTGTGAAATTAATTTTAATTAGGAAAGAAAGTAAACTCATAAACCAGAAAAGGAAAGAAACCAAAAGTCAAAACTCAAAAAGGAATGAAGAAATTAAATATCAATAAGAAAATAAAATTTTAATGGACAAAAGAAAATATTAAATTTAGGAAACCAATAAGGAATGGTGAGCATGAGACAACCTATGAATGTCTTAAAAGGGCTTTATAAAACTCTCATAGGATTGGTGAGATAATTGTTGGAGAATGTATATATGAAAAGTCGTGTAAGAGAAAATAGAGAAAACAGTTGTGAAAGATCAAATGAAAGATCAGGGGTTAGTAAAGTGAGGACAAAGGTGCAAGTGCAAGAGTTTCAAGGGATCGGTTAACTCTTATTGAGTATTTTATGGACAGTTTGTATTTCCTTTTTGACACTCAAACAATTGCAGAACCTCATTAAATTTTGGCAACTATGCATTTCAAGAGGACATAATCGTTGAAATTGTCAAAACCACATTGAATTTCGGTGTGCATCTTTTGGTGAACTGAACTTTGGTTCAATAATCCTTTTGTCGTATTATCTCTACAGTGAATATGAAATTGTTTTTAATTTTCTAATTTTCTTCATGGAGCAAAGAACATGAACAGCCTATGCAATGAGACGAATCAAAGAAAATAAAGATCAAAACTTTCTTTTTATATCATAGAAAAGACAAAGAAAATTGTGCTAAATCAGCAAGAGTCCAAGTTCTAGTTCACCAGACACCGTTCAGTTCCGGCGTCACAGGGCACAATATAGTTGACAAATGACCATGAAAAAGCCATCCTTTTCAATAGCGTTTTTCAGAAGAATACATTGATTTCAGTGCTAATTATACAGGTTCTTTGCGTCTATAATAATCTGCATACAGTGACTGTTCCATTAGAATAATCCTATTATTATGACAGCAAATCATAGGATTAATCTGGTCTTCAACTAGAATAATCTTCTTCTACCACTGAAACTAGAACTGTTTCTTGAGAAACAACTATATCCACTGCGAATTTTTCACTTGTCTTTTCATGCAACCGGAATTCATTGAATTTACCGTGAACTTTCCAGACAAACCAAAATCACACGGATCAGAATCACGAATTCTGCTATTGTGTTAGCACCAACCATAAAAATGTAAACTTGAACCTCCGGCAAGAAAAATATTAACAAGAATATGATGAGAATCAAACACCCAATTCAACACAAGTGTAGAATTTTGTTCCTAGAAATATAAAGATTCAAACTTCAACAGGGGATCTGAGAGGTGAACCACTCCATGACGTGCAACGGGGCTTTTACCAACTCCAAAGCCAATTCCACTATCACCGTCAAACACAAGCAGCAGGGGCATATGCATGTCAGCAACAATCTGCAGAATATAATCAAGCAAAGTTTTTTTTTTCTACATTCAGATCCAAACCCAGATCACTGACACACAAATTACAGCAACCAGAACATCAAATTTAAAAGATACAATATTGAAAAATCTCAGATACCCAGATGATAAAAAAAATGAATCAAATTATGAAGGACGAGAACTTACCCGACGATCCAGACAACAAGGCCAACGACGGAGACGATAAGGCAGAGAAAGGCGAAGGGAAGACCCAATAGGAAACCCAACGGCCTGCAATCACCGTCTGCGTTGCACATTTTTCCTTTTCGCTTTCTTTCACTTGGGTACTCTCTGAGGGATTTGTTGCTCTTTTTTTTCTTTTTTTTTTTTTTCTTCGGTTAACAGAGAGAAGGAGAAGTAGGTGTAGGTTGACAAGCTTTCTAATTGTTTTGGCCTTTTGGGTATTAGAAACTAGAAGGGGCAGAGGGGCACGTTTTGTAGCTTTTACCCAAAGCAACAATGCCAGCAAAGGAACCTAGTACAGTAATTTTTCCCAGGAAAGGAAGGGGATTATTTTCCGGAATCTTGTCATCCCTTTTAAAGGATTCTCTTGTCTACCAACTTTTTTCCTTTTTTTGATGTGCTCCATTGCTTTTTACCATGGTTGATTGATATCAATATTATAGTTTTATAATTTATTTATATAATTATATTATTTTTTTAATTTATTTATTTTAATATTATATTTTTAAAAATATTTAAAAAAATAAAATAAAGTCAAAGTACATGGGTCTCATAGAACATGCCAATGAGTCCATGATGTGTTCCCACCAATGTTTTAAAAATCGAACCGGTGAACGAACCGTTTTGATAAAAAATACTGGTCAGACCGGTCGGATCGGTTGAACCGTTCGGTCGGACCGGTTGAATCGAAGCTTTTTCTAAACTTACAGATTAACAAAAAATAAAACATAAAAAATAAATCACAATTCATTGAACTTAACTCATAAGTGAAAGTTTCAAATTTAAAGATTCAAATAACTAAAAGTCAAAAGATATAAAAACTTAATCTATATACATCTAATTTAAAATGGTAATCTATAATAAAATTAGATTGTTTCAATGGCCAACATTTTTTACAAGTTCGCATACTCTTAACATAATCAAGTTTGCAATTTTTAAAATAAAAAAAATTAGATAATTAGAACATATAAAACATGTGTACAGTGTGACTATGTGTTATAATTTTTACATATTTAAAAATTTAATATTAAATAAATCTATTAAATAGTTAATAAATAATTTTTGTGTAATAATAAATACAAGTCTTGAGTTGTCCCAATGATTTGGATAGGAAAAAAATTAATTTCTTAACTAGTTTATTAATAAATATATTTATATGTGATATTATACTCAAGAATTGATATGTCCTGGTGGTAAAGAATGCCACATTTGAAGAAAAGGGGAGGGGATCGAATTCACCCAAGAGCAATTTCGCTTCCAAGTTAGCAATTTTGCAAGCCGTCCGGTTTTCTAAAACCGGACCGGTTCACCGGTTCACACCGGTTTTGGCGGTTCTCTCCGGTTTTAGGCGGTTTAACCGCTACAACGGTTTAGGGGTATGAATCGGACCGGATTTCCAAACGGGCACCGGTTGGACCGGTCGGACCGCCCGGTCCGGTCCGGTTTTTAAAACATTGGTTCCCACAAACTCTCACGCTTGTGTGCTTTTGCCAATTTTTGACAAAAAGTCAAATGGTCAAATGGGCTTATTGTCTTGTACAAGGATAAAGATGCAAAGTAGAGAATGGAGAGGTCTCCACAAAAATTATTTTTTTAAAAATATAATATTAAGATAAATAAATTTAAAATTATTATAAATGTAAATAAATTATAAAACTATAATATTGAAATCAATAAGCCACCTTATCATTCACATTACTCATCCTGTCCAAGTAAATGTTGATATTCTTCAATCACAAAATTATCAAAAGAAGAATCCACCCTATCCAAATCACAACTGTACAATTAAAGCCTTTTTTTTCAACCAGGATTGTGTTTTTCTTTTTTTGACAAAACCTTTCCCATGGTGAGTGTAGAAGTATCATGAAAATCAACTCGCCCAGAAACTCCCTTAGTCCATTAAGCCAAACGGGATTTCAAGGAGAGAAATATAATAAAGAATTAAAGACTCATGTTTTCAGCAAATTAAACCAAAAAAAAAAAAAGCAAACCAGAAGGGTTTTCATATTATGAAAACTCTGCACAATTGATATTTTACATGAATCCAGCTTATAATTTGAGTCATATGCAGCTCTCCATCTAAACATTAAGTCTGTAAAACTCGACACCAAGAACAGCTCTAATGATCACCAATGTCTATTGTCTATTTACATCACGCATATCTAGACTGTATTAGACAGTTTTGTAACAATTTTTGAAATAAATGGACACCAAAGTGCAAGTAGAATTTTGTCTTGTTTCTAGTTTCCAATTCCAGTCTGCTTCACATGTACACGTGGTCAGCCAGCTTTCAGAATTTGCATTACCACGAGGTGCTAAAACAAGCTAGCATGGCGAGCACTTGCAGTCAAACAACGTTGCTATTGGAAGAGTTTCAGCTCCATCTCTTGCAGTTAAAAAACGTTGCCGCTGTTAGTGGTTGAAGACACAAACTCTAACCTTTTGAAGTATGGAACAAATCAATGATTATCTGTTCTGGATCACTTCCTTCCAGTTAAAGATAGAAATAGCTTGCTGTATCATGATGAGTTCACCCAGGTGGCCTGGTCAAATTTGAATTCTCACTTTCCATAGCAATGATGGAAGCCAACCTCTCATACACCTGTAACAACAAATGCATCTATCTTTATCCAAAAGAATCACTAGAAGTGAAGTAATAGCAAGTATAATGGCCAAGAGCACATACTACAGAGAGTTTTTTTTTGTCATTTTCATCTTTTTTGTCCTGATTGCTTGTGGATGACGTGTCATACCTAGACAGGAGTGTAGATGAGGCAAGCAACCAAGTCAGAATCAGGCGTATGGATGCAGCGAGAGGAAAACTTTTCAATTATCGGGTAGGCTTTGAAAGCTTGAAATTCTGTAGCTTGGCAAGAAAACCAAGCACAGAAATGCATTACCAATCACGGGGAATGCCAGCTTCAGCTCGAGCTGAATGATTGAAGGGTCCTTTCAGCTCTACGCTATATTCCTTTATTAAGTCTGCATGGTGACAGAAAATTCTTCATAATGAACCTTGCATACCTTGAATGTGTATGTGTACAAGATAGCAGATACACTGAAACTAAACAGGCTTCCAAACCTTTGAAAGCGGAGTCAGGAGCACAACCCATTTTCTGACATACAGAAACAAACCAGTAAACACCAACAGCTACATGTGCAACTTCTTCATCAGCAATTCTAGCCACGATTTTAGATGTCCTATTATCTCCAAAGCCAATCAATTTTTGAACTAGCCGTGGCCCAGCATCAAGTCCTCTAGCCTCCTACAAGTAAATGAACATTTATTTCAGAACATTCTGATCATCTCTATCTCTCAGCAAGGGATAACTGAGAAAAAAAAAACACTTCCAACAAATTGAAAAGCATATCAAATATTTGACGCCAGGAAGTTGCTAAATTTTTCCCTTCCCAAGAAAGATGATTCCGAGACACCAAAATGACACGTATAAAAGGATAAAAGTCAACAGGGAAAAAATTGTGTGCAAATTTTTTTTGATGGATATTTGTCAATCATCATAATTCTAGACTATAAGTTATTCTACTCTGTAATGATGTAAAACGATATACACAGCATGCAAACAATAGAATAATGTTCATATACTAAAAGAAACGACAAAAGAATGTAAACCAACATGAATCATTCTATGAGTGCATGTGTAAGTGACGAAACATACAAACTCATGACAAACAGCCATATAATCAAATTTAATAGCCATTTTTTCATCAAATGACACTGACCACACGCTGGAAAACATTTACTTGAGAGGAGTGGAGGAGAGGGAAAAGGGTACCTGGACTAGCGGGATCACTGCCAAACGTGCAGCAACATTGTCTGATGATTTCTCACACTCCCTCCACAGCAAATTATGAGCGGGCATGTCCCCATATCTGGCCATAAAGGAGGAGTTGAAAGTCATCATCATCATAATCAATAAGAAGCAATAATCACGTGAAAAAATAACAACTAGCCTTACTTAAAACCAAGCTCAGCAAGCCTCTGTGAACACCAAGAGAAGTGGCGGCTCTCATCATCAGCAACATGAGCAAAGTCAGCAAAGAATCCCTCCCCAAGAATCTCACTAAAGGGAGAAAACCGAACAACAGTATCCCACGCCAAATCAATAGCATTGAGCTCCACATGGGCCAGATTATGAAGCATATAAGCATTAAGAGGCAAACCTGAATTTTTGGGAGCAGGAATTTCCTTTGGGGAAACCTGAATTTCGAATAAGAGAGCCCAGACATCAACGCACGCATGATCATGAGAAAGACAAAACTCAGTACTGAGTGTGCAAGTGTTCAGAAATCGGAGACGCATATGCAACAAAGCTAATTAGTAGGAGTAGCATTAAGAAACAAAAAAGTTACATTTCCGCATAGAGATTTTTTATATTGGTTCACTGAATTATAACTTTGCATTAATAACCGGAATTGAACATGAAACAAATATATAATTCGCATTAGCTCGACAAACTAAACTTTATTTGTCACCAACTCTGCGAACTAGCCATGAAGGAATAATGGCCAAATATTTGGATAAGTAAACAATTTTGGGGTTCCAGGAACAGAAAACAAACCAGTTCAGGCTTTGCGGGTCGGGCGGGTCGGGCGGGAGGTTGAGATTTCCCAAGCGGGAGATTGTGGCAGCGCCACGTAGAGTAGGCGAGATGAGAGAGGTGTGCCTTGGTGAGAGGATCAGTGGTGGAAAGAACTAGAGAACCTAACTCTGCCAAAGAAGAAGCTTGCCCAAATGCTGTATCAATAGCCGACGTCGTGGACAAAGACAAAGGAAGGGGTTCGGGGCCATCGGGTCCCCAATTCCGATTCTCGTTGAGAGGGCTTTCCCTCCATGCTTGGAGACCAGACCATGGTGAGTATTGGAAAGAGGAAGAAGAAGGAGAAGGAGGTAAAGAGAAGCGCGTGGGCTTGAAATGCAAGAGACGGACATGGGAACACAAGGAGCAGCGTGAGAGTGATGAGAGCATCACTTCTGATCTCGAGACGCCGCAATTAAGCCACTGCCAATGGTGGGTTGGGTTAATAGTTAATACCATTCAAGCATGTGGTGTGGAGAGTGGACTCTTTGCCAGATTACACTTGGGTTATTTATGCTTCTAGATTGTTATCTTGTAATGAACGGTAATTGTCAATTGTAGAAAATTTCAGTTATCTTCATCCTGGGATGGTTAATTTAATTTAAATGGGTATTACGTTACAGCAAGACATAGATTAGCTACCAGCTACCAGCTTGGGGTGGTGTTTAACGGTGTCCCAGTACAGGTTTATGGAGTGGTATTATTATTTACCATAGCATAGACAGCTCATGCCATGCGTGCTAAGAGTGAGTATCCGATAACTCAGCAAAGATTGAAAGATAGTCACATTTCATCACTTAGATACGACCAAAGAAGGAACAATACATTGACTGTACAACTATAGTCATCTCAAGTTGTCATACTACCTGATAAGTTATAGATAAGATGGTCCTCACTCACTGCTGAATTGCTCAGGAATAGGATCAATGAATGAAATATTTCCGCCCAAAACCAGAGCATCAAAGTGGTTCCTTGAAAGTTAAAACAATGTAATATCATTGCCCCCAATTTTATCATTACTAACCAACCCCACGCCAGACTCATGCTACCACATGGAATGAGATTTCATGGGAACCAATAATGACTTCAAGAACTTGGAATTACAGATAATCTTTGTATAACACCTAGAATCCTGAATCTGCCACCACAAAACCAAAAAACTAGTCAATCGAACTTAATGAGTAGCAATAGTTAGCAATGTACACATGCTACCGAAAACTAACTCTATCTAATTATCACCACATTCTACCAAATATTATACAAGGTTTCGTGTCAAGACAAATTAAGGCCACGAGAAGTAATTGAGCAACAGTTCCAACAAATGGGAAGAAAAAGATCCCATACTGCATTCACTGGTGGCCTTGAGAATGCTTCCTCTTTACACCCACGGCTAAATCTAGAACCATAATCTGGAAGCTTCAAATCACCAACTAGGCAAACACCATATCACTCTCTACTCTAAAAGCTCTGACATCTGCCACATGAAATGAAAGAGAGGAAACAAAAAAAAACAAAAAAAACAGAGGGGATAAAAGGTTAGTAGTAGTTCATGCTTTCTTTGATTAATAAACTTTAGGAAGTCAATCAATAACTTGCACACATGTGCATATGTAGTGTGTTTATGGGTTCCCAAGCATAACTTTGATGCACATGCAAGGATAACACTGAACAATGTTCATAAGGAAAACTTCCAAACATCAAAAGCTTATACAGACATGTCCAGATTTTCAAATCCATGACCAAGATTTGTCCCACTTTCAACTAAAGGATGCATACAGAGTATATTAATTGCCAAAGGGACAGGAAAAGTGACATCCCCATAAAAATTATTTTATATTTGTAGATTGATATCATTTTGATTCTATGACTTAAGATTTGCAGATCACAATGAAATTTGAGAAAATCTCTTCGTGGAAATCACATTTCTTGGACCAGCGCACCCTGTTCCACTTATACAATTTCTATTTTACATAATGTGTTCCCAATTAGCACAACCTGGCAGAACTAATAGAAGCAAAGCATCATCATCATAATCTTAAAACTGTACAAACAAATTTTGAGAATGACAAACAATCATAATCTTAACCAGTTCATATATCTTCTTAGTAATGTGCTAGCTTAGTGTTTGCACTGCTTCCAAACCAACATTGCATCAAATATAAAACATTTTGTTAGGTTCTAATGCCTACACACTCTAATATCTGATTAAGGTAATCCAAAATTAAGCGGTGCTTTTACTTTGACTCCATATATAGGATTAAATCAGATAAAAGGATCACAACGGCCTGCAAATTTCACTTAACTTCATGTACAGACACAAGATTTTGGCAACTTGGTTAATGCTTTCAATCTTTATGAATGTTTTGAATTCTCAACTAAAAATAAAACCATCAAACCAACACATCCACCAGAGCAGGTGGGACACAAATGCGTGAATACCCACATACATGCCAAAATAAAAAAACCAGACACGGTGAAAAGAGAAAGACAGGAGAAATAACAACAACAAACGGGTGAAGTAAATATGCCATGTTAATCGCCAATAAAGTTGGGGAGGAAGAAAGGTTAACACAAATCATAAAGGAAGTGCATGCTACAACCAAACTGATATAAAACTCTCCTGTTTGAGAACTCTTAAAGTGAAACTAAAATTCATTTTCTTCAAATTACTACGATATTTCATAGAACATTATCGTAACAAAGTCAGAGAAATTAAAAAATCACATCTACACAATAACAACAGTGGGGGAAGTGAGTGAACCCAAAACCTCTCCTAGCTCAGCATATAAATGGTTCCACAATGTTAGTAAATAAAGAACCAACACACAGACATTTTTTTTTTAACATAATTTAGATGCTAAAAAGTTACCCATCACCAAGAGATGCAAAAGGCTAAACATGAGATTAAATCAGTATGTAGACAGAAATTAATTCTAATCTCATTGCCAGGCTTAATAAGAAACAAACGCAAACATGATAAGACAATTTATGCAGTCATGTAAACTGTGTGGCATGCTTTTGAGGCCTAAAGAAAACATGATTCTTGGAATGGGACCATAATACCCACTAAATCAACAAGAAAAGACCAATAACGGTGCAGAAAAGAAGATAAATGTCGTCAAACCTTTTAGGGGGACAAAAAGCGTTTTTCTCACAAATATGTAGTCAATGTAGAGACCGGATTATATAGACAACACTAGATTCTAAGTACATGTCAGCAAAAGCATTCAATTTCAAAATTTCTTCATGACCATTAAACTTGCAAAACATGGACGCTTCCATATCTAGACATACACAATTCACCCAGTTTGAAGGTGTTTATAAGTACCAATTTACATGCCAACAACACCAGGAATGCACTCAACAGCACATCTGATGATAGCAACCCTCAATGATTTAGATGCAATATCACAGTCTTAAATCATATCACTTGAAAGCTACAGATAAAACTTTGAAGGCCATGATTCTACCTGACAGAATACATTCAGGTCCTTTGTGACCCTGCATCAGACCCAGATGCGGATGAACTTTCACTATCAGAATCTGCAAAAACATTTACAAATAAGAAAGATGGAACAGTTAGATTTCAACAATAGGAAGAAGCAAACACGTATCTGAATGAATAACAGGCAAGATATCTATCAACTAAGTCTTAAATTGAAGTACCACTTGAGGAAGAACCAGAATCACTGCTAGAGCTACTTGAACTACTTGACCTACTCCCATTATCCACCTGCCTTTCCCCTTGCACGGGCAAGGATGGGGAAACATTCCTTTCATCTGCTCACAAACAGCCATACAACATATTTTAATTAATTAAATAAGTGAAACAGACAACAGTCCAAATGCAACCAACTTTTTCTGCTTAAAAATTTACCTGCTTTTGTTTCTTTTGGAACCTCTACCACAACTGGTGCGTGGCTCTACAAAGAAACAAGATATAAATGCATTTAGAAATCACTGCTACACAAAAAAAATAATTATAGGACTGATAATTCAAGACTTTACCTTTGGTGGTGCACTCTGTTCAGCTTCTGCTCTTTGAATGGCAAGTTCAGCCTTCCTCTTGTTCTTGCTCAGACTTTTCTTATAGTTGGTCACAAATCTATCAAGCTCCCAGAGAGTCTCAGCATCCACACTATCAATGTCCACTTCAATTTCATCATCATGCTGGCAAAGCGCTGAATTTCTCTTCTTAATGATTTGTACAATTGTGTCTAGCTTCTCTGAAGGTAGACTCTGGAGGTTTGTGCTCAGTTTCTGCTTTTCCTCGTATGTCATGTCTCTTTTATGAGGATCTTTTGCCTTTGGCTTCTTAGGAGCAGGGGTCCTACTTGATGGAGTAATACTCATGGATTTTGAAGGTTGTGTCATTGATTCTGATCTATCCAAAATCCTTCTCATGTCAAGAGGTGGAGGAGGTAATGCAGGAGCCTTCCTAGACATAGGTGAAGGTGCAGAAAGAGACCCATAATCCAATCCATATCTCATCTCACGATTGTAATCTGACTCTATTATAGCCCACCTGTCCTCAAAAATCTTTGATAGCTGCTCTGCCATTATATGAACGTCTTGTCCTTTTGGGTTATATGTCATAGCATTACAAAATGTAAGTCTCACATCCTCTGCAAATTCCTTGGGTGATTTGTACCAATTCTTGTTCAGCCTTGTGTTCACAGTACCCAAGTCCATTGGATGTGTGATGATGCTAAAATAATCATGCAAACCAAGAGCCTCAGCATCAACAGGAGTATTAAACACCCAACCATGCTTGTGTTTCATCAATTTCTCAAGCAATGAACTACAACTTTTGAAAAACTTAGATCCCATCCCAAAAGCGTGTCCCATTTCTCCTCCACCTTGTTTCTTCCCGTTCAATTTTGACTTCTTGGTACTCTCAGCAGGTGGAAATTTGTCTTTCCCAAGCAAGAACTCTGAATTGCGATAAAATTGGTTTGCCTTGGGCGTTCTCTTCTCCTTCTCAACATTTTCACTGACCCCTTGCCCTTGACTATTCTCTAACACTGATATACTCAACTGGTGCAAAGGCCTGGTAGACTCTCTAGGAACACCACCAGATGCCACCTCAGAGTGAACACGCTTCAATGCAATCCCATTATCAATCCTGTCATTCATCAAGGTATTTGAATTACCATACCCACCTACCTGCCCCTGTTTTGCTTCAATCCTCTTGACCAAACTCCTTACCATATCAAGCTCACTTTCAAGCTTCCTCCGGAGCTCCCGCATCTCCTGCTTTGACCTCGTGCCCAAGTTGAGCTTAACTCGATTCTCCATTCCTGGCTTTACAACACCATTCCCGGAAGGCATTTCCCTGGTACCAGGAGCAGCATCCTGCTGAAGATTGATGCTCGAAGGTTCATCCTGCTGACGGTTTAGACTGGAAGAATCATCTGACACCACCTCCAATCTGGAATTGGATTGCGGTTGAGTAGAATTCCCATCCTCTGGCACTATAGCCCGTGATGGTGGCTGAGTTGAAACGTTATTGTTCTTGGCCTCATCAATGTTATTGTTCTTGACGGTGTTAGTGGTGTTGTTGTTGATATTGTTGTTGTTGTTGCGGTTGTTGTTGTCGTCGTCGTTGGTAGTTGTGGTGGTAGGAGCAGAGCTGGGAGCAACGGCGTTCGCGGTGTTAGCTTTGTTCTTGGGGCCTTTAAATGCTTTCCTCGTGTAGACCTTGCTCTCCGTGTATCTCTGCTTCTCTTTAGCCCCATCATCTCCTCCAACTATAGGCCCAGAAGCCATACATCCAAAACCCTAATTCTTTTCGCACACTTCCTTACGCGAATACCAATCCCAAATCCCAACCCAGTATTCAAAACTAGGGTTTTAAAAACCCAGAAATGAAAAATCTCATGAACCACGACTCATTCAAAAATTTTGCCAGCAAACCAAAATTTCTAGGGCTCCCAGTGTCCCCTCTGCGATCAAACCCTCCCTTTACCCAAAGACACCGACTTGCACCTACAGAAACGAAAACACACACGCCTACGAACGAAGAATAAACACTGAAGAGAGAAAGAAACAGGAAAAGAGGGAACGTTAGGGCTCGCAAAAGCAAAGTAGGGTTTCGAGCTTGTTACCTTGGTTTCGATCAGATCTCGCACTCTCTACCTCCCTCGCTCCACACTTTCTCTCTCTAGAACTCTTCGTCTTTCTCTCTCTCACTATAAATGAATATCCTTTTATCTCATTACAGGTGTACGGCAACGGTGGGCTCGTGTGGAACGATGGACAAGACGAGCGTTTGGGGTGCACTACAGAGCCGTGCCCGGGAAGTATTATAGCACAAAAAATTAAGAATGTCCACTCACTCGAATCTTTAGAGCGTTGTAACCACGTACCAATCAGAGGGTATATAGCCTGGGACGTGTAAATGACGGAGGAATAAAAGGAGGAGAGGCTTTTGTGGCGGGGAGTTTCGTTTGCGAAAATTTGAAAAGTTTTCGTAGGCGGAGGTATAGCGCGTGAAGATTACTTCCCGGTTCGGTGGAAGACTGGTGTAGTTCAGTTCTCGGAGGAGTTTTACACGCGCCGGCATGGCGGTTGGAGAGTATCGTTGCTTTTCTTTCATTTCGGTGTGTGGGTTGGGCTTATATTCGTTATACATTAGAAAAACCCAATTGTTTTTCGACAAAGGCCCAAGCTTGGTCCAATAGATTGTACGAGGCTGTTTTTTATTTTTTTCCGAGGTTGTTATTAATTTCGCTAGTTATTTAATATTATAAATAATATTTATAACTTAAGTAAAATAATAATTTATATTAATTATTTTACTTAATAAATTCTTGAGATAAATATGAAACTTACAAAATATATTGCATAAATCATTTTTATGTCTAAGGTATCAGTAAAATTTGTGGTATTGAGTTAATTTATTAATTTATTTAAATTTAAGAAAAATTATTTAAATTTTATTTTTAACATATTATGAAAGACTATAAATGTTGGGGATAAAAGTATGGCTTTTTTTATTTCCATGATTTTATTATACAATATGAATATGTAATATTATACTAAAGTAACAAACATACATAATTTTTATATTTTATTAGATATAAAATATAATTTATTGGATATAAAATATAATTTATTTTTTTAAATAAATTTAAAAACAGTTAATTTGTATACATATTATTTATATATTAAATATTTTTTATATAGTATGTTATATTACTTAAATATTAAAAATATCTAAATTTTTTTTTTTTGTAGTGTATGTAACTTGTATCAATAGACTAAAAATATAAATTAACTTTTTAACTACACGAATTTTTTTAAAACACTTTTCAATGACACGATTAAGTAGATAGGAAGCACATAATGGATAGATTGCTTCAAAATGCATTTACAGAGTTTAATTAGATTCATGGAAGACAACTTTTGCTTTATCACTCATAGTCTTATAGAAGCTTTAATTAAAGTTGTTAAAAAAAATTGGTCTTTTTGGGCCGCGTTTGAAAGTAGATTTTGATGAGCTACAATCCCAAAACTGGGCCTAGAGTATGAGTCTACGACTAAAGAAATGACAATGATAAAAGTGGTAAAGCTTTGCAATCACATTAAATTTGAGCACATAATTACTATTTTTCGTTGCAAGGGAGAAGTTTTATATGAAAGAGGTATCTTACGGCAAATTTACTAAAATAATACTATTTAATATGGGGGTTATTTTGTGTAGGGAAGTAGATGATATTATTTTGTGAAAAATGAGTAGCATTGATTCCCACAAAATGGATATTTTTTAAATAAAAATATTTGTGAATTTTTGAAGTAATAATAGTATATTTTTATTTTTATACTTGGCCAATCCAACTCAACAAACAGAGAAGTGCGTTTTGTGGGTATCAAAATCGATGGTGTAGGAATTAAATGGAGAGAAGAGTGAGTTTCATTAAGAACGAGGGAAGGGGAAGAATAACTATGATCATCCTTTGAATCTGCGTTTTCTATAAGAAAACACAAATATGAATATGCATTTTATTGCCTTTTCAAGAAGAATATTGTATGGAGCCTTAACATTTTGGCTTTTTTTTTTTTAAAAAAAAAACGCGGTTTACATTTTGACATTTATCGTTTAAAACGTTGTAATATTTTAACGTTTTATGATAAAAACGCTTTCGCATGTATTAGGCGAAAAAAATGACCTATTTTAGTAAATAGTTTCAAAATTAACCTAAATTCGTAAATACTTTATTAAATGGTATTATTTTGGTAAATTTGCCTTTATCTTACAGCTATGTTATACTTGTCCTAATTTTTTTTGAACATTTTTATTATTATAGGTCTTAATTTAATTTATATTTATAATTTAATTAAATACACTTACTTTTTTTTAGATAATGTAAATTTAAATAAGACGCTATTGTGTACAAAATTATGAAGAAAGTTATGTTTGGATGTATCATTTCTCTTTTACATATGTTCTTTTTTCATAGATCAAATAGTTTGTAGCTGAGTAGTACTGAGGTCATCTTCTGAGCTTGTAGGTTTTGTATTTAAATCCAATATCATAGCCAAAAATACAAAAAAAAAAAAAAATTCTCTTTTCTTATTGTTATTCATCATTATGGGCTCAATTAAAATATGATAATTTAATGTCAAATAATTATGAGAAAGTGTGAGAATTAAGTGGTGTGTCAAAAAAACAAGTAGTATATTTTACCATGATCTCTTTCTACTGAACACGATCACAAATTTTATTCCTACCATGGCCATAGAGAATTATGGCCTACCTTTAACCAAACAGAGAAGTAGCCCCTTATAAGTAAAAGCTGACACTACTGACAATATTACACAAAAGAAAACAAGAAGAGAAAAGACTATCATTTGTTCATAGATCGTGCCCAAACAAAAATACATAAAATTGAGAACTTTGACAAATTTTGGTATAGATGTTAAGCGGACAAGCAGAAAAATGTTTCATATGAGTATTATGTTAGAATGTGTATAGAATATCTGCTAGTGCCTTGATAATCAAGCTAACAAAGCTCTTGCATTGAAAAAATTGAATATTTAGGTATCCATTCTAGAAAATTTAAAAATCATGTACTAAACTGAGAAAAGATGCTTCCTTAAGGAATCAAAGTGGTAATATTTCAAAAAAATAATTTGTCTACGTTAACATATAGTATAAGGCAATGCAATGGTTCAGGACCTTCTTGGTTGGCAATGATGGTTGAATTATGTTTTCTTTCTTGTCTTTTTTTTATTCACACAAGTAAACACATATATACCTCTTTCACACCGCATAATTGATATTATTTAGATTTAACTTAATTTATTTAAATATCCACATTAGACCCACTTAAACATTTTTTATGCAACTTACCTTGTTTTCACTTCAATATCTGAATGTATAATCATCATTTCTCATGATATTTAAAGGGTTTATTCTCCGATAATTATAAATCTATTTGGATTCATAGCAACTAATGTTAAGTTTTAATTTAATTTATTTCTTAAAGAATACTATTAATTTGCTTGAAAGAGTCAGTGTAACACTGATTTCCACTCTTGTATATCATCTCTGACCTTTTTGCTAGTATGACTAGATTATAGCCCTTGGTATGCTCCTAAAGTAAAATGAAAAGCTTTTGAGGCCCTGATAGAAATTAAGACCGTCCATTTTGTTCCACTCTCCTACTATATATAATGGTCAAGGTTCCTTTTTTTCAGATTTGGAAGGTCCCACTCCCACCCTCCATTTTGTCCTTTGGGTTGCATCAAGGTTATCCAAAACTCACAGCTTTTGGTGCTGTTGCTGCTGTTGCATTCACACTTTCGGAGGACATCATATTATGGATGAATATAATATAGAGAGTGTTGCCCAATCAGTGAATCAAAATTTCTTAGAACAAGAAATTCTGACAAGAACAGATACTACGCTTATAATCTTAGCCAATATTCCAAGAAAGATTTATTTATCAATATTTCTTGAAGGAATATGGAAATTAGCATATTGGTCTGATGAGGAATGCGCCTGAGAGACAGAAAATATAAATTGATAAGTTCGAACTAAAAACCCTCACATTTCACAACTTGCTTTTATTAAAACTAGTACTGGTTCCCACCCCGATGCGTCAGCGGAGACTGCGGTGCATATGACACAGAATAACTTTTTTTATTGGATCACCCATTGTTGATTTAGTGATTATCTAAATCAAAATCTTATTGTTGCTGTGATAAATATCTCATGACATTTTGTTAAGTTTTATGCATGAGTGATCACTTTCCTCCTTCTAAACTTGACAAATTATTTCTGTTGACAATTATGGAAGCTGACCCCGTGCATGATTCAGGTGTTCTGTCCCCATTTCATCATCAATATCTGTTTCCAGTTTGTTTTCATTTTAATTTTCCCTCTTGTTGATTCAGGAAAATACATAGTACTTGTAGTATCTTTTGTAATAGAAGATATAATGAGATAGGAAAATGAAAGAGCTATATATCACAAAATTACAGCACCGAAAAAAAAAATGCAATACAAAAACTGAATAGTCTCTTCAACCAACTCCTCAAACACCGCTCCTAAAAGGAAACTTATAAAAACATACAGAAATGGAGAAAGGAAAGAACTGCAGTACTATCTCTGTGATAGACTATATTTACTGCAGAAAAAGATAACAGAAACAATAATGATCCACAATCCACCTACTTGCTCTCCAAAACATACAGGGTCTGAAAAGCATCTAGGGTTTTATTGAAAGATATCAAGTTTAAATCAAAAGAGCGGGGTGGTGGGGGAGTTATGGAAACAACTATGCACCTTATGAGCTCATAATAACTCCATTGTAAATTTTATTTGTGGACAATCTTATGCATGCTTCCCTCGTGGTGTGTCATTATGCTTAGGATTTGGTCCCCCTGGTGAGAGTCTATCGTCGAGGGGAATTCGAGCGCCTGCATGCTTTGTTTGATCAAAACCTAATTCATCCAAAAGGCGTTTGCTCTCTAAATGCCCTCCAAGATTTCGAGCCTTCAAACCTATGAAGAAGGTGGAGAAGATGATTAGGAAAAGTATGGACACTCCAACTATAGAAGTATTCCTCATATAGTGATGTAAAGAAGGAAATGCAAGCTTGAGTTTGCTAGTGAAGAGGTTTAAATAGAGTAGTTCCGAACCTGGCTATGTTGAAGCTATTTATATATGGACAAAATGAGAACAAATGCATATTTTACTTTTCTGTTACATGAAAGGAACCTAATTAATAAAGAACATACTGTAGATGAATGTAAGTGGAATCGACATGCAGATCGACAAAATCCTTGAAGGCGCAGATTCTCGATTATGCCATATCTACGGTGGAGTGATATTTTAATTTTTAGTTTTCAGTTTGTTTATAGGTTATTTTTTCCTTTGAGTTGTTTCCCATTGATTCGAAAGCCTCTCTTAGCTTATATAGGTTTCTTTTCAAAGTTATATATTTTTAACATTGCTGAAGGTTATATTGTTAAATATAAAACTATTTTTGACCTTCACCTAATAACTTAAATTTTTAGGTTAAATCAATTATTGACTTGGTATCAAAGTCTCTTTAACCATTGGATTGAATGTTGGAAAATGTATGTATCTATATCTATATATATGTACATACGCCCAAGTATATTCCAACGCCATTGCATTTCCTTTTTCTTTCTGTCTAGCATTCTAAGTTATTTGAATCATGCATTGTGTCAATTTTCTTTTTGGTTTTTCTTTTGCGTGTGAATTTAGAATAAAAAAGAATCTTTCTTTAGCGACCACATTGCTGGAGAAGGACTAGGGATGCTTAAAATTATGAAAAGAAGAAAATCATATGTTCAAAAGCATTGTGTGGTCCATAAGTCCTTTAAAGATTCTCTCTTCTCACACTGGCCTTTTTCTGGTACACACTATATATGTAGGATAGATGTTAGGATTCAATTATTGTCAAAATTCAAAACCTTATAACCACATGGTGCTCTTGTCAAAGCTCAAAAGAAATATTGGACCACCCAAAAGATCTAAGTGAATATGTGGTCTTACACTCATTTAGACTCTGTTAATTATTAGGGTTTAGTTTTTTACTTTTTAAACCAGAAGGGCGTAAATAGTTTTAAACAAAGGGAATAGGAGTCAATATAGGCACATGAGCTACTTGGAACATTCTGGACCATCCTGTAAAAGACTTGGTTCAAGTCTCATACCAACCCTACCAATTGTTGACAGGTCACATTATGCATTGACTGGTGCAGTAACAATGAGGTTAACCTAGAAAGCGTATGTGTATTAAACGACATTCTCTATTACATCGCACTTGTATCATGCTTGGAAAAGTTTGAGATTTCTAATTGTATTTTTTGTGCTCCTGAGTTTTGGGTATGTGCAATGTGTCTTGTTCAGGCAATAAAGGAGAATTCCAAATTTAAAACATGGTTATGGTTGTGATAAATCTTATTTTTAATGGTTTTAATTTTAGAGCCCGGATACTTTACCAGTATGTGTGCACGGGAAAGATGTATGTTGATAATATTTGAAAGGAAGTAGTGTTATTTGCACACATAAATAGTTTACACTTTATTTGCACCTCTTTATGGTAGCTACTTACATGTATTATGCTGATTAGCAACATTGTTTTCCGAGGTTGATAATTTTTATAAAGCTTCTGCCATAGTTTTTTTTTTGTTTGATTCCATCTTCTATATCACAATTAAGACTGAAGTTACCCCCGTATTTAAAATTTGATAATATAGAACAACAGTTTTTTTTTTTTTTTTTGTAATTAGAATAACGATTGTCAATAATAGAGAGAATTATTAATTGTTTGGGTTATTATGTTTGTAAAAAAGATCTCCTTGAAGAATCTCATTTATGATAATCATTGTTTGTGAGAAAATTATTCTCCTATATTAAGAAATAAGCCATGATAAAATATAGGCTATAACCATATATTGTGCTCATTAATAATGTATTAGATGAAGGATAACCATATATAGTCCATAGGATACTCATGTGGCTTTGAGGGAAAGAGAAATTAAGGATAACCACATAGGTAAAAATGATACCCACTACAACCCCATATAATCCACCATCGGTGTAAAATTCACCCTTAACCACCATAACCATCCCCTGGCCAGCCTAAAAAAAAACCTGGTGAATCAACATTGACTTTCTTTGACTTATTTTGTCTTCATTATAAATATTTTCAACTAATTTTTTTTCATGAATGCGACCAGCAGAAACTATAAATTAATTTATTGCTTCACTTTTGTAAATATATATTTTTGCATCACAAAAATGTGACATATCACGAGGAGGTTTAAACTCTTGGCATTTATCAGTACAATACCCATGTCATATGATGGGTATCGGTGCAAATTACACTTATAAGCCTTTTAATCATTTATTTGGCATAATTAATGGATATGATGGTTTAATGGGAAACTTGGTCAGCCGATTTTTCCCATAATAACATAGAGACCTAAATTTTTTTGTTAATTTATAGTTTGACCCCAATTAGTTTGGATCAGTTTATTGGGCTGGGTCTAAAGAATGCAGCCCATAATAGCAAATTAGCTTTTGCTTAGAAAATGAAATGAGCTTTTTTTTAAACTTTTTCATAAGAAATTCACTTATTTTCCTGATTATATTGATTCTTCTAAAAAAAAAAAAGATTATAGTCATTCAATTTAATAAATAGTAAATATTGTTCATTAGAAAAAAAAAATAGTAAATATTTTTTGTAGATGTTAAAGTTGATAGGGGCCTCAAATTATTTGGCCACAATAATTTGTGCCAATTACCAATTCTGTAAAAAAAAAAATTGGACACAATTTTTCACCATTTTTACAAAAGAGTGTTTGTTCCAAATTTTGATGCTAGATTTATGAAGCCTCAAGTTAGTGGGAAAAATTATACGATTATAAGAATACTGATTTTGTTTCAATAAACGTAATTCAATAAGGAATATTCCTCATTCTCATTATTAAGTTCAAGACAAACATCAGTTATCCACTTGGTTTCCATTTGAACCTTTTGTAGTTCTTTTCTTAATTCAGAGTTCAAGACAAATAAATGGCCAAGTCATCAGAAAGAAATGGATCGGAGTTAGACATGTTTTTAATAAGAAGAGAAGTTATGCCATGTCTAATTCAGGGAATTGACATAACATTGATATATATATGACTAAATTACAAGAACTCATCACTTAGCCTCTTGACTCACCTCCTAATTAAACACCTCCTCAAAAGAAAATTTAAGGAAAAAGAAAGAAAGAAGTCAAGAACATAGAGAAACGCAGAGGGTGGGGGTGGGGATGGGGATGGAGGAAACAGTATCACTGAAGAAAAAGACAACAGAAACATCCACACTAGCTCTACCCACATGTGCTCCAGAATACAGGGTTCTGAAAGCATGCATGTCGGTTTTATTAGAAAATATGTTTAAATCTTAGATGGGAAAAGGTAGTACTAATCAACCATGCACCTGATAAGCTCAAGTTATCTTAGAAATTCCTTTTGTAGAGAAAATCTTCGTTCATAGAGCTTCCTTGAAGGTGGTTTGTCACGATGATGGTGAGGATCTGGCCCCCCTGGTGAGAGTCTATCCCCACTGCCAGTTCCCTCCTGCTCAGGAACTTCAGCAACTCCGCTATGCAGATGCTTTGATAGGTCAAAACCTAACTCATGGAGAAACCTTTTGCTGTCTACATTTTTGTGAATGAATTGGTGGCCTTGGTGGAGAGTACGAGCCTGCAATGTCATGAAGAAGGTGAAGAAGATGACTAGGACAAGCATAAACACTCGTGCTACAATCCTCTTAATCGCCATGCAGTGATGTAAATCCTAGGAGTGAAAACGGAATTTGATTTCAAGCCCCACCATCCATTATAAGGGACTGTACCACTTGAAGCCAGTTCACACCGTTATCATCCCAAAAAGCAGTAAACTTTTTTCAAGAGATCATGATTTCGACTGAGGATCTTGTGTGTGTATATATATAAATATATATTTGCATAAATGGTAATAAACAAAACCATATCATATTTTGATCTATCACCAAAAAGTGTTTAGTGGACCACTCACTACTTAGAAGTCATTTAAAGATTTTTCCTAAATTCTGTGGTCTTTCCTTTGCACACACATTATAGTACATTTTGTAGCAGCATAGATATTAGGAGCCATGAATTATTGTCAAAAGAATAGAAAACCTTGACCATATGGTGTTCTTGTCAAAATTCAAAAGGTCAAAGAAATTTTCCTCGTACTCCTCTCTCTTTCATTTACTTACCTACGCCCTCACCTTCTATATAGGTTAAGGTTCAATTTTTACACCAAAATGGAAGGGAAGTAGTTTTAAATAAACGGGATAGGAGGCAATATAGGCATAATCTCAAGTTTGAGTTCAGTGATATGTGTCTGAAATTAAAGCTTGCAAATGCACATCATAAGATACAAGCTAGTCTGGACCATTCTGTTAATTTTTTTTTTTTTTGAAATTTTTTTTCTATTTGGTACTCAAATGCACAAGGTTGGAGCTTCATACCAAACCCTAGTAACTGTTGAAAGGCTCCTTGGGCAGGGCAGGTGATTAATAAGCTTTACAATAGAAAGCGATGTGCCCCCTCTTGTCCTCCATAAATTTTTGTGAATATCATATTTTTGTGATTAATAACCTTTACAACTAATTAATGCAAATATATCTAGTAAAATATAACAGCTTGGTGTCCTTCAGAAGCTTGACTATCCCCTCCAATGCCCAAGGGTCACATCTCAGGATACGAGATAAAGAATTAATAATTAGCCACACATTTTATAATGCAGGTGGCGGCCGTCATTTCTTTAGATTTGGATTGATTAGTGCATCAACTTTTGGTGTTTAACCCAATTAACACTTTTAAATAATATGTAATGGGTGTGGCTCCACGTAAGATGGTGACTACTCTTTCAGTTTTGCTCAGTGAGCTTCATGTGGAATCTAATTTCATATGCATGTTTAATGGGAAAAGAAGAGCAACAAAGGAATTAAGAAAACAGAAAATTAACCACTCCATATGTGCTTTGGCATGCGCTAATTAAGGTGCCCTGAAAACCTTACTCCCTCTGGACTGAAGAAACAAAGGGACAAGAAATGCTGTTTGTGTACATGTGTGTGTGTGTGTGTCTGTAATATATTTACATTAGTTACCTTTCTTTGTTTAATTTCGATGCTCCTATACTTTCCATGTTTTGACCAATGATGAATCAAAACAGATTCAACATTGCCAGCAAAACACAATAACTAATACTTTGATTCATGTGGGTGCGTGAGCAACATATATGTATAAAAATATGTCCATATGGCCTCTAAGGATGTGGCTTGGTCAAGTTAGCCACAAGTGCAAGTTGGTCCTTGGTAGTAGTAAAAAAGGAGTAATAGTCGAGGGAGAATGAATAAAAATGAAAAATGCATAAAAAATTGCATAATGTCTAAGTACATTTTTAATGTTCACCTCTTCCCCTTTTCACCCTTTCCATGTATAGCACAACTGCACAAGTGTTAGAGGAGACTCATAGGGGGCCACAAGAAAGTCCATATATAGATCAATCCCCAGCCACCTAATAATAAATAGAGCTATTAAACATTTTCTTGTTTTCTATTTCCAGAAAACTTGGAATCACAGATTTATAAAGTTAACCGAAAGTAATATAAACCTATAATAATTGGTCCATCCGAATGGCAATAGAAGTTAGTGCTAATTCATATATATATATATAGATTGTGTTTGATATATAGGGACAGAATTATAAAAATTAAGAAGAAAATTAAATGAGGGGGGCTGGTGGGAGAGGATTATCCATTTACTTTACACCTGTAGCCAAGGGCAATGTGATTAAATTTTTATGGAGTCTACCAGCAACATCTGAAATTTGATATCATATCGTTAATCCAATTAAAGCCTCTGTCATAAATATTTTGCTATAGTCTCCTACTTATAGTGCACTGTCTCATTCCATTAAAAAAGAGTCCTCTAGTTATTTGAATCTTTAGTATGCTCAAGTTGATGAAATGTGATATGAACCTCTACCATTGAAAGCATAACAGAAAGAACAAGTCATTGGAAAGATCACCTTTAAAACCATCTATCGCAGCTGAGATCTAAAAATATTCTTCATTCATTTTGTATTGCCCAATGCTTAGGCCTTCCCTGTAGCTGATGGATCTGAGCCACAACAAAGACCCTTTCTCATGGAAATTGGTCATTTCTTGTTCCCCCAATTCTTCATCTCTTATTCGTTGCTCATCCTATGTGTAATGAATATTGGAGAAGAAAAAGATAAGATTCCAGTCAATTAGCTCAGAGTAACATCAAGCTAGCTAGCATTTATCAAATATACTGCTTGCTAGTGCCTGTTCTGCACCACATACAAAACAGTAATACAAGAACACACACCCCCCCCCCCCCCCCCCCCAAAAAAAAAAAAAAAACTCTTCAGCACATAGACTTGGTGAAGTTGTTTTCTTTGTTCTAACTTCGTATTAAGAAGATTACAGTTGAAGAGTCTTCTAAGAAGATCACAAATTCTTCCCTGGAAGAGGGTTGCCTTCTTTTTAAGATTTGGAGATCAAGTTCTGAAATGATGAATGCGGTTCTTCCATTACCTCAATTCTCACCATTAATATAAAATGATTTCCATCCTATAACACAATGTACACTACACTCCCTTCCATGCATATCAACGGGAGTGCCTCTAATTTCCACAAAAAATACAAGTAATTTCACTTCATCAACGGTCTAGTCATCATGTCTTCATTAATAATCAACCATAGACGGTGGTTAACAATTAAATAATAATCACAATAATAATAATGACAAACAATGTAACTTAAAAGGGTAAGGAGCAAACCTCTTCATCAAGAGACTTTGAAGTTTGGATGGAACATTAGCAAATGATGGTGAATTACTTATTTTTTAATATCTTCCACTGAAGTTGCTTTTTTTTTTTTTTTTTTTTTT